>JAYEVJ010000410.1:0-210592 GCA_036346265.1 Melocanna baccifera
AAGAGTTGAGGGTTCGTGCATGGGCACGAGTGTTCAGCTAGCAACATTGTCTACTTCACATCAACTATCCACGGTTCCTCACTGAGAAGATCGGGACCCATCCCCGTATCAGTCGTAGCCCCGGACATAGGCAAAAGTGTACAAACGTCACACTTGTGTAGTTTTTATAAATTAATTGTTATTTGGTAATGGTTGCGATAACTTAATTTGGAAATAAAAATAAAAGTAGAGGGATTTCACTCTCACGATCAAATTGACTCAAAAATGGATATTAGGAGTATATTTGACAAATTAGCTTTATGCTAAAAGAGACATAAGACCTTTACTCGGACAAGCCTTGCATGTAGATATATACACACACTTGCATTCTGCTATAGGGACTTGCTGAGAACTTTTTTACTCATTGTTGTTTAATATGTGATTTTAGATGACTGAAGTGATGACCCGGTGTATGGATACATCCATGCTTCCGGATATGACATGGAAGACGAAGGCCAGGACTAGGTTTAGCCCTAGTTGATTGCTTGTGGTAGAACATGGAGGCCCCTTTGGGTTTACTTACCATTCTGTTGCTTTGTTATGAATAATCTCATTTGGCCTACTGGTCTATTATGTAAAACTTGATCTTAAGATCTATTTACATTTGCCCTGTAATATGAAGTACTCCTTTTATTGTTACACCTATAGGATATGATATTTGCTAATGTTATATTATGTGAGCTAGCTACTAATCCAACCACTAGCTCGTATCACACATGAGATTTGGATTGTCAAATCTGGTTCGCTACATTACCTTTGTTGACCTTCTCGTGTGCTTTAATATCTTATTTGTGTTTAAGAGTCTTGTCATTGAACTTGTTTGCATAGTTTTTGATTGACTAATCCTTCTGCTTTGTATGCTATCTCTAGTTTTATGACAACACTCTTCGCTTACCGCTTCAATGCTCACCAATCTTATCGACCATGATAAGAAAAGAAGATAAGAAGAAAGCAAAAACAGATAAACATATGAAGTAAACTTGAAAAGGGACTTGATGACAACACTCTTCGGTTTTGCCTTTGCTTCAATGCTCACCAATCGTATCGACCACAATAAGAAAAGAAGATAAGAAGAAAGCAAAAACAGAGAAACATGTGAAGAAAAATTGAAAAGGGACTTACTTTTGAATTGAAGGTTCTTCTACTCGAGAGTTTTGAGGAGTTGTTCGTTCTTGATCAAGGTAGACCCAAGCATTTTCCTCTCCTTCTTGAGGGTCTCCTCAAGCACTTTCACCATGCTTCTCAACCTACAAAATGACTCAGAGAATCACAAGAAAGAAAACCTTATACACAACAAAAATTAAGAAACTTACCATCATTTGCTTATTGGTGGAGAGTAGCTCTCTCCTTCTCAAGAGCTAGAGATCGCCTGGTCACTTATCCGACCAAAGTGACCGTCTCTACCATGTGCTAAACAAAAGGGGAGAAGAAAAATTACCGAGACCACCTTATTAATGAATGTGGAATAGAGCTCCTTAGGTTCGGTCTTTAACTCGAGGTCTAATACTTTCCTCCACCAAATATCTTCAAGTCTTAGGTTGTTGAAAATATAGCCCTAATCGTGGATATCCTTCTGATGAGGAGATTGCTTGATCATTGAAGAACTTTTGACCACTGGGCCTCTACGGAAAGGAGGAGGGATTTCAACCTCTTCCTCCTCGACCATAGCTTTCTCAGTCTGCTGAGTTTTCGTCTCCACCTCTATGATCACATCCTTCGATGGTGTTGGAACCATCGAGGGATTTCCAATCATGGCAGCTTCTGTTCTTTCGGTTGACATTACTACCAACTAAGGAACATGAACGACCATGTCCTCCCTTAATACATCTTCAGGAGAAGCATTTGGGAGGCCTACACCTAAGGTGGTAGACACACTTCAAACCCAGAAAAGAAGTAAGAAACCCAAGATATCAAGAAATAAATAGTACAATGATGTATTTTTAGTTTTATTTCATACCTGATCTTCTTTGTTTTGAATTTAAACCTTCTTGGAGCATAATCTAGGGCACTTGCCTTCCTCTTCTTCTCAACCGATTTCACCAGCTCAAAATTGGTGAGGCTGATCAGACCTTTAGCACTTTCTGACTAGATGCACTCACTCAGAGTAACATCCTTAGTCATTTCCTTCTTGGGCAATCGTAAAGTGTCGATCCGACCACCTAAACCTCCTCGGAGGGTTGGGCTTCCTCAACAACCGGAATACTTGTTTCCATTAGTACTGAAGAAATCTTGGGGGTGGCCACCAGGTTTTAAACTTGTTCGGTCCCGACCACCTCGGTGTTCACTACCGATGGACTTGCTTCGACTACCGGTCCTGTAGCATCAACCCCTCCGACCAGCAACTCTAGCTTCACTCCTGTGGTATCACTACGAGTGACAAGCTCAATAGCGAAAGACTTCACCCAAGCAATATATTCTCGATAGTGTAATTTGTTCGTTCTTCATGCAAGAGCAAAAGTGGGCTTATAAAAAAAGCTCTCGGAGTAATAATAAAAACCAATCTCCAAGGGGATTTTTTTTCCTTCTCTTCAGGCACTTGGGTGATTGGAGGGGCACGAGAGGATCCTGACGCCCCATACAATTTTTTTACAGGTCATCGTTTCTTGAGGGTCGACACGAATTCTTCTGCGCCCTCCATCTTAGAGCCATCTGCTCCGATCATCTGTATATACCAAGAACATGAGAACACACTAATAAGAAGATAGATTTGGGTTACGGATATCATATTTGGGTTACAGATATCATCGATTACCTTGAGCCTCTCAATCATGTCCTCTAGAGAGGTAATTCCCAAGATTAGAGGGACTCCTTTATGCTCAAGTTCTCCTTCGTAGATCACCCACACCCTTTCCCTTATCTCAGAAGAGGATAAGGCTACAAAATCAAAAAGGAGAACTACAAATAAGAAAAAGTACTCTTAAACAAAAGATTTTAACCGGTCAGAATTCTTGATGCTCACCTTTCGAGGAATCCCTAGTCGAATCTTTTGGGTCCTCATACCATGGCATGATATGACTGTACAATTTCAAGGGACCAATTCAGCGTATGGTGAAATCTCTTAGCACGTGCCATGACGTCAATCCCTTATCCTTCAAATACACGATGGTGTCGCCTAGTTATTGTATCCTTCCCTCCTTAGGAGAAGATCTCCATTCTGGGCTCTCCAAAGCAACCCTTCTCGTGAATGATAGGTTGTCTTCCTTACTCGCTGTTATATAGAACCAAAGTTTCTTCTATGACGACCATGAAAACTTACACAAAATATACTCTATTGCCTTGCCATTGGGAAGGCGTAGAGAGCAATTCTCATGTCACGCTTTCGCTTTTTTGGCTTTTCTGGTCATCCGGTAGTAGTATCTAAAGAGATCTAGGTTCGTTAAAATTCCCTATGCCTCACATAGATACACAAAGATATTGAGTACGACAATCGAATTGGGAGTCAAATTCACCAACTCAATCCCTAGAACTCAAGCACCTCTAATAGGAAGGGGTGCACTGGGATCCTAAACCCACATTTTACGAATGCCTAGAATACATGTATCTCGCCATTTCAGTCATTCGACAAGTTCTTCCCTATAGCCAACTTCCTTGGGATCAAGACTAGGTCGGGATTAATCCCACATCCTCTAAGACCTTCAATCTCTTCCATCCTAGTTCGGACCTTGACCATTCGGTGATGAATCCAGATATTTTCATTGTGGATGGCTTAGATCTCATAGGGATCAAGGAATTTTAGGAAGAAAGAACCTAGAATGAAGAATGCTAGGGCGGAGAATAACAGAGGAAAGATGAGAAATTTGAAAGGTTTTCTGAAAAGCGTGAAAATCAACTGGTACTGTTTTGGTTTATAAAGGCTTTACAGGAACTGTGCCTAATGGATATAAACCATTTGGTATCATTTCCCTTTTAGTTGACTCTTCAACTTCAAATGAAAAAAAATTCTCTATCATTCTCACTATCGTCAAAAAGACCTCTCAACTTGCATTCCAATAAAATGATTCTAAGTTATGAATTCACTTAAAGTTCGGAGGCTAACTAATGAAAATTGAATAATCTCTTAAATGTGGCTTTAACATATAATTAAAACCCTAAGTTATTATGATCGTAGATCACCTGAAACAATAATGCCTGAATACCCTGGTCAAAGGATTACTACTCCTTACCCGACCAGCCACTACTTGAAGATTCTGTAACCCGATAATTGGGCTTAACTCCAAGTAGCCTCCCGTGCAGTGAAATAGATCACGTGTGTCGCTATCTCCAATAATCGCACGACGGTTCAATCCTATCTCTCCAACAACAACCACATCATGGTTATCTCGACGATTCCCTCCCACTAACAATCACCATCAGCAGTTACTGTCATAATCTCCTCACTGACAACAACCATTTGCTCGACCAAACATGAAGAATTGACAAGACGCCTGTTCATGTGGACAACTGATACCTCTTTAGCGCTATGTAAGTCTTACAAGAGAATATAAAGTATATATTGAGCCATATGCAACAAAGATAAGGAATAGTAAAGTTAAAGCTACTAGCATCATCTCTACAATCGCTCTAAAAAACAGACTCTAATACCATATATCAATAAAAATAATCCAATTTCTCTTTTTTTAATTCTTTTGTAAAGCTTGATTTTTCTCCGTAATTCGTTTGGTGGAAGATTTGTTCCTCGACACCGGTCCCTGCGCACGCGCAGCGCAGGCGCACGGCACGACCGGAGGGACACGGTGGGATGCGAAGAGGGGGGCAAATAACCAGCAAACCGCGGGGATAAAATGGGGAGGAGGTAAGTTACAGCGTGCCAAAGCAAGCAACTACTGGCGAAGTGGCGAGAGACTTCGCCCTAAGGACAGTAGTACAGGTCAAGCAGCCAAGAAAGAGCCCAAGACTAGGGACGCGTAGAGGAGGGAGGGAGAGGGGAGGACAGGACAGGAGCCCATCTCGCATGATCCGGGGCCGAGCGACGCGGGCCATGAGAATCCGGAAGCGCACGCCGACCAGGGCCGCCTCGCCAGGACCGGTGCCGACTCGCGTCGCCTCCCCACCGTCGCCGCCTCCTCCGCAGCCGAAGGTGAGATGCCGCCTGCCTGTGCCCATGTACTGTGTGCGCCGCGTCGCGGGCGACAAGTTCTGCCCTTTAGCGTGTTCTTGGGTTTGGGGTTCTGTTCATCTCGGATTGGGCAATCGTTCTGCAAGGGCGGTGGAGTTGATCCTCATGCGCTCACCTGTCGGTTACCATTTTGGAAGCCGCACGAGAGACCCCAGGAACAGCAGCAGGAGGAGGAGATGAAAGTGAGCCTCCTCGGAGTCGGCGACCAAGAAGATGACCAGGTCCTAGCTGCCTCCAAGAATAGGTGCATGCGAAAACCAATCTCCTCTGCTTGGCCGCTCAGGCATCTGCGCGAAATTTCGGGTGGGCTCGCTAAGATTTGGGTTTCCCCCCTGCCTGTGCAGCGCAATGGACGTGCCGAAACTGGAGCCGGAGCCACAGGGTGCCGGTGCGCTGGCGCGCCCCGCCAGGTGCAGCCGGAACGACGGGAAGCAGTGGCGCTGCAAGAGCGTGGCCGTGCCGGGGTACGTGTTCTGCGACCGGCACATCGCGTGGTCGACACGCAAGCGCAAGCGCAGGGCCAAGAAGAAGAATCACGCCAGCATCGGGGAGCCCACCAAGGAGGAGCCCGCAGAGGAGGAGAACAAAGAAGACGCGGAGGCCAAGAACCTGGATGAGACTGGGACGACGCCTAATAGGAGATGCAACGGCGGCAGCGACGACGGGTTCTACTACTACGGTGGGTTCCAGCCGGGCTCCCGGAAGCGGGGGAGTTGTGGAGCTGGGCCAGCGTGAAGCAGGACGTGGTGCTTTTTTCTGATGCTTGAATCGATTTTGCGTAGCTTTGATCCACTAGATAACTGCAGATAATTGTCGGGCAAATTCCATGAAACCTTTTTAGAGGACATCTAGGACCCGATGCAAAAGTAGTTTTGGCAAGGAAAAAATGAAGGACAGAGTGATCGCTATTTGGCAATGTCTTGTTCTTCTCGGGTTGCTTTTGGCCATGTTCCTTGTGATTGGAGTAGGGAGTTGTGCCAGGTTTATCCATGGCAGCTCGAGACCCGGTTGGCCCCGCACGGCTCAAGTAGGGAGTCGTTGATATCTCATATCTCGCCAAACGAAATGGTAGGCAATAGGCTCTAGGTATATATTTCCGTAAACAGTGTGGATGCCGGGCGCTGGGACGTGAAGAACAGAAGGCCGCCGGGGATGTGCAACAGAATAGAGCTGACGAGTGGAGGCTTGCCGATGGTTCGTCCCCTGCGCTCCCTGGTGAAGAGGGGTGGATTTACCACACAACAAGAAGCATGTGTACTCGCTCCGTTCATGCTACAGTAGAACCTACTTCGCCACACCTTCAAGGAAAATTAACTTCGATCCTTACAAGCCCACAAGAGTCGATCTTTGTGGCGTACTCTTAGTGCGGTCGGTCGAGCGCATTCACGCGGAGAAAACGGTGGCTTTCCACGGTGTGCGTGCGAGCTCAAACATCCACGTGAGGGGTGGGAAAAAAAGCTTAATAACATGCTCTTGCCTTAATTTAAAATTATTTTAATTACACTTATTAATTTATTAAATAATAGATAAGATGATTTTAGATAAAATTAAATTTTACTTTGGATCGACTCCATTCGACTTGATTCTAAAAGTAATTTCAAACTATTAATAAAATAATATTATATTAAACTATACTAATTTTGAAAAAAAAAACTCAATAAAATTAGAACGTGGCTCCATATTCACCCTAACCGTGATAGTAGTAGCTTTTTTTAGGGGAATCTACAGTAGTAGTCAACTCGATTGTTTTCTGTCGGTCAGCCAGCGCGTCCAGCCCACGCGGATCAGTTTCTCGCAGCGCGCGGCCCAGCTAACCTTGCAGCCCAAGCGAGCCGCCTCGTGGGCCGGAGATTCGCACCACCAACAGTAGGCTTGAGGAAGCGGTGCGACTGACGTGGCCGGCGCCCGGCAGCCCGACAGCCGGTCGTGTGCCGAGTCGACCTTTTTTCCCTTCTTCCTCCGGCTGAACCCGACCGCGCGGAGGGCGACGAAGGCTCCCGCGCCCGCGCGTGGCCGCTCGCTCGCACGGCGTGCGCGAGTATCCGCGGATTCGCTGCTGCTTGATCGAAGGGGAGATCGCCGATGTATACGTGTCAAAAGATGATCGGTGCGCCCACCACGTAGCCGGAATTCGACCCTTGTTTTGGCTTACGCGGTAATCTTTATCTTTACTATTTAAAAAGAAGGAGTTGGTAGTTGCCGTCACGTCCACCCTCCCTCACTTCTTAACCATTCGATCTTTCTCCTCTCTTCTCAGACACACGATCTGATTAAACCCTAAAATCCCAACATCACCCCTCCGCCCCCACGCCTACCCTCGCTCTTCCCGCCGCCCCACGCTCCTCCTCGCTCTTCCTCCCGCCGCCCCCACGCCTCCCCCTCCCCACCCCTCCTCCCGCCTGCCCCCGCCTCCCGCTCTCTCCCGCCGCCGCTCTCCTCCGCCGCCCCGCCTCCTTCCTCCCACCCCGCGCCGCCTCTCCTCCGCCGCCCCGCCTCCTCCCCACCCCGCGCCGCCGCCTCCCCCTCCTCCCACCCCGCGGCGCCGCCTCCTCCCCTCCTCCTCCCAAGCGCCGCCGCCTCCACCTCCAGCCCGGACGCCTCCTCCTTCCTCCCAACCCCACGCGCCGCCGCCTCCCCCTCTCCGTCCCCCGCACCGCCGCCTCCTACCCCCCATCCCTCTCCCTCCTCCGCCGCCGCATCCTCCCCTCCCTCCGCGGCTTCGAAGACTTCGTTCCCGACGGTGGCGCCGGATAAGAAGCCGGCGGCGGCGCGGAGGTGAACGATGGACAGCTGGAAGACGAAGAAGGCGCTGCAACTCCCCGAGTACCCGAGCCAGGAGGAGCTGGAAGCGGTGCTCAAGACGATCAAGACCTTCCGCTGGTGGTGTTCGCCGGGAGGTGCGGCACTGAGGATCGACTCGCCGACGCCGCCATGGGCCGCGCCGTCCTCCAAGTGGTGATCCCCACCCCACCCATGGCGCCCAACCGTGCTCCTCCTCGCCCTCGCCTACTCCGCCGGCGCCGCCGCAGGTTCTACCTCCCGGTGTCGCTCCCGCCGACTTCCACAAGGTCCCGCCCTTTTCTTCTCCTCTGCTCTCCCCGCTCTCGCGCACTTCCTTCCGGGTTGGGTTGGTTCTTGATCCGGCGAGTCTTCACGCGCTGAAATTACAAATGAATCGTGCGCTTGTGTTGTTGTGTCGTGGTGATTTGCGTATGATCCGCTCGCCGTGAAGGTGAACCACCGAGCTGGCCAAGACCACCAAACTGAAATTGTTGAAATTGTTATGCTCTACAAGGTTGCAAACTGTTTATTTAAATTGTTAGTTTGCATTAGATTTATTGTTTAATATAGTTGTTGATATAATGACATGCTTATGTGCTATGTGCTTGTGTCATATTCGATTCGCATGTGTCCAAGTGTTAGCAGCGATCCGATCATGCAATGCTCATATTATCCAAGTGTTCGATATCCGAGAAAGGTGGTATGTCAGATCTTAATATATTATTCTTGTGTTGTACTTTGGCTAGATATATATAACCTTATTGAGTAATGGGTAGATGATTTGTCGTAAGTGTTTCAAAATTCGCTTAGCATGCATAATACAACAAGAATGTATTCAAGCCATCGTAATGTTCCATAAATTCATTCGAAGCCACCGATCAAAAAGTAATGTTCCATAAATTCATTGAAGCCATCGTAATGGGTAGATGATTTGTCGTCGCCATCTGGAACATTACTCTGTTTCAAAAAGTAGTGCACTGTTTTTATCACTTCATTTGAGTAGATGATTTGTCGTAAGTGTTTCAAATTTGCTTAGCATGCATGATAGTTGAAAAATTAATCTATTATTAGGTGTTAGTTATAAACATTTATGCATGGTGTGCTTTGTTTCATTGTTCATGTTCCTTCTTGTTTAGAGCATGTAAAAGTTAAATGTGTTCTTGTAATAGCCAAATTATATATATCAGGAGTTGCTAATAATTTGTTTGAGGTAGCTTTCACAATCCACATTTTTATTAAGCTCTTTTTGTGATGTCATGCAGTTGTACTCCTTTACATTGGGTGCTATAAGAGGAAATTTGGAAGTTTGCAATCGTTCTTGTACATACTGGTACCAAGGAGGAACTCACATTAAAGGATAGCAGTGGGTTTACTCTGTGCAACTTGCAGCAGACAAAGGTCATCGACACCTTCCTATATCCTTGCAATGCCCCTCGGCATTCTTATTTAACTCTTAAGAGCTAGCCCTCTTTATTTGCCTTAGAAATTTCATAGCTCATACACTACTGCAGCTATCTAGGTGTGGGATGTGGTAAATGGTTGCAATCAAACATATATATTAGTGTGGATTAGAATTGATTTGATGCACTCACAATTATTCTTATTTCCTATTTTTTTGAACATCTCCCCCTTCTTTTGGAGCTGGTTCTCCCAAGTACTTATTCAAGAGTGTGTGCATTAGGTACTCGATTTCAACTCCACTAACGGAAGTTTCATTCTCTACTTTTAGTCTAATGCTACAAAAGTAAGCTTTGAAGAGAAGTACTGCTTAGGGAGGTCAGGGAAGATTGGATATGCCCCTATCCTGTTTTGTTTTGTTGTTATCCTCATCATCCTGTTCTTGAACTCGATTATTTTTGGTGAGGATTGCTTGTGAGCTTTTATTATGTATGTTCAAACTTGAGACTTGTGAAGCCTTTGTTCATTATCTGACCTGATCTTAAAACCTCGCCAGCTCCTAATTTTTCTAGAATCACTGTGTGTAACTGAAATGGCTAAAGGTAACCAGTAAGGCAATGTGCAGATTAAATGAAACCATAAGGCCAGATAATTTCACTAAAAGTTACCCTGCATCTTACGTTATAGAAATAATCAAGGAATTTGTCTAAACATTACAGCACTAGACAACATTCGCCACCCAGAAGCTAAAAATCGCTGATGATGAATCACCCAACCGTCATACCTGGGTTCGCCGTGGTCGTGGACGGCGTGGCCGGGGGCGGGCACTAGCCGCGATTTAAGATAGAGGGAGGAGGAGGGAGTCGATGGTGGCGCGACGATTCACGCTGGTGGAGGATGCGGCGCGGAGGAGGGAGAGGAGTGGGGAGTAGGAGGCGACGGTGCGGGGACGGAGAGGGGAGGCGGCGGTGCGGGGATTGGGGAGTAGGGAGGAGGCGTCCGGGGTAGAGGAGGAGGTGGATGGCGCGGGCTAGGGAGGAGGCGGCACCGGGAGGATGATGCGCGCGCGGGGGGCGGAGGTGGCGAGGCGAGGGAGGGGAGGAGGCGAGGGCGCGCGCGGCGGGAGTCGCGATGGAGAAAGGCGCACGGGTTCGGTTGGGGAGGCAGACGGAGGAGGCGAGGAGCGCGGCGGGAAGGGCGATGGAGAGAGGCGGAAGGCGCGGCGACGGAGGGGCGATGGAGAGAGGCGAGTAGGGAGGAGGCGTCCGGGGTAGAGGAGGAGGCGCGCGGAGGAGGATGCGACAGTGCGGGGGGCGGAGGTGGCGAGGCGAGGAGGGGAGGAGGCGGCAGGCGCGCGCGGGAGTCACGATGGAGAAAGGCGCATGAGTTCGGTGGGAGAGGCGGACGGGAGGAGGCGAGGGCGGCGCGGCGGCAGGAGGGGCGATGGAGAGAGGTGGAAGGCGTGGCGGCGGGAGGGGCGATGGAGAGAGGCGGAAGAAGAGGCAGGGAGGAGGCGGAAGGCGCGAATGCGGGAGGGATGGAGAGGCGGAAGGCGAGGCGGAAGAAGAGGCAAGGAGGAGGCGGAATGAACACAGCGCACGGGGATGGGTGGTGTAGGAGACGGGTTTTAGGGTTAAAGGGGTTTAGGTTAAAGAGTTTTAGGTGTGACATTACAGGTGCACTACTTTTTTGAAACACTGATGAATTCAAAACTCCGAGTAATGTTCCATAAATGCATTCCGAAGCCACTGACTGAAAAATTTCGGTGGAATGGTGTATAAGATGGTTCAAGGCAGCTTTGAATGTCCAGGTTCCATGGATCATATTTTGTTATACAAAATAGTGAGTTTGAACATACATTTTGCTTATATTTCACAATATTCAAATGATAACTGCTGCACCACTTAATATATACAATGTAAAGAGTTATAGTTGGATACTTAGATGTACCGGATTTTCCTTAAGTATGAACCAACGGCTTAAAAGGATAATGCCGATTTTGTATTATGTATGCATTTAGAATGGGGTAATATAGATGTTGCTACAGATTTTGTATTATGTATGCATATTTGATAGTATGCATCACTTTTATTTGGTTTTCCGTTGCAACGCACGGGCACCTTACTAGTCTGTCCTTAAATTTAACGTGATTCTTTTTGACTTAGGCCGATAGATTATGACGATGATTAATAGTTTTTGTTCTAACTTAAATATTTGTGTAACCGAATCAAATACTGATAAGTTGATAAATCGCTTCAAAAAAATATTTCGATAAACATTTAAAAAAACAAAAAAAAACCATCGTGCTTGTTTATTTAAGAGAAGTATAAGCTATAAGAAGTGGCTCTTAGCCGTGCAGGGGTCAATCGATAGTGCATTATGCTTATTTATTTGAGAGAAATCATAAGCTATAATAAGTGACCCATAGCTATGTAGGAATCATCGATCGTGCGAGTGCAGCTCAAAAGAAGTGGCCCTTAGCCATGCAGAGATCCATTGATCGTGCACGTTACGTACTCCGGCCTTCCAAACTGATCAACATTTGGCTAATTTGAATCTCTCTTTAAACCAAATTGATCACCAACTGTCCACGTTTGTGCTACTGTGTTGCACGCTGGATTGGTTTGTTAGGAAACCTGGGCTTAGATCTATAAGTCTAGCCTATTGGTAAGTACTATTTACTTAGTCTATAAATAGAAGTTCTAATCATTGTAAAGCACACATGAATAGAGAAAGCAATAAAGAAAGGAGTTCCCCTCTTATCTCTCTCTATCAAATTTATTGTTTGTAATATTACCAGTGTTTGATCCATCTATTTTGCATAGGAGAGAAATCATTCAGACTAAAGTCGCTAGTGACGGTTCCTCAACATGGTTGATCCCCATCTCAATTTGTGGGCCAATGAACGAAGAGCGGTTACAGAGCTTCTTCTTTTTAACTCACTTTTAAGTGGATTATCTTTTTAAGGTAGAATCTATAAATTGATTATAGTTTACATTATAGCAACTTCATTTATATCAATCAAAACTATGTGCAATTTATGTTACTTTGTACTCTCACACACAAACAACTCAAAAATTATAAACCATAAACCAAAACCAAAAAACAAGCCCATATGCATTCCCGAAACGTTTAATTTGCCTCCCATACGGGCGATCATATGAAAGATCCATACATAAACAACCTCCATGGCGGAACATGTATTAACTTGCTCTCCAACCCAAAAAGGGAGACCTCGAAAGGACTACTACTCTCATATAAGCTACCAAACACACAGTAAAGACTAGCTAGCCTAGCTAATGAACAAAATTAAAGATGACCATGGAACAACAAAATACAAAGTCAAACAGTTTGTACAACAAGCCAACAACAAAATCGGAACGAACTAAGCTAAGCTAAGCCAAGCCTAGCTAACACTACAACAAAAAGGGTTATCACAAACGGTTCGGAACTGTCATTACAGACAATTTTTCGAACCATCTGAATTTATGTATCAGTGATAATCAAAGGTTATCATAGACGGTTTATGAGCTATTTGTGATAAATACAACACAGACGGTTTATAACTAGAACCGTATGTGAATAACAATATTACAGACGGCTCGAACCAAAAACTGTCTGCGATACATTTCCATCACAGATGATTAGTAGATAGAATCATCTGTGATATTCAAGTATCACATATGGTTTTTGTTAGAGCCGTCTGTGATAATCCCTTATAGACAGTTTATACCACAAAACTGTCTTTGATAGTTCATTCTATACATAAATTTTTTTTTCTGTTTTTTTGCTAGCCCTTTGAAAACAAGCAAATACAGTTGTAAATAGAATAACACATTCCATTAGGATTAGAATCTACCATTATAGCATAACAAGATAACAAGCATATTACCCATCTAATACAACAAGTATATGGTAACAACACATCCCCTAATCTTACGAACCCAACTCTTTAACATGGTAAGAATATATAAGAAGCAGATATCCTAGTAGACAGTAAAAGCTGGATGCAGCTGGATGTCCTTAACGCCTGCCATCAAGGAATTAAGGGGAGGGGATCGGATGACGGTCGGATATCACTGGCAATGAAGGAGAGGTACTGGTGGTAGCATCACCTTTGTGTCATGACGGTGACAATGCACAAGACACTCTTACAATACTTATTACAAGAGTGTCTTGTGCACTGAATCGTGGTGTCACAACTGGAGGTGGAGGAGCTAGCTCACGACGGTAGTCTTGGCGTCATCGAGGGGAGGATGCGAGAAGCTAGGAAAGGGAGAGGGGGATTAATAGGGGCAAGAGGTGGGAGAAACCGGTGTATGCCGTTCGATGTGTAGAGAATGGATGGGTAAGATCGAAATCCTGAGGGATATGCCACAGATTGGTGATGTGTCATTATCACAAACGATTTGTTATATAAACTGTTTGTGAAATGCACATATCGAAGACGGTTTGTTATACAAACCGTCTGTGATAATGTCCGCCGTTTCGCCTTCAGCAGCCAATCCCCAAGCGCTACACGTTACTCTGTTCGGACCGTCCGATCGTCCTCAACCCTCTAGACCATCCGATCGTCCTATCAGAGACGGTTTGTTATACGAACTGTCTGTGATAACACTCAAATATGCGCGCCCTACTCTTGCCTGTTAATATTCTGATGTCAGTAACCCTTAAACTTGCACACCGTTCTGGCTTGATGTGCAGCGCGGTGTACAATTCCTTGATACGACAAACTCAATATCTTCTAAACTGTCCTCCTCCTGATCATCTTCTTCACCAGATTTCTCAATAATGGCATCTAATATTCTTTTGATCTCATTTCTCTTATCTATCCATTATGAGTTGTTCGGCTGTAACCTTGCATAGGTGGCTAATAACTTACGTCTGGAGCAACTCCTATGCTCACACCCTGCTCTCCTTCCTCGACTCACTTCCATCCGTCAGCTGGACCTTATTATCCGCCGTCGACGGAGGTGTCTCATTTTTGCTCAGGAAAGAGAAACTGCACTCACCCTCGTTCTTCTCTTCAATATGTGCAAAGCAGAAGAAACTCTTGCGGCAGTGAAGAGACACATGAATAAACTTGCCGATCAAGCAAAAGTGGCCGATTTTGAGGAAGATTATCATGGCATCCTCTTTGAGATTTTGGATCATGCTAATGATTTATCTAGGCTAGAGAAGGAAGTGGAGAAGGTAAGGACAATCTTCACGATATTCGAGAACGCAATCGCTAATCCTCCAACTCCAAAAGTAAAAGAGGAAGTATATGAAACCCAGAAAACCAAGATTTGGGAATCTCTTTTTCTGGGACTTTTGTAATAAATTTGACTTAAAATTTTCTTTTGTAAATTAAAGTGACTAGTCAAACTTATCTGTTCCAGCTCAGTAGGTAGCTTCTGCATGTAGTTTATATATGAGATGGCTAATGAGTGAGAAAGGCATGCAGAAAGAGCCAGGATCCAGTGTTATTGAGGTGAATGGCAAGACCAATGAATTCTTAGTTGGACAGAAGAACCATCAGCGTATTGATGAGATATGTGCGATGCTTTCCATACTAATGAAGCAAATTAATACAACATTTTGTTCGATGGGCCGTAATTCTTTAAGTAGATTATAAGTTTTCGTTAGTTATTTTGATCGTATTCATTTAGTCAGTTGGTCCTAAGGACTAGGCACAAGATTTAGGTGGTTGTTGTGTAGTGTATGACAAAAGATAAAATACAAATGGTTGTAAATAAAAATTATCTGTGATAATTTTATAGATGGTTCTAACTAAAATCTGTCTATGATAATGGACAAAACATAGATGGTTGTATGTAAAAACCATCTGTGATATTTTATAGATGGTTCTAATTAAAAGCTATCTGTGATAATGGGAGATGTCACAGACGACTTTTAAACTTAACCGTCTATGATAGTTTCAGAGACGATTTTTGCTATGAATCATTTGTGATGAGGCGTTCAGCATAGCTTGTTTTGTAGTAGTGTAAGTAGCTACCTTCTACCACGGACCTAAGCTCGTACGTGAGTGCTTACATCAACGACTTGAGCAATCAGGCCTTCACGGGCTTCCTCCACCTCTTCTTCCACTGGGTCTTTCTCTTGCTGTCACCACTGACACTGGATCGGGGTTCTCCATTGCCATTGCTGTTTCAGCCATGCTGTAGTCCCCGTTGTCGTCGCTGGTCTCCTCGTCACCGCCTGTAATCCTGGCTATGTCGTTGTAGCTAGACTACTAGAGTTGTCATCGCGAGCTGCTGCCTGATGGTCAGAATCATCAACTTGAGCTTGACATGCAGCAGGAGCAGCGTGGTCTTTTGGTGATACTTTACGTATTGTTTCTACTCCTAGGGAATGTGATCAAGATGAAACTCGTTGAATTATTGCTAAGATAATAATTATCCATGAGTATCCCTTTAGGATGGCCGAGCACACTTGGTTTAATGTTTTCATGAGATACTTAAATCCATTATATCAGTTCATTGGTAGAAAGATGGTAAGAAGTGAATGCATCAAGATTTATGAAATCAAAGAGGGAAGTACATAGGAAGAATCTCAGAAGTGTATCATATATTAGTTTAACTTGTGATTTATGTACCTATAACCAAAACCTTTGCTATATGTATTTGGTACCACATTATATATATATATATATATATATATATATGGTTATTGTCGAGACACGAATATGCAAATCTGGACTTTTTGTGTATACCACACTAGTCCAGAATCACGTTAGTGCACACATTGTAACATAGATAAAATATTGACCATACGTATGATAAAATAAAGGAAAAGACTTAAATATTAATAATTATTAGAGTACAACTTTATAGCCATGCTTACAATTAATAGCTTGAAAGGCTTGAGAAACTAGCAGCGAAAAATAGAAATAAGTATGGTAGCCATTTGATATGCCCACATGCAATTGACTGGGAAGCGAATTCCTAATCCTCGAAGTATCCTTCTTCTGATACCTCCTGCTAATATGGCTCTTTTTCTTCAACTGAGCAACAGTGGGCATAAAGTCGTTAGTACATTGGTACTCGGCAAGTCGTTTATAACAAAAGTGCAATACAATATGCGAGGCTTACCAATAGATGGCTGAAAGGTTATTTTGTAGAAAGCAATAATTTAAAATAAATACAATAAATAGATTGAAAGTGAATCTTTAAGGAAAACTATAATGAATAAAAAATCGAATGAAATATATAAACCACAAGTGAACTGATCATTTACTCTAATGAATCATACGTGAACCAACTATTCACGTAATGAACCACTAGTGAACTAACCATTCACTATCCACAGCTCTCCCAGCTAAGATTTTTAGGAAAAATATCTACCCCTTGAATGAATAACCAGGGGACACGGCTATTCGAATAGTTTTACACTCTACAGAGGTTGCATAACTTTACCCACAAGAAATAATCATATCATATTGCCACGCGATTAACACACTTCTTTTGATGTGCGATGGAGAGTTCATGACAAGAACTTTACAATGTTCAACCTCAACTCAGTTTCGCCCCTAGATTAACAATCTAGTTGATAATTGCCTCCCTTTGCGCCTCATGAAAATGTCTAACCGACATCTACTGACATCTCAATGATGAAACCAAAGTTAAAATATCACAAATTAATCAGCCAAGTCTATTCTATACTAGACATGTGGTTGCACAGTAATACTCAGATCAATAGCACACAAAGTTAAGTTCTTAGACATTACCCAGATGAGACTTCCACATCTCTCGAATGCTAACCACACTTTCCCCTTTTCTGCATAATCACTTGCCCAAGTGAAAACCAATTTTGTATAACCAGCACCAATGACACACCAACATCATGGCACATAAATTTCATAACCGCGGCACAAACCACGTTTCCATATCTCATCAAATCAAAATTAAATAATTGATTGCATGTGATGATGAACCCACGAGACTATAAGCATGGTTAAGAAAATTAATCGTACAACCCATGTGACAACTAGTATTGTATCATTAAATAAATTTTCCATCCTAAGGTGACAATAGTATCATGATATTCAAATTATCAAAAGAGTGATTGATCAATTGGGACAGTAACTACCAAGTACAAGGGTTTGTAATAAATTAGCAATGCATGATAATTTAAAATAAAATAAATAAATAATAGATTGAAAACTAGATTCAACATGATCAAATAACATGACTTGTCTTGACCTTGCTCAGTTATGAATTCTTAATTTTCTAGTTGTACTTTAGCTCCTTCGAGGACACGATCTAAGGAGGGAGAAAACAAATGAAGTACAAAAATAAAATAAAATAAATTTTGAAAAAACTCTAAAAATATAAAAATTAGAACTAAAAGATATATCTCGATTTTAGATGAATTTAGAAAAAAGAACGGCGTCAATCGGAGTTAGGACCTAGAAGAACGAGCTCTTGGAAAATATAATTTGAAGAAAAGATTGAAAATTCAGAAATTCTACTATGCTATTAACTCGGTGTATGAAAAGACTAGTCTACTGTTGACTCAGCTCATGAAATAGTATGCACATGACTGGGTATGCTGACGTGGCAAGCTAGGGCTGACATGGCGGACACGTGACTAATAGGTGGTAGGTAGGGCTAACGTGGTGATGACGTGGCCGACATGTGGCATCCGACGTGGCATCTAGGACGGCTCTGCTTCTGACGTGGAGCTAACACATGGTGACATGTTACATCTAGGGCTGAGATGGTTTCTGAGGTGGCGATGACTTAGCTAGAGTTGACTCGGCGGGGTTGACGCTGCGATCGGACGGTCTGGACGGGCGAGGACGTTCAGACTATGTTCAGATGGTCCAATAACCGAGGCAAAGCTGTGGTCGGGGCGAGACGATGAGCAGCAGTTGGTCGGCGGGGACTCACCGGCGGCGCCTCGGCGAACGGCGGTAGATGGCGGCTAATGCGTCGATGACGAAGATGAAGACATCGACGACCGAGGTGAAAAACCGACAGCGGCACGAGATCAACGGCGAGGCAAGGCGAGTGGCTTGGGATGGTGGACATGAGGTGTGGGCATAGCTTTTAAGCACGGACCCCGAAGAGTCCACAGTGAGCACGACACCAACGGCTCAAGCACGGACATCAAGTCCGAGGCGGCTACGGTGTGGCGGAGTCTGAGAGGCGCACGACAGAGGAGAGACTGCGAGGGAGACGATGAACAGTGCAAGGACAGCTGGATGAGCAACACGTGGTAGCTAGATAGATCGAACGCTAAGGTTAGATGGTGTGGATAACAGTGCATGGGCCCTAGACGAAGGACACGTGTCCTCGGGCGAGATCCAACCACCAGCGCGGAACACAACTTGGATGGTCGACGCATGGCAAAGGTGGAATTGACGGTTGCTATACTGACACTAAAAGAACAGAGGGCGACCCATTATCAGATAGGATTTTTTTGGGTTTTCCAATTTCAGAAATTAGAAGAAAATAAAATGAGCTTTGGAAAAATAGCAAATAAATCTAGAAAAATCACAAAAAATTCAAACAATTCCTTTAGACATAAGGAACCAAAATAAAATATTTTTAGCATATGTTAATGTTAATGTTTATTTTATTTTATATTAAATTCCTTTAAGTAATAAAACTTCATTTTAAGCTTGTATTAATTCCAAAAAAAATAATAAATGGTGATTTCTTAAAAAAAATCTTCAAAAAGGCTCTAAAAATTAGGATGTTACAGTTATGCAATATCGTGTGCTGATCTTTTTTAAGTTGGATCCCCCACACAACGGGGTTGTCATAGCTCAGGTTGTCTTTGATTGTATTGCTGAATGGAAGATAGAGGATAAGATTATCACACTTATTCTTGATAATACTTCCTCAAATGCTATTGTTGTATGTAGTTTAATGGTCAAGTTTGCTACTAAAGGATCAGTTCGGTTGATTGCCAAGTATTTTTCATGTCTCATATAGTGAATTTGGTTGTTAATGATGGCCTACTACCATTAGAACCTTTGATAAGCAAGCTCAGGGAAACAATAAAGTATATAAAGAAGTCTCCCTCTTGTATGCACAAATTCTTACAAATTTGTTTATCACTTGCTTTGCAAATTGGCCCTGTGTTGAGCCTTGATGTATCCACACGATGGAGTTGCACATACAAAATGTTATCAGTATGCATTGCTTATAACGACGCTTTAGTGTGTTATGCCGACACAGATTTAATTTACCAATGGCAACCATCGGGGCCAAGATTGGGTATTCTATGAAAAATTACACCAATATTGAAGTCCTTGTCTGAAGTGACTAGTGCATTTTCTAGATCAACTTATCTAACACTCCTGTTAATTGCCAACCACTCTGTTATGAGCTTTTGCTTGCGTTGAATACATAACATATTTGTGGGAGGTAGTAGATCCGCCATATAGAAGTTATCAGCTTTTGCTTGCGTTGAAGTTAAGGAAACAGGGAAAATTGTCTTGGAGTTTATAGTATTGCATGCTAGTCTGTTTGCAATGCAACATTGCAGATTGACAAGTATTGCATGCTAGAAAATAGAGAAAACTGTTCCTGTATATCTTTTGTCTTTGTATAGAAAACAGGGAATACTCATTGCATACTTATTACTGAACAAAGGGTTATAATTTCAACATTTTGACAAACATTTCAGATATCTTTATGCAATTGCCATTTGTAGTAAAATTTCCATGCAATTGAAAGTACTGCTGATAACATAGAACTTGATAATAATTTTCTATTCTTTGATATTGGAGTTTGTAATGATGTGTGTTGTTTGGAGATTGCACTCTTAATTATAACTTATCAATTATCATAGACATATCCTTCCATATTTTTTATATAGATTTGTCAAAGCCTCACAAGCATTGATCTTAAGAAATGTGGAGCTCTTTTCCTTTTCATGCTTTACCATCAATTAGATATGTTTTCACTCTAATTCATTACCTCAACTGGAGTTAGCATTTTCTTTCCACTAATTTTATTGTCCTTTTTTTGTGTCAGCTTTCACACCACATCACTAGCTATGTTCCAGCTTTGCATGTAGTCCACTGGATGATGAATATGGCCATCTTTGAATTCGGGTCTTTTGGAATGTCATCAAGCTGGCAGAGGAGGTGTCTAGATGTTTACATGGGCTTGTGTCCTTTGTTGTTCTGTCCAGCCAAAGGACTTGGTGTAATGCTGCTGTGTTTTGGGTCCTAAGTTCTAACTACAAACACCATATGCTATGCTGTTCTTCTAGCCCAACTGTGTTGTGCTTCTACTTTCAATGTTATCTTTTAATTAGTATACTATGCGGCGTTTCAATGTTGTTGTTGTGCTGTGTTTCAAACTTTAAATCCACTGCTCTGTTGTGTACCTATGTTGGCCCAAGCGCAACTTGTTATTTAGCAACTCGGCTCACGAGCCATAACGAATCAGCTCGAGCCACAAACTGAGCCGAGCCGAACCTGCTCCCTGGCTCGATGGCTAAACGAGCTGAGCCGCTCCTTTGGACGAGCTTGACCAAGCCTGGCTTAAGCCGGCTCGGCTCAACTCGTTTCCACCCCCTATTTGTGGGTACAGACTCATGCATGCTGTTGCTGCTTTTGTAGTGCCTCTTGGTGTGGAACGGGCAGAACTCGGTGTAGTAGTAGAAACCCTTGCCTACGTTGCCAGACTTTTTCCTATGTGGCTTGGAGCTGGTGGAGGGCTTGGAGGCTACCGACGCTGACAAAGCCGCCACCAGCGCTGTCGCTGAGAGGCTCTTGGAGACAGGGTTGTGCTACTGCTCGAAGTGGTAGTCGCAAAGGGCGTTGGGCCGGCTTACTTGTCCTGGTAGTGCCATCTCTTACCATTGTTCTTCTAGCACGTCCAGACTTGTGCTACTTCCCTGCCGGTGGCCTCGCCGCCGCTTTCCTCTTTCTTAACATTTGCCTTCTTCTTTGGCTCGCTATACTTCTTCTCCTTCTCCTCCTACTTCTTTACCATAGTCTTCTTCACTGGTGGCTTCTTCGTAATCTCATGCCATGGCTGGGTGCTATCCTTGTGGACTGCTACCATGGTTAGCTCCTCCTCGTTCTTGACGGCGGCGTCTGGCATGCTGGTCGGGAAGAGCCAGCTAGCCCAGCAGGCGACATGGACAAAGTACTTCCCCACGAGGTCCTCAACCTAATTGATCGAAAATACATATTAATCAAAATAGCAGAATGCACAGACCTTCCCCAGCCACCTACTAGGCCAAAATGGGGGCATGGATCTAGGGTTTGACCTGGTCACCCTTTCTGTGATTCCAACCTTAGCCGCACGCGCCCTCAAATTACCACAGGGGAAGGGTAGCTTGTTGGGATGAAGATACAGAACATCACACCCAAAATATACATAAAACCGGTGTTGTCTGATGACGAACAGTAATATTCAGAGGATGGAAGAAGCAGAGTTTAGAAGGTGGAGTTTGGGGGCAATTTTCTGTGTGTGTCTCAAAACTGCAACTATGACCGAATACAAAATAACTTAGACTCTTTTGCTATTCCTAGCCAAACTAACTAAGATCTGATTTTACCAACCTCAACTCCTACGACACCTACGCACACCGCGCTACTAACTGACAATATATCGAGTGACTGAAAACACACACGCGTACAACTAAAGACTCGGTTCTTTTGCTAACAGACTTGACCAAGTTAGGATTACAAGCAACACTCACCCCCTAATTCTGACTCAATCTGTGAGAATTCTGATCCCGATAAGCTCTCTTATGTCACTAAATTTCACTCTGGGAAGTGCCTTAGTAAGGATGTTAGCACGCTGCTCCTTTGTGCTAATGTGTTCCACAATTATTTTCCCCCTGCTCCACTCATTTTCTAATGAAGTGAAAACATGTGTCAATATGCTTACTTCTTCCATGGAACAACGAGCTCTTCATGAGTGCTATAGCTGACCTATTATCCACATACAGAGTCCCCGATTCAGATTTATTCTCTGTGATCTCACTCAGCAGACCTCTGAGCCATATCGCTTGGCAAGTTATGCCAGTTGCCACCATTAATTTAGCTTCGCATGAGGAGAGTGCAATACTCTTTTGCTTCTATGAGCTCCATGCTATCAAACTTCCAGAGTAGTAAAATGCAAGACCACTCATGCTCTTCCTGTCCTTCACATCACCAGCAAGGTCACTATAACCTTCCAAAACACCCTCACCTCCCTTCTTGTACTCCAAACCAGAGTTGATGGTGCCTTTCACATATCTGAGGACCTTCTTGACTGCCTGAAGTTGTGACACTTTGGGTGTTTGCATAAACCTGCTCAACATGCTCGTTGAGTATGCCAAATCTGGCCGCGTGTGTGAGATACCTTAGGCTCCCAATTATGTGATGTAAATCTGTAGCATCTACTGGTACTCCCTCCTCATCCTTGCTCAAATCTAGTTTTGGTTCCATAAGAACTTTTGCCAAATTGCACTCCAACATACCAGCCACTTGAAAGGCTTTCTTAGCATACGCCGATTGCTTCAAGGTGATTGGTCCTTCCTTCTGTTCTACCTCAATTCCTAGATAATATGAAAGGAGTCTAAGAGCACTCATTTCATTACTCCTTTATCATTTGTTATTTGAACAAATGTATCTAGTCTTTGCTTGTGCCTGTTACAATCAAATCATCCACATAAACTCCCACCACTAACAACTCAGGCCCACTGCTTCTCTTGTAGAGAGTTTGCTCTTGGGGACATCTCTGGAATCCGAGCTCCTTCAAAGTACAGTCTAGATGGATGTTCCATGCTCTCGGAGCTTATCACAAATCGTAAAGAACCTTGGATAACTTGTACACAAGGTGCTCATGATTTGTGATTGAATAGCCCTCCGGTTGCTTCACATAGACCTCCTCTTGGAGCTTCCTGTTCAGAAACGATGTTTTAACATCAAGATGATGTACCTACCAACTCTCTTGAGCTGCTAATGCCAACAATAACCTCATTGTTTCCATTCTCGCTACCGGTGCAAGCACATCTTCGAAATCTATCCTCTGTCTCTGCACATAGCCCTTCGCAACAAGTCTTGCTTTGTGCTTGACAACATTTCCATTAGAATCTTTTTTCAGCTTGTATACCTATTTGAGACTAATAGCTTTATGTCTAGCCGACAATTCAGTGAGTGTCCGAGTATTGTTATTCTCAATTGCCTCCATCTCCTTTCTCATAGCTTCCTACCATTCAGGGGAAACCCACTACTTCTTGGTAGCTCAGTGGTTCTTTAGTTACCAGCAATAATAACTCTGGATCGAGTTCAATTGATTGTGTTTCTGCATAAATATCAAGAAGAGATCAATACCATATGGGTCCTTCTTCAGTTGATGGAGGGGAATAGCTTGGTGACATTGTGTGTGTTGCTGGAGTTTCTAGTCCAGAGGGCCCTGTAATAGTGTCACTCCACCCTCTGATGAAACTGAAAACTGCTAGTGTCTTCTTGATGGTGGTGAGGAGGCAAATCCCTCTGTCTCTGGTGTAGTCAGCTCACCTACTGTGTCTTGTAACTCATTTTTTTGTACCTTCTACATTTTATGGCTCCTGGGCAGTGGTAGCTATGGCTCTCTGTTCCCCATCAAGTTCTGTTGCAAGATCTGCTATAGTAAACTCAGCGGTTGCTCCGAATTCGCCACTACTAACCTGTGTCCAATCCACTTCCTGTGTTCCTCAAACACTACATCTTGGCTCACAAGAAGCTTCTTGCTAAGGGGATCATATAGGCGATGCATCTTACTACCTTCTTCAACCTCGAGATACACAACTGCTCTACTCTTGTCATCCAATTTTTTCAAATGTACAACAGGTATCTTTGCATGTGCAGTACAACCAAAAATCTTTAGATGTGCCAAATTTGTTTTTGTACATATCCAGGCTTCGTATGGGGTGACACCGGCTAGAGCCTTAGTTGGTACGCGATGCAAATGATAAATAGCATGATGGGCCACCTCTCCCCACATCCTTCCTGGAACTTCCATGGTCTTCAGGAGGCTTGTAGTTGTTGCAAACACAATGCAGTTCCGGTGCTCCACCACCCCATTTTGCTGAGGCATATAAGGTGCAGTGAGGTGTCGACGAACTCCTTCACAAAACTATGTGAATTGCCATGACAAGAACTCACCACTATCAGTTCTGAGAATTTTTAGATTGTTCCAGTCTCCTTCTCTACCAGCACCTTAAATTTCTTGAAAGCACCAAAAGCTTCATCTTTTGACTTGAGCATGTATAGCCACACAGTTAGCATCAATGCCGATTGGTCCTCCTGACCGTGAGTTAAATTCTCCTCTTCACGGTGCTTCCCATGGTAGTCTAAGGAATAGTGCCATATATTGTCACATCTAAAGCACCGAATATGGCTTTTGTCTCTGACACCTTTGGCACCATCCGATGACTCCCGTTGCCTTTCTACCGTGCCAACCACTTGGTATGAGTGAGAAGCTGCCCATCAGTGTTGCTATTGCCGGTGTGAAGGAGGGTGTGTTCCTCGTACATCTTCAGGCACCCTATCACCTCCTCAAATGGCATCATCTCCAAATTGAGTACTGCTCAATTGAGACAACTAGAGGAAGGAACTTGTTAGGTGTTGAATCGAGTAACTTCTTCACAAATGCCTAATCCTCTAGGGTTGCGCCAAGAGCATTGTACTTCCTTGCCATCCAGCTCAGCCTCCCGACAAAATCATTGATGGTCTCTCCTTCCTTCATGCGCAATGCTGCAAACTCCCTCTGCAATGTCTGCAGACATGCCTATTTCACCCGATTAGCCGCGAGATATCTTGTTTTTTGGGAATCCCATACCTCCTTGGCTGTTTCTTCTTGGCCACCTGTAGAAGAATGTCTTTGGGTATGGCCTGAAAAATAAATACCTGCACTGACTTGTCCTTCTTCATCTCCACGACCACTCTGACCACTAGTTTGATAGCCTCCCAGATCCCCTGGGCATCCATCAGCACCTCCATCTCGATCGCCCATGCGGTGTAGTTGGACGATGTCAGCATCAGGTAGTGGAAGGTCATGCTGCTGCTCTCCTTCATCGCCTGGTGCGTAGTGATGGCCATCAGCTCGAACCTTGGGTATTTAGGCATGCACCGAGCTCTAATACTAATTGTTGGGATGAAGCTACGGATTAACACACCCAAAATATTCAGAAAACTAGTGTTGTCCGATGATGAATAGTAATATTCAGAGGATGGAAGAAGCAGAGTTCAGAAGGCAGCATTTTGGGGCAATTTTTTGTGTATGTCTCAAAACTACAACTGAGATTGAATACAAAATAACTTAGACTCTTTTGCTATTGCTAGACAAACTAATTGAGATCTAGTTTTACTGGCCTCAACTCCTACGATGCCTACGCACACCATGCTACTAACTAACAATACACCGACTGACCGAACACACCGATTGGCGCATCTGAAGTGGAAGAGAGAGATGCTCATGGGGATGCTCAACTGGGTGTGCCTTGTGGCGAAGAGCCCAAATGAATGTAGGGTCGTCAGGAAGAATCTAGATTGCCACTTCTCCGTGGCGCTTATGCTCTGGCACTAGTTGTTTGCAAATAATGATAGCATCAATGTGCCCCATCAGTCTGCCTCGCCGCAGGTAATTCATGGCCTCATAGTTTCGATTTTTGAATGTAGCCCTTCTAATAGATTTAGTTGATGCTATGATTGTGTTCATTACATTGGGGATCTAGATTCAGAATATGGTCATTCTATTTAGTCTGTCCAATTATAGCTATTGGTCCTTAGATTTACCTGTACATAGTGTTGTTCATGAAAAATGGAACCACAAATCATTGTTCAGGATGCTGGATTGAGCGTCATCATGAGGAAGGGGAGATTCTGGATCATGCCAGAGCATTTTCACTGTTCTTTTGTCACAGCCATGCCATTTGCTCGATCTAGTTGAAGGAATATGAAATGCTCTCATGCAAATTGTGATGAGGACATCTCTCCCACGGATACAACCGTGTCTACACACATAATTCACTCATAACAAGTGTTGCAAGGTCCACTTATTCGAGCTCGTGCTCGCCAACTTAATTACCAGATGAATTCGTCCCTAGGTTTGTATATTACTGAGAATAGACCGCTACCTAATGCAAGTGATTTAATTGTGCTTAGGAACATAGAAAAGGATGAAGGAGAGGCATGTGGAGTCATGGACATTCATGGAAGGCACAATGAAGGTCACCAAGTCACTTTGGGGCTAAGTCAAGTAAGAGTTGGAGTTGGACTCGTTTTGGAATCAGATTCGGACTACCGCGATAGTATCAAGTTCAAACGGACGTAACTTCTTCATACGGACTCTGTTTTGGACGTTCTTGAACTTCATAGAAAGCTTATCAAGTCTACTTTCTAACGGATTCAACCTCATATTCAAATTTCATTTGAACCGATCATAATCATCAAAAGAGTCCACATCTATTTCTAAGTTTGAGTTGAAAAGGGTGTTGCGCCACCTCTATTTGGGCCCATGGGCCTTGTAACCCTAGGGGCATGCGCCCAGTTCCCTGGCCGCCACACTTGGTCGTCTCCCTATAAAGGAGTCGCCGTCTCCCTTTTTCAAAACTTGGATTTCATTGAGTTAGGTTTAGCCATTGTGCAAACTTCTGTTCTTCAGTTATGTCAGACGACCACCTGTCAAAACTACCTTTGGGATCCCACCTTTGTTTTTCAATACCATCAATTTTATTCGCAATATCAGTTGCCAACATCTTATTTTTGCTTGTTCTTTGATTGCTCGCAGGGATTGAACTTCGTGTTCAGGTTGATCGCGCTTCTAGCTTGGTCAATAACATCTCAGAGTTGGTTCAACGATTGCTAAGGCGCAAGCGTCGTTGTACGGTTGTAGTCAGATCACGAGAGTCACCTCCACCAAAATTAATAGTTATCAATCTCATCGAAAGATCGGGCACCCCGCCTCCATCAAATTGGTTGTGGCACAACCAAGATTTTTTAAAAAATTATTTTGACCCTATTGGGTCGGACTACGGCTCTATTTTAGGGAAGGTACACGGCTGCAACATCAAAAAAATAGTTGCAACAACTTGATTTACCTATTAAAGCAATCGATACGCTCACAGAAGAAAATGAAAAGTGGCCACACCACCACCTCATCAAAACAACTGACTCATCATTAGTCCTCAGATGAGAGTAGCGTTGCTAGGAGGAGCCTTTAGTAGCAATGAGGCACGGACGACCGAACCATGCGAAGTGGCAGCAGATCTCAGCTAGCATCAGTGGTGCCCGTCGAGACCTCGAATGCCTTGCCTAGCGGTAGGAGAGATTAGCTCGCTTTAGCGCTCATGGAGGCCATGTCTGGCTATGACAGCGTCTAGTCGTGCATGTAAAGAGCGGGAGAAGACAGAAAGGAGGTCGCTTGGTTACGCATGGTAAAAGGGCATTGAGCCATAGCTCGTCGAAGAGCTCAATGGCGACGGATCAATCAGATTTTGTGGGAGCAGTCAAGAGTCTCGAGAGGAAGAAAGAGGAGAGCATCTTTCTGGATGGAACCTTGGAAGCCACGATCCGGGTAAGCTGTGAAGAAATATATTGAACTGTTCAAAGAAATGATACTATAGTTATCTTTACTATTATAAAAGAAGGAGTTGGTGATTGACCCGTCGTCACTCCTCTCTTATCAGCCATTCGATCTGATTACGAAATTAAATCCGAACCGTCTTTCACCCCTCCCCTCCCTCCCACCCCGCACGCCGCCTCTCTAAACCCTAAAATCTGATCCGTGTGTCACCCCTCCGCTCCCTCCCACCCCATACGCCGCCTCCTCCCCTCCCTCCGCTCCGCCTCCCCACCTCTGCGCGCCGCCTCCTCTCCGCCTCCCCACCCCGCGCGCCTCCTCCTCCTCCCACTCCGCCTCCGCCTCCCCACCCCGCGCCGCCGCACCCTCCCCACCGCGCGCCACCACACCGCCTCCACCCCACACGCGCCGCCGCACCGCCTTCTCCCACCCCACTCCGGCACCTCCTCTCCCACCCCGCACACCGCCTCCTCCTCCCTCCCACTCGCTCCGCCTCCCACCCCGCCCGGCGCCTCCTCTCCCACCTCCTCACGCCGCCTCCCCACTCCGTGGCGCGCCTCCTCCCCTTCCTCCCACTCCGCCTCCGCCCCACCCCGTGCCGCCGCACCGACTCCTTCCCACCCGCGCCGCCGCCTCCTCCTCCCCTCGCGCCCGCGCCTCCTTCCTCCTCCCACCCCGCACCGCAGCCGCAGCCGCCCCGCCTCCTCCCCACCCCACGCGCGCTGCCGCAGTAACATGCTACCGCTAAAGAATGTGATCACCCTAAACTCGGATGCGGCGAGGTGTCGCAGCAGGCGCCTCTCACTTGTCGCCGAGCGCCTCATTGACTCCCATAGCAGGTGCGTGTTTGATCGATTCCGCCAATTAGGTTGCGGTTGTTTGTCGTGTTCATTTGTGAATGAGTTTGTTTGGGATGTGATTTGCAGGCAAGGACGACGAGTACGTCCGAATCGGGAGCAGAACATCTCGCACGCCGCCATCGCATCGACGTGAATGTGATGTTCGGAAGTGCATTTGAGGTTTTCGCTTGTTGATTGGTGGTTTATGCGTGTGTTTATGTGGTATTCCATTTGTTCCCATGTGTATTGGATCGTGGACATTGCAGATTGATGACTTTGAGTTCACCCGACAATGTGCCATATTTGACCTTTGGATATCCCACTATGCCATGGATGGATAGTGGATCCTCGTATGCATTTTCTGGTTTATACTTCTTTCTACATGGAATGTAATGCTTGTGCTCTGAGATGGTTCATGCCGCTTAACGATTCATAGCTTCGCTTTCTTTAGTCCATAGGCTATTAGAATATAATTTCATGATTTCGCTCAGAACTATTGTAAGCAAGGTCCACAAAAATAGTATAATATGCTTGTTTGTTGGATGTTAGTGCACAATGTGCTTTTATCGCTTCGTGATCTAACTTGCACAAATATCAAAACTCGCTTAAAAGTGCTACAAACAATGGTTTCCACAGATTGCAGCAGGAGTTCCTTGATTTCTCATGTGATACCGAGTTGTACATAGTTAGGACTTAGGACTAGATGTAGGTTTGATCATTTAGGTTGTATTCAATGATTCTCGCATTATGCTTCTTCTTTGGAGTAGTGTTATACAAACTGCTTAGTTTCAAGAGTTACACTGGGCTGGTTATTTAATGACACATAAGCAAACCTTTGTTTTATTGTTTCAGGAATTATATTGAACGGGTTGCTTGATGACTGACAATTAAACTTTAATTTTGCTCGGTTCTTAGTGAGATGTGTTAAGGTGGCTATCTCACCTAATCAAATACTACAATCAAGACAACACCCTATATTTTTGAGTAAATTGCACCACAGGTCCTTTGTGGCATGAACAGTCCATATAGGTCCATGAACATGAGAAAACAACATTTAGTTTCAAGAACTTAATTCAAGTCTATCGTGCATGTGATCCTTAAGGTTCCTTCTTTCATCCACTTTTATATTTCCAAGTGAATAATATGATTTTCGATCGTGTCCATGAATTTCATCGCACTTTTGTGATTAAAGAACCGACATTTGACATTATCTCGTTGTATAATATAGTAATATACTCTTTTCTCAAATTTCTTGTTGACAGACAACCAAAAGGAGTATGTATTTTGATGGAAGGTTCCTCGCCTTCTCATCTAAAGGCAAGACTCGGTAGAGCGGCAAAGGGCGAGAGATCCGGCACTATGTAGGGTATTTCGTCGAACACATGTCGTGATGTGACGCAAACATTCCTCGCGCCGCTCTCGTGAGAAAGCTTGCATCACCGGTGAAGGCGATTAAGAATGCCTCCATTTGTGAGAACCGCTTGAGTGCTCCATTTGTGATCCTCGGGTTGGTGTTAGGCCCGACTTCCGTTATATGTGCATCATTCGTGACATGGTTTTCAAAGCTTGTTCAGAGGCATACTTCTCTGTCGATATGAAAACACAAGTAAAAGCCCTCTGGTTTAGGTATGTCTAATTCAAACAATTTGAGTATGCCACGCTTGTACTATTGCACAAGGACAACTACAGTTGCGAGATTAAGCTTTGTATTTTCATAGTTAGACTATGGATTAAGCAAGCAAATTTCAGCCAATATCTATCTTTGTGGGAGTTATAAATTCAAGCCGCAACATGTTGATTGCTTCAGGCATTCGAATAGCAATAGCTATTAATCCTGCAAATTCCTTTTTCTTGTGGCTTGTAGAGCCCTAAGTATCTGAGAAATATTATCTTCAGCTTCTTGTGATCTTGTTTCATATAATTTTACAGTTTGATTCTGACATGATCCCTTGATGCTATGTCAGGCATTGTCTCCTTGTGGTTTAGGTGACATCCTTTGTGGCAAAGCACATAAATGGGTCTCTAACAGCACTGAACTATGCCGGCTTGTCGGTTTTTTTGTGCAAGTTTCGGTGACCACTCTGTGGAGTTGATGACACTTTCTGCTATGGTGGGAAAGAAAGTTTTGATTCCATCTATGATTCATGGGTATCCTCAAAAGACCGTCCAACATTAAGTGGTGTTACCTCTTGGGATCTTGAGGCTTGAACAGAGACAACGCCAGGTTAGTCGATGACTAAACCTTTCACAGATTCTGATACTTTCAGGAAAGGGGATGGCAAAACTGTTACTTTGTTTATAGATCTCATTATATGAGTCCAGTGAATATATTTTTGGTCCTCGACCTACACAGGATTGATTTAATAGAGTTTCTGGTTAATGATAAGTCAAGTTCTTAGTTAAATATTCATAATTATGTAGCATATTTGGTAATCACTTTTATTTGATTTTTGTTGCAACGCACGGACACCTTACTAGTTTTTTAAAAATTTGATCTTTGGGTATCCATTTTTGTAAATCTAACATCTTCTTTGAGCTCGATAGCTATGTTAGGTGACACGTGTCTCTTATCACGCTACCATAATTCAGCAGAAGGGCGACAACGTGAGAAACCAATTGAACACCGCAAGACAAGTAAATGTATAATAACTAACGACTTCATTAGTCTACCGAGCTACAGTGGCTCGACAGCCCCTGTCGAGCTGTGTGGCTTGGTAAAAGCTGCTGAGCATCTCGGGCGCTCGAGCTGCCTGGCTCGGTAGGACGTAGGAGCTGCCGACCATCTCGGGCGCGGTTGGTGGCCTCGCGTGGGTCGCCTTTCGCTTGCTGCCGCGCGGTAGGTTTGTATTACAGAGATGGATGTGATGGTTATGAACGGAAGCATTTGGCACGTGAGTCCGTAGTCCCTTTTTTTATTAGTGATTGCTCTTGGTCCCAAAGGCAATAATTCGTTGAACATTTTTAACTCAAAAGTTAGGCACTAAACGAAAAGAAATAAGAAGGCCGTACCGGAGTTGCAGTACTAATGTGGACCAACGAGGCCGCTCGGGATGCTCAGCAGCTCCTGCTGCAACTGGGTAACTTACAGGTGCTGTCAACTCAGCATATCCTTTTCAGTTTTTAAAAATATTTTTAATTTTTACTATAGTATCTAACTTGTAAACAGAGTATTTTTTTTAAAATAGAATCTACAAGTTAATTATAATATACGTTAAAAGCCTAATATCTGTACCATCCAAAATCGCAAGCGAGTATCTCTCTCCGTAATTTCTGTCGCAAACAACTAAAATTCAAAAATTTCAGTTAAAAATCATAAGTCGCAGCAAAAAAGAATAACCAATATATCGATAGGACGGTGGCATCTGCCGGCTGCTGCACGTCTGCCCGCTCTGTCATGTTTGACCGGCTTTCTGCGTTGTCACTCTTTTACTGAGCTATATATATAAAAATAACTATCAAACAAATATATGAACAATTCGAATATATCCACGCTAGCTAATACCCGATTTATGATAACTGGACGCGACTCACATGGAGTATTTCTACTGAATCCCATGTTACTTGATACTGGAAATGAAGGTACTGTAGTCGAATCCTACATGCTACAAGAGGATTCATACCCTCTGCCTTTCAAATTTCAATGGAACAGGCACTAAGTTTGGTTTTTACCTAAAATGCTATCACTATATTATTCACTCTAAATGCAAACCATTATTCTTTACATTTTCAACTTCTCCTTAGTTAAACCCTACAATAAGCTATCCTACAATAACCGTATCAAGATAACATAAATAAAGATAAATATTTGCACATAACTTAGGACCTTATGCCCAAAAAGGTTCAAAACCACACATCCGAAAACACCTAGAACCATGTATAACATCTTGAATTTAAGCCTTTTGAGGACCTATAGTAATAAGAGTAAAGGGATATGTGAAAATAAGATATTTTGAAAAAGACAAAAGAAAAAAGACGGAAGGAGTTAGAAAAAAGAAATGTTTTGGCTAGACCGATTCGCGATCGGAAGGAGTTAGATTTATGTCGTGATAAAAGGAACCGACTCAAACCCCATCGAGCCAGAAACCCTAACTGCCCTAGGTCTCTGCACACTGATGCTGTTCTCGCTGCTTGCCACCGCCAGGGCTCGTTTCCACCACTGGGCGCCGTCGTTCCACTGTTAGTCCGCCGTGCGCTGCCGTCGACAGAGGGTGGACCTTGCTGCTGTGTCGCCCATCGATCTAACCCTAGCTGTGCTCGTGCTTCTGCCGCTGTTCTTCCTCCAAGCTTGTGCCCTGCACGCATGCGTGCATGTTGCTGCTGCATGAGCTACTTGCTGATCCATGCTGCTGACTGTTGCATGTTGCTCATGTATGTTTCTGCTGGCCGCTGCGTGTTGCTGCTGCATAAGCCGCTGGCCACTGCACGGCTGCCGCTAATGCCTTGCCGCTGCATGCATAGCTGCAGGCAGCATGGTGCCATCCAGAGAGAACATACGGCAGGAAAGAAAGAAAGAAAGAAAGAAAGAAGGGAAGAGAGGGGGAAGAAAGGAGGAGGAGGCTGGCCTGAGGAAGAGGAAGGCAGGGAAGAAGAGAGGTTCTGTTTCCTCGCTGACATCATCATACCGGCAAAGTTTGGATTGTAGGTAAAAGATCATCTCAAATATTCTCTCCTTGGTTTAGACCTTGGTAGATTGGTGTTAGGTCTTGTTTAGCTCTGGATTAGAGTAAAGGTTCAGTGTTGGGATTAAATTGTTGATATCGTGGTTTGTTGAGGTTGCTGTCCAGAGATTAGGGTTTAGTTTTGGGTCTTTATGTTCTGATTCATAATATGTGCATAGCATGAAAAGTATATATAATTGTCTAAGGATTACATAGAGTCCAAGAACACAAATTTTGATTGGGTATTTTAGAAGTTATGGTTTTGGGAAGACTGTTATTTAGAAATCGATTGTTGCTGGACGTAGTCATAGGAAACTGTTAAATTGACTTAGTGGATGGCAAATTTGAATTTTGGGCATAACTAGAAATAGGTATCTAACTTTCTATAGATTCTAAAAGTGCTATGGTTTACTATGTTTGCATGTGTAACTTAATAGATATGAAATTGTTAAGCATGTTATTCCGTAAGTTACTGGAACTGTCTGATTTACTCATAGTCCAAGTTTGCCAGCCGAGGGAGGATCATGGATGGAATTCCTGGTATCGAGGGGTTAAATAATTTAATCAGGAATTATAGCCAATTAAGAAATTGTAGGGAATTTCATCTAGATTCCAAAACAGGTGTGCTTTACCATGTTAGGGCTTAGGAGTTGAAAGTTACGCTAGTTTTAGTACCGAGACAGCAAGGGGTGACTATCACAGTGAAAGGAGAGTAATACAAAATTGGGAAATGTATAGGTATGATGTTACTGAATTGTTGTTCTTGTACTATTGCATCTTGTTATTAAGATTAGGTTTTTACTGTAAGAGTAGTGTTGGAGTTGTTGTCATCTTTGAATCAACCCGTCCCTCGCAACTAGAAAAGACAAGTGAATGGTAGAATGGTACATGAGTGATTTGTTTTTTGTTGTTTATGTTAGATGAATACTTACCATGATAATTCACGTGTTTATACTTACTTCTTATAATGCTCACATGATTATGGTAGAATGATGATCATGTTTATGGTAGAATTATGATACTTATGGTAGAATGATAATGATGATAATAATTATGGTTAAAATAATAATGATGTCAAATGGTTAATGCTAATAATTGACTAATGAATGATAAAATCATTGTATGGCATCGCATTGCATGTATGCATGATGCAAAGAGGTGATCTTTGTGACTCTCTAGAGCCTACTTTGTGTGGACGACCCACAGGAATGGGTAGAGAAAGACATACTTCTGTAAGTACTCCACGGAAGTGGAGAAAACCTACTTTAGTAGGCACTCCATGGGAGTGGAGTTAAGACTCTGTATGAAAAAAGGATAAGGCATGAGTGGTTCATCGATGGGTGAGCACTCCGCTATACCAGTATAAGTAAAGAGAAGTGGAGACATGTACATTGCATTCATGAAAAGAGAATATAATATATGTGTATGGAACTTAATGAAAATGAATTTATGAAAATTGAGATACTTGTGAAATAACATGAATATTTGATACAAAAGTTTAATTCATTTATTAGCCTACAATGTACTTATTGAGTCATAAACTCACTCTTATTTTGTTGTTGTTTTTACGTGAACATTGATGACGCAATGTATGGGTGGGAAGTAGCACAAAAGAATGATATTGCACTTTATAGTTCCTTCTTTCACTTAATGACCAATAATTCATTGATAGAATAAATTATACTATTCATGTAACTGTTAGATGAATAATGATCCTCTTTAGCACTTAATAGTTTTATATTATCGCTACTTGTCAAGTTCCTTTGGTTAAATTTATTATTGATTCATCTTATTGTTAATTGGTTCATCATAATATCAATTACCGATTCCTTTATTGCTAAACTTTCTATGTTCATGGTTCTGTTGTATAATTATATTTTAAGCCTAGCTATTGGTAATATGTATTTAATGGTTTAAATTGATAGCATTTGTAGTTGTGGGTGATAATTTAGGCTTTTGTTAAGCCGGAGTGTTACAGTTGGTGTCAAAGTAGACGTTAGGCCTGTGGTGAATAAACTAATAATTTATTTAGATAATTAACTAAAATTTGATATAAGATTGATATTTTAATGAATAATAATAATAATAACATGACTTAGGATTGCTTATGGCTAAAATTTAACTCAGGATGATTAATTTACTTGAAATAGAAATTTGACATATTGGTGCACAGTAGTGGGCACATGCATGCACCTGTACATGCTAGGAAAATGGTGATGCAAGCAGCCACAACCATGGATCGAGTCAAGAGGATAACAACAGCCCTAATGCATGGATGCACAGACAGAAGGAAGATGGCGGTTACACCAGGGGATTACAATGAGGTATTAGGGCATGGCATAAATTGGCCTATCTAATTAGGGTTAGAATCAAAGGAAATTAGCCCATTAATGACCCATTGAGCCTAATTAACACTAATTAGTTAATTTAATTATATTATTTCTCATATAAAATGTTGGGGTATTATAGTACCATTGCAATTATTCGCAAGTTATAAATATTTGGGATATTACGCTATAGTACCATTGCAATTGTTTGCAATTTAATTACATTATTTCTCAGATAAAAGTTTAGGGTGTTTCAAATGAAGCCTCATATATAAGAGTTAATTTGCTCAATACCATCGCACTTGTTCGCAAGTTGTAAAAATACCATTGCAAAGAGACCAACTTACAAATACCATCACAAACACAAAAACTCTGAAGAATGTCATCGCCGTTGGGTTTTCCATTCATTTGCTCTGTTAACCTCCATTTAGGTGAGAAAATATAAATGACACTTCTACCCTTTGGCATTCTTGTTCTCCTTTGCACTGCGACAAGACGCACAAGAGGGAGGTGAGATGGCACTCTACATTCACTCAGGGGTGTCTCCCCCTTCTTTCTTGTGCCCAGTGTGAAGGGCACTACCCTACCTCCCTACTAGGCAAACCGCAGAAGCCGCGCGATGCGTGGGTAGCCATGCACTAGCGTCCTGCCAAGCACGAATTATAGAGCATGAGCATGTCTTCTAGCTCAAGGTTGGTCACTCCCCACACCCCCCTCACTTTAGTAGCTACCAGAGCCGAAGCAGCAGCGGCAATCATTATCTTCATGACCAGTAATCGAAGATGCCCGTCTTGCGCTCCATCGTGAAATTTGTCACCAACACTTGACAAATCCAAAAATCCTCCCACCATTAGCTTATATACCTCCTAGTGAAGCTCCTAGACATCCTTGTTTAGCCTCTTTGGCATCTGGTCACTGCTGTGCCATGTGCATAGCCGCCAAAGCACGCCCACATGCTGTCGCCGACATTCCCATCACTCTGCTATGTTCTAGGCCAAACCACCTGTGCTACCACCTTTGCCTTGGTCCTTAAAGTCCATTTCATGCCTCCCTCGGCCCCCTCATTGCTGTTAGATCACCTTCACCTTGCACCACCGCCATGCTCCTAACCTTGACACCTCCAGCCTAGCTCCAGCCATTGTGAGTGCAAAATTGGATCCTCAATACCTCAATCCACCTCCCCATACCTCCCTTTTCCATAGCTGAGCCTCGCCGTCAGTAGAATCATCGCCATTACCATCGGACAGAGAGAGAGAGAGCAAAGAGATTGGAGGAGAGATTGATTTCATTTGGAGGGGAGAATGACATGTGGGACTAGACATTACAAAAGGAAAAAAAGAAAGAAAAGAAGAAGGAAGAATGAGAGCAAAATGGTCAATTTGCTTCAGGGGGATGGAAAAAGTCACGATAGTGGCATTTTGCATATTTCAGCCTTTTGCAATGGTATTTTGCAGCTCCTCTTCTTCGCGTTGGTATTTTCCAAGTCGCGAACAATTGTGATAGCACTGAACAAATTCACTCTATATATAATGTATGGTATGTTTGGATGGACGAGAGATGTTGAAAGGCATGCTGGTATAACTTGTTGACTTTTATCCATAAACAGACTAATGTGCTCCAATAGTCTATCCTTATCAAGGATAAGCAAGTGTGGGTTTGGTAGCCCATCATAAAAGGATAAATAAAGGGTGTGTTCTTTTCAGCTACGACTGATAGCTTATGGCTGTAGTTTATGACTTTTGATTTTAGCGCGAGTGGTTGTACGAACGAACCGAATGCCGATAATCCGATTCAAAAAGTTGTCTCAATAAGTTACTTCGAAAAAGCGACAGAGAAACCACCCCATTTGTTTATTCAGAGGAAGCCATAAGCTATAAGCTGAAAAGAATGGGCCAAAATTAACCTTATAAGTAAGGCTCCGAATCACTCATAACCTATACCGCTACCATCTACCTTCCTCTAGCAAGGCCACCACCATCAACCACCTCCCTCCAACCCTAAAACCTAATTCCATTGAGTAGGTTCTTTCGCGGGTAGTCATAAAAGTAGTCTTGGGTTTGCCATGAAATATGTAGTGGGATGTGAATGATCTACCGATGTCTTATGATCAGAGTTCATTGATATGAGATGACTTTGGCCCTAGCGCGAGTGCTTATTCAAATGAACTAAATGTCGATAACTTGACAAGTTGCTTTGAAAAGAATGTCTCGATAAGCTGCATCGGGACGTGTGGATACCGGTGGAGGCGCCGCCGTTGCGGTATTGATCGGCGCCAACAAAAGCGTGGTGTGGTTGCGAAAAAATAATCTCATTTGTTTGTTCGAGAGAAACCATAGACTATAAGCCATAAGTTGAAAATGGCATGTTCTTTTGGGCTGTGGTTTATTAGGCTAATAAATAGCGACTATAGAGAGAAACCAAAAGACAAGAATCACTAAAAAGCAAGAAAATATGGCGAACCACCCATTGTTTATCTCTTAGCTCATTGAAAATTTATGGTTGGAGGCTCGATGATCTTGACCCTAACCACCCTAGAGCTCACCAAGGAGAAAGTTACCATCGATGTCAAAGCACGGATCTCAATGATATCCAAAGATTAGAAGTCTGAGTTAATTTTTTAATATTCAATATGATTGATTTTCAAGCAAAGTTGGTACAGATAGACCATCATCCCATCTAGAGGTGAAAATGGATCGGAAAGTTTTTGACTGATCTAGACAATTTTTGAATATAGAATGTTTTGGCTCGGATTTTTCTCAAATAGTCTCGGATTGGAAACGAATACAGATTTTTTTGGAAACGAATATGAATATGGTAGCGCAATATCCGTTGAATACGAATACAGACTCGGACTATCTGAGAATGCAAAGTCCGGATATCCAACCCACTGGCCATAACTAGTACTAAGCCCAAGGCCCAAGTCACCCTAGGTGTAGACGTGTAGACTGTATGTTTGCGATATAGTTGAACATAGCCTGGAACTTTTGTGCCATCTTGTTTAGTCCATCCTTTTTTCAAGTGACCTTGCAATTTAATTTCCATTTTTTTTCCGATCCTTGGTTGGTACTTGGTTATATTAATCCAAAATCACATATTTTCTAAATGGTTATATTAATGCATCTTTGATCTTTTAATAAGAGAATAGACTATTATACAACTACATTTTGTCAAGAAAGCATACCAAGTTGTGCTGTAAGCACCCTATATATCTGGATCCGTTCTCTGTAGCTGGTTTAATGCTGTCAGTAAGGGTGCAAACGGAACGGATATTTTCCGACCGACCGTCCGTCTGTTTTAATTTGGATAGAATTTGAAGCAAATTTTTGGATATCCGGAGGTTTTGTCGAACACGGAAACAGATTCGGATATTTTTTACTGGATACGAATACGGATTCGGAACAAACATTATCTGACGGATATGGAACTATCCGGATATTTTTTCGGATAGGTACCGGATATTTTTTTCAGATAGTTACCGGATTCAAACTCGGATTCAACTCAGAACTCAATTCGGATTTGGTTCGGAATAGCCCAACAGACACTTACTAAAAATGCTATAACTTTCACAAACGGAGTCCGATTTGGATGCTCTTGTACTCGTTGGAAAGCTTATTTCAAGACCTACGTAATGGATAAGACCTTATCTTCAAATATATAATGAATCATCTGCTATGATCAAAATAATGGCAGCTGTAAAATCTAATTTCTTTTTTGTGTGTGTTCGAGTCTAAAACAATATAGGGTTTAGTTGTATTCGGTTTGAGGACCATATGGACGTCCCAATGGGCTATATAAGCCTTGTAATCGTAATCCTTATATATGTGATATATATAATTTTTGTTTTCGCGCATTATCCGACTAAATATTTGTGACCGAGACTAACCGTATTCGGAGCAGCATGTATTCGCTCTATATTCGTGACCGAGAATATCCGTATTCGTATTCGTATCTGGCATTATCCGTGTCCGATTCTGACTTCGACAAAAAAAAATAAAAAATGATATGGAATGAGCAATATCCGTCCGTATCCGCTCCGTTTGCACCCCCTAGCTATCAGTTTGTCCTTATATGAAGTTTTTTATACCAACTTTTTTCATAGTAATTATAGTAAGAACACCTTTTTACAAACACTATTAGTGTAAACATAATAGGATGAAAAACCCTCCAACTCTGAACCCATCCAAATGAAACTTAAGATTTAAGAGAGATCAGCTAGCATAAGATAAAGTAGAAAAAGGTGGAACCTACTTATATCTTCATTTTACTTGCGCAATATCCAGCAAGTTGAGTAACCATGAGGCTTCTTACTCCATGAGCAGAGAACAATGCAGATGCAATGCACCCAAAGCAAGCATATGTATCAGTGTGTATGCTATGTTCTTATACTTTTCAAATTGTTAACTGCGTATTCCATATACTATACATTGTTGGTACTTATGCTATGTACTGATCGATTGTCGAGTATATTTCTATTGTGGATAAAATAACTTAGGCTTGTTCAAATTTCATGAATCTTTTGACAAGATAAACTATTTATGTATTTTCATTGATTTTGGATATATAGTTTAAGGGGTTTTCATGTTCAAATAAATATTCGTGATGGTATTTGTTTCGATTCATATTCACTCCATATTTATATTCGATATTATTCATATTTCTATTTGTATCTGAGGTATCTATATTCATATCTGTATTTAAAAAAATATAAAAATAAATATAATATCTGTATTCGTATTTGATGCGTTTGTATTCCTAGTCCCACCGACCGAACACTCCCATACGCACACGGCACACCTGATTAAATTTTCTCCCAGAAAGGCCTCCATTGCGGCCCTGCCACGCACACGCATCGAAACCCATGAAAAAGCACGACTTCCGCACCATTGTCGGCGCCGACGCAATCAGTTAAAGGAGGCAGTGGTTTTGGCAAAATCACAAAGATACTATGATCCTCTCCACTCCGGTTTCAGTTTTTAAAGCCCAAATAAACATGCTATCTTCTTCATTTTAGTTTGTTAGTTTTTGTTTTTATTATCTGTTATAATATAATAGTATTTTTATTTTTTTATTTTTAATTAAATAATTTAGAAAAACTAATAGCAGTATAATTTTAACCAAAAGCACAAGCTAAAAGTCTTTAGAAAAGCCACAATGAAAGCAGCAGAAATGAACTTTTCTTGCCCACAATTCCAGAGTGAAAAGGCAATTAAATCCAGAGATTTCACAGAAAGGGCGACAGTTATCTAGGTAGTGCTTAGTTTAATGTTGATTTATAACATTTTTACTGTAACTAATTTATTTTTTACTGTAGCTGAGTTGACTTATTTAACATAATTAAATTTAAAAAATTTAAAAATAAAAAATATTTTAATTTATCATGGACAATACAAATAAATACAGAAAAAACAAAAAACAAAAAACTTAAAAAAATTAGACAAAAATAAAATTACTGAAAATAAATTTAAAAATAATTTTAAACTATTTTAAACAGTGCCTTGTATAAGAGATTGGCACTGGTACTTTGCATTGGCCGGAAGCATTTTGCCTCATTCCTCTCCTTTCTCTTTTCTTTTTCGCTTTGTCCCTTTCATCCCCTGTGCTTGTCTCGCTCGCCTCTCTGCCCCCTCTCCTCTCTCTCTCGGATGCAGCGGCAATAAAAATAAATAAATCTCGCGCAGGGGCAGGGTAGAGGACGACACCCGCACCGTCACAAGCAGCGCAATCTCTCTCTCCTTTTTATTTGCCTCCTCCCTTATCCCCAAGAAACGCGTCTCCGGAGAAGGGAGAGGAGAAAAGATTTCTCTTTTTTCCCTTCTTCCAAGATGTCTTCCCCAAGCAAGCGCCGCGAGATGGACCTCATGAAGCTGTGAGGATCTTGGGAACCTTTATTTTCGCGTGAGATTTTTCTTTTGGTGATACTTTTCTTGGAGTCTCGTTTAATGTGGTTTCTTTTTTTTTTTTGGGGGGGGGGGGGGGGTGTTCTTGGTTTCTTGCAGGATGATGAGCGACTACAAGGTGGAGATGGTGAACGATGGGATGCAGGAGTTCTTCGTGGAATTCCGGGGTCCTACTGAAAGTACGATCGTTGCGCAAAATCCGGTTTCGTTCTGTTTCTTGGGCCGATGATCTGCGTTTCTGTTTCCGATTTCTGATCTAGATGTAGGGCAAAGCAAGTTTGGCGAAAATGGTGAATTTCCCTGGTCGATCATGTGCCATCCTTTAGCATTTAGTGGTTTAGCTCAAGATTCTAGGCTGCTTTTGCCATATGCTTGATAAATTACTCACTTGTTCAGTTGACCTGGATCATTTTCTCGTTTCAGTGAATTTATTCTTGTTTCAGTGATATGGAAAGAGAAGCTGTATTTTCTAACAAATTATGAATATCTGCTGAATTTGATAGGTATTTATCAAGGTGGTGTCTGGAAGGTTAGAGTAGAATTACCTGATGCATATCCTTACAAATCCCCATCGATTGGTTTCATTAATAAGATTTATCACCCAAATGTGGATGAAATGTGAGCCTCCTGAGTTCTGCCCATCTAATTGTTTTGTTTATTAGAATTGATGCTTAATAATCCACCACTTTCTGACCTTTTGTTGGACTGCAAAATGTAGGTCTGGTTCGGTCTGTTTGGATGTCATTAACCAGACATGGAGCCCAATGTTTGGTGAGTTATCTTCCTTGTCATCATTCATATGGGCACTCACTGCTTATTGTAGCTTGTATAACCTCAGATTGAATTTTTTGCGAAATTTTGCAGATCTAGTAAATGTGTTTGAAGTCTTCCTTCCACAGCTTTTACTGTATCCAAATCCTTCTGATCCATTAAATGGAGAGGCTGCTGCGCTGATGATGCGGGATCGCCCTGCTTATGAACAAAAAGTGAAAGGTGATGTGGTTCAACACTATCTGCTAGTTGTTTTTGTTACCTAGCCTAGAGTTATTATTTGTTTTGAACATCTTATACTCTAATTCATGTCCATAGTATTTTGCCTGAGATTCATGACTTTTATATACATTGCAACCTTGCAAGATTGATCTGACATACAAATATACAATCTGATGTAACCAATAATCACTATATAGTTATCCAATGGTCTTCCTGGATACATTTATTGTATTAAGTTCTTACAGAAAAACATAGGAGCAAGCCTTTTTGTTTAACTATTCTAGAACCTTGATACTTTTGTGCGCTCTGTCTGGGCTATGTGTGCACTTCAATCTTACCTGTGAAGGAAGTCAATTTTATTTCTGATTGAATGTTAAGGCGCTTCAACATAAATAATAACTCATTTTGCAGCTGTATCAATAACTGCTGTACCATATAATAAGACCATTAGGTCATTATTGGTGTTTCACTGTTTCATAGAGGAACAAGAACTATTAAAAACTATTAACATGTTGTGACACTTTAATGGGTCAGAGATTTTGCAATGTTATTAATGATTCACTCTTGGATAAAACTGATAAGTTTTCAGTATTCAAATTTGAAGATTTCTTTCTGCTTAGAAAAGTCACCTATAAGTTCTAAAACCAAATCCAACTGGTGAACTTGATTGTTAGCCCAAAAAGCAATGGATAGCTTCAACTAAAAGAGACAAATACGTTGAGAAAAACGAGAGGCAATGTTCAGAAAAAGCTCTAATGCTTTCGGGGGACTTAGATTATATGCTTACATTTTATGTTCATTCCTGAGATCTTGATTGTTCAACATCTTGCTAAAGTTTCCTAAATACAGTGTATTGACCTTGGCATTAAAGAGGGCAGTGAAACTCAAGTGAACCATTACGCAAAGCATGTATTTGCTAGAGGCTACTAGAAGCCTTATTAGAGTATTTTTCATTACTAGATGAATGCCTGAGCGTTGCTACAAACTAACAAATGACATGGTAGTACAAACTTTTGCTTTGAGAACCATTTTTATTCACCATTTGTTCCTTAAACCAGCTAAGCCAGCGTGATTTCTGCTTGTCAGACCCAGACTATGAGATGCCCTAGCTGACCACAAGTGCATGCCCAGATTGTCTGTCCAGTCACTGCCAGTTGCCACGGCACCTGTTCATCATTGGTCGGTGTACTATGGTTCTCCTGTTAAGATAAATATCGTAATCGAAATGGTTTAACATTCTTTAACACCTAATGCAGTAATGCCTTGCTACTGCTTCTGAAGCCCTGATGTTGTTTTTGTGTCATCTACTAGATGATCAGTTGTTGTTTTTTCTCTGACTTAACCGTGCCCTTGGTAAACTAATGATTGTGATGATCATGTGATCAGAGGCTTGCAGAGTTGCAGTGTGCCTGGGTAGGTTGCTTCCATATCACGGCGTTCCTTGTGTCTAGCACCAAGGACATAGAACTGTTCACATAAATCAGGTTCTAAAAATCGGTAACTGGTACTCGACCGGTCATCCAACCTAATAGTGATTAACTGATTATACGGCATAATCGGCCTATTATGCGGCATAACCAGTCCGATTATGCAGATAACTGGCTAGTAGGTAGGGGCACACGTTATTTGTATATGGCAGATTATACGGCCTAGTAGACCCTTTTAGAACGGGGCTCTTCATCATATACCCTCCCCATATTTGGCAATTTCAGGATTTACCCTCCCCACTCAATGATATTATCACGACCTAGTAAAGACCTCAAGGAGGGTATATGATGAATAAATCCTTTTAGAACTACATAAATGGCATGATAGCCATTTTTTTTCAAATTTGTCTCCTGGGCATCCGTTTTTCAAATCTGAATCTGACTCTCTTTGGACCTGCTGAGCACCCCCAAGTTCAGCACTAACTAAAATGCATGATTTGCGCCAATTAAATGCGATTAGCACTAATTAAGCATACACACTAATCTTGATGTCGATTTGCCGATCTAGGCTCGGTGGGTCCTAAAAGGGGGCTAGATTTGCAAAAACAGGTGTTCGGGGGCCAAATTTGAAAAAAATGGTTACAGTGCCATTTGTTGAACAGTTCAAGGACATATGGACAGTAGTAGCTTTCTATATCACCCCTCGACTAAAGAACCCAGTTCTGGACATTTGTCATGAAATGCTATAAAGTTTTAGATTGCCCACAAGTCATATTTTTCTCTGGTAGTGCATGTATTATATCATCCAATGTTGTGTATATTTTGTGAATGTGGGCACGAAGGCATTTGCCCATATGGTCTGTCATAGCTTTTCTTGATACTTGATTCCATTTCAATATGCACATTGCAACACTATATTTTAATTGGTCAAATACGCATACACATGCATTGTTGTGTTTCTCATTCTGTACTCGAAAACTAACTTGATTTCCCCTTGTTTCTGCAGAATATTGTGAAAAATACGCCAAACCAGATAATGCTGGTATAACCCCAGAAGATGAGTCCAGTGACGAAGAGGTTAGTGAAGATGAAGACGACTCTGGGGATGAGGCTATACTGGGCGATCCCGATCCTTAGTCAAGTTGTAACCTATTTCCACAGCTCATCATATACAATGTTCCTTGCAGAAATTGCAATCAAACAAAACATCAAAATCTGGAAAAAAATGGATGTCATGTAAATAAGTGTACTTTTATGTTATCCAATGTTGTTTCTTGAATTGACCAATTGAATTTGCAGCAGCGCTTACATTTTGCCACCCGTCATGCTTGCAGATTTGTGCTTTCGTTTCAAAGGCCGCGCTCACATCCGCATTTGCGTTTGCTTTTTTCTACTTTTTTTTTATTTTCGGTTTTTTGTTTCTTTTTTATATTTCTTTGCATTGTTCGTGATAAGTTAATATATTTTTTATTTTTAAAAATTTTAAATTTAATTATATTAAATAAATTAATTTAGTTATAATAAAATAAATTAACTATAGTAAAAAATTATAAGCTATTGTTATTTTGAATACCCTCAAAAGAATAAATAATTGGTCTGGTGGGTGTGACTGACTCGTGACGCTCATGGTCACGGGAACTTGGTCCTCCATCGTTCGAGCTTCGCCTCGGGTGCCGTAGGCGGTAGGCCCATAGCGTGATGTGATCTGGGCGGCGCCGGTCCACCAGCAACAAGCCCACACAACATTGCCCAGGCCACCTCGTGCCTCTGTTCATTATTGGCGTGTTTGGATTGCATTAGGGTTGGATAAAAATTCAAGTCTCACAAACTACTTGAACTCGTAGTTGGTTCAACTCAACTCGAGCTTGAAGCTTTTTCCAATGAGTCAAGCTTTTCCTACGGCTCGACTCACTAACGAGCCGAGTCGCTCGCGAATCAATCGAGCTAACTGTCTACATCCCGCATTCCCGTATGCACGCGCATGCACATGACTCTCTCGCTTGCTTGCTCTCCAACCCCGCTCGCTCTCTCCGTCTCTCGTTGTTTCGCATTCCCTGTCGCCTCCTCCCTCCCTCCCCGCCCCATGTCGCCTCCTCCCTCCCTCCGCCGCCCTCCTCCTCGCCTCGCGCGCTCCTCCTCCCGCCCCGCCGCCTCCTCTCCTCCCCCCCCTGCCGTCTCTCTCTCGCCTCGCCGCCTCCTCCTCGCCCGAGGGTTGCTTGGAGCGAGCGGGGAGACAGCGAGACCGAATCCGGGCGAAGAAGGGATCGGTCGGGAGCTGGCGGCGGCGGATCCGCGGCGTGGCGATGAGGAGAGGCCAGATCCGGCGAAGAAGGGCGGGATTCCGGCGAAGAAGGGCGGGATCCACGACGGATCTGATCCAGCGGCGGCTCCGGGAAGGGCGGAGGCACGGTCGTCGCCTCGTCGGCGAGCCTGAGGAACGGCGGGCGGCGACCCCAAAAAAGGGCAGACCAAGCCTTTACTCGAGCTCGCGAGTCGGCTCGAGCCATCTGTCGAGTTCGAGCCGAGCCGAGCCATGACTCGACTCGATACAAGCTCGATCGAGACTAACTCAAGTCGGTTCGACTCGTTTCCACCCCTAATTGCATCCTGGAGACGACCTGCTTGGTCCGGAGCATTCCTAGAAAGCGTGGGATGTGTGGGGTTGCCGCCATGGAAATTTGCCTGGTCCATGCTGTTGGAAGTCAGGCCCAGGCGTTTTGAGCGCCTGGGAGCCAGTCAGCCAGGCGAGCGAGGGACCATCGTCTTCTCGTGGCACCGAGCTCCACCGCTCCCGCTGCCGTGACCTCGGCGTCGATCCCGCCGCCGCCGTCTGGCCCAAGGCGGAAAAAAAAATCAAGGCGGCACGCGACTCCGCCCAAGCGGCACCGACACAGCCAATCGCGCGGCCGAGCGCGCAAAAATCCACCTGCGTGCGAGTTCTCGCGCAAACACCCCCACGGCACAAGCCCAACGCGCGCGGTCTCGCGGACACGGCCGTTTAGGCAGTTTCGGCCCGGATCCCAGCTCTCTCTCTACCGACCCACTAACAGCCACCAGCTCGCCCCGGTCCCGTCCCGCCGCACGGCACGCCAACCCTAGTTCTCTCTCCTCCTCCCCCTCTCGCGCATCGCTCTGGCGCACGCGGCACGCCCCTTCCCTTCTCCCGCAGGCCGCGCGCCCCTCCCGGAGCAGCCCCCTCGCTCGGGCGCCTCAGTCCACCGCGGTTGGCCCGGCGCCGCCGGGTTGCGCGTCGAGCGCGCCAGTGGGCAGCAACCCTGTACGGTCACTCGCTCCACGGGGCAGGCACAGGCAACGCGGCTTCAGTGCTTCGGCAAGCCCAGAGGTACGGCAGTGGCTCCCCCTCACTATTGGGAATTCTATCCCCAAACCTAGATTTGTAGAGCTCTAGCTTTCCACTTCTTTTTTTTTTTGCTTAATCTTGCTCAAATCAGGCAAAGACCGATAGTTCAGTGGTTCGATATCGGTGGTTTCTTAAATACTGAGGTTACTAGATGTGTGATGTGGTGCTGGTACCAAAGAGACAGCATCGATTCTTGTTGTCTCTGTTGGTGATGAAACCATAACTATAGGTTTAAGGTTTTTTTGGGAATCCCAAGGATTGGGAATTTGAGATGTGCTTTCTTCTTACTTTCCTAGCAACTATATGCTCACTCTTGTCATTGTTCATTGCCTCTTCTATTGAATATTGTGAAGTGAACCCATATAGTGTCTTTTGTGCAGGAAAGTCTCACCCTCAGCTTTTCTGCTGTGGTATGCTTACCCTACATGCTGTAGAAAACTTCTGCGATGGAAGGGTCTGAATCTAGTAGGAGTTGCAGCAAGAGAGATGTTGAGGGCAGTGTTGATGTCAGGGGCAGCTGGAAGGAACAGGAAGAGCGAGAGGATGTTGACGGCAGGAAGAATGGGTCTGGCAAGTCGAGGAAGCACAGCTATCTGGATGGAGTTGAGGAGCAGGATGATGGTAGGAGGAGATCTTCAGCTGATAGGAATGAGTTGAGAAGGAAGTCGGTTACAAGCTCAAGCCGGGCCTACAGCGGCGACGAGGATGACTATGATGCAAGAAGGGAACCACGGATGTCCAAGGTTCCAAGAAGAAGCCCAGAAGAGAGAAGCGAGAGGAGATCGTCTGATGGGTACAAGGATAGAGATGGGGATAGCGGCAGGAGGAGAAGGGAAGATGAGAACAATTGGGATTCTTCAAGAAGATCTAGCTCTAGAACTTCTGGTCATGATGTTTCTCATAGTAAAAGCAGAAACCAGACAGATGGGCCATATGATGTTCAGCATGAGAGGCAGCAGGAGAAGGATATACAGAGTTCAGAGGGAAGAGAGAGCAGTAGGGACAAGCAAGGGCACTGGGACCAAGAGGAAAAGTCTTACCAGAGGAGAGTGGATGAGGCTTATATGAACCGAAGAGCTGATGAAACCGGTTCTGATAGAGCTGATACAAGAGATGGTAGGTCCTCTTCTGATCATAGTAAGCACAGTAATGCAAGAGAGGCTCATGACGACAGGAATGAATTAGGTGAAAGATGGGAAGACACTGAGCAGAGAAAGGGCTCTGTCAGAATCGAAAAGAATGATCAAGATAGATGGTCAGTTGATCCAAGGTGTGATACTGGATCATTTGTGGCTAGAGAGGATAAGCATGACAGGGTCGAAGAGAAGACACCTGTTTCTGTTGATGATATTGGACAAAGTACCTCGAATCACAGTGCCAAGCCTGAAGAGAACGATGATAAACTTAGGCATCAAATGGAAGGTAGACATGAAAATAATGATAATGTGGAAACAAAAGATAAGTTGCCTTATTTGGATGAGGATGGGTGTGCACAGTTGAGGGATGGAAGCAATAAAGAAGCTAGACATGATAAGAAGTATCACAGAGAGAAAGATGGGGGTGATCGAGGTCATTCGGACTCAGATAATGAAAGAAGCATAATCATGAAGGAGAAAACAAGGGAGGATTCTCATGGAGATTATAAATCATATAGGGGAAGGGACAGAAATAGAGAGTTGGAAGGATCTAAAGAGTACTGGAGGAATCGTCAAAGGCAAGATTCAAAGGAGGCAAATGACTATGACACTGTTACAGAGTGGAGGCATGGCCAGGAAAGGTTAGATGGTGGAAATTTCCATGGTCGGTCTGGGTACAGGAAAGATTCCAGGGGCAGATATGAGAGCAGCAAAGGCCCTTCATCATATGGAAATCGATATGACAGTTCTGATTCAATAGAAATACGGCCTAACAGGAATCTTGATTTTGGAATGGGGAGCTCTGTTCCTGGGAAAAGGACCGAAATGGGATCCCATCAGGATTTAACGCCTGGGACAAATAATCCACCTGAGGAGAACAAAAAAAATTATGGAAATGGTGAGGATTCACAGGAGAGATACTATGATGATACTCAAAATATGGATCAGAGTACTGGCAAAAATCCTACCGATTCTCAAACTTGGAGAGGAGGATTGAAAGGAGCAATGACATCCAATACTTCAGGAGCAGGTCAAAGTAGTAGCGGCAGCATGATTTCTCCAATTCCTCAGCAAGGGCCAAAAGGTGGTAGACCCTCTAGAGGGCCAAGGGGAAGGCCAAATGGAAGGGACCCTCAGAGAATGGGAGTTCCAGTGCCTATGATGCCACTTCCACCATTTGGACCACTTGGTTTGCCACCAGGTCCAATGCAACCGATGGGGCCAAGCATGTCCCATTCTCCTGGTCCTCTTGGACCTGGTATTTTCATGCCACCATTTCCGGGGCCTCTTGTTTGGCCTGGAGCACGGGGTGTCGATGTGAATATGCTTGCTGCTCCACCCAACCTTCCTATCCCTCCTCCAGTAGCTGGCCCTAGCTTCACTCCCAGTGTGGGGGCTGGCCCAAACCAGAACATTCACTTAAATCAAACAGGAACCGGAAGAGGAGCTCCAATGAATGCATCAGGATCTGGTTTCAGCCCAATAGCTACTCCAAATCGTGAAATGATGCATGATAAACCACCTGCAGTCTGGACACCACAGCGGAACAGTGGGCCTGCTGGAAAAGCTCCTTCAAGGGGTGAACAAAATGATTACTCACAGAACTTTGTGGACACTGGCATGCGACCTCAGAATTTCATTAGAGAATTGGAGCTTACAAGTGTAGTGGAGGACTATCCTAAGCTTAGAGAACTCATACAGAGGAAAGATGAGATTGTTTCTAACTCAGCTTCAGCACCGATGTACCACAAGTGTGACCTGAAGGAGCATGTGCTTTCCCCAGAATTTTTTGGCACAAGGTTTGATGTTATTCTTGTAGATCCTCCATGGGAGGAATATGTTCATCGTGCTCCAGGTATCACAGATCATATAGAGTATTGGACACCCGAGGAGATTATGAATTTGAAAATTGAGGTTGTTCTCTATACAGCAGTTATTACATCTTTTCTTTTTCTTCAGGAGCTTGCCTTTTCCTGTGGAGTTGCTATGTGACAGTTAGTTCTTTGACTCAACAGGCAATAGCTGATACACCCTCATTTATCTTCCTTTGGGTTGGTGACGGTGTTGGTCTTGAACAAGGCCGTCAATGTTTGAAGAAGGTAAGTCAGCTGCCTCTTTGTATAATTCGATATTTTCACAATTATTGTTTCTGTTATTTGTGTCTGTGTTACCAATCACTGGATTTTTCTCTGATATTTTTGTCGAGGGTACGAAAAACAATTAAACAACACAGAAGTCCTTTGTAAGACTTCTTGACACTATCATTTCCATTTATATATCACACTTGAGCTTTGTTTTTTAGGCAGTGGCATTAATTTCAGCTTGTAGAAGACCAATCACCAATATAATCTGCTCCGAAACATGCTGTCCACAACATAGTTATTAAGTCGTCGACTAGTCGACGACTAGTCAACAAGTCGGTGAGGAAGGGATGACTGGAGTAGTCGACTCGACTTGCGCCGGCAAGTTGGGCAACTTGTCCCCTAGTCGTCGACTTGCCTGTCGACTAGGCGACGCCAAGTCGGGCGTCTTGGGAGGAGGGATGTGGGGCGAAGAGAGGCAGTGAAGAGGGTGCGGATGGAGGGAGGGAGCTCACCGCCAGATCCGTCCTGCACTCGCCTCCAACCACCAGATCTGGCCTGCAATCGCCGCCGGCCCGCCGCCGACCGCCAGTTCCGACCCCCTCTGCCTTGGCCTCCATCCTCCCCGGCCACTCGGGACCGGAAGGAGAGAGTGAGGGAGAGAAGGCAGCTGGGACCGGAGGGAGAGAGTGAGGGAGAGGAGGCAGCCGAGTGAGGAGACGGAGGGGACGAGGCGAGTGAGGATTCGGCCGATCCGCCCGGTTATATGAGGGGGGTGCGGATAGATAAGGGAGAGAATAGAGGGGGAGAGACGGGTGGAGAAAAAAAGAAACGGAGCCGCCCCGGCCAATCCGAGCCGCCGGCCCTCCGCCCGGCCTCCTCCTCCCGCCCCTCCGCCTCGCCCTCCGCCTCGACCGATCCGGGCCGCTCGGCCCTTCGCCCGGCCTCCTCCTCCTCTCGCCCCGACCCCCGCCCGGCCGATCCGGATCCACTCGGCCGCTCGGCACCCTTCGCCCTGGCCTCCATCCTCCCTGGCCTCCCTCCGCCCCGGCCTCCCTCCTCCTCCCTCCGCCCGACCTATCAACTAGTCAGCGACTAGTCGGCCGACTAGTCGACTAGTCGACAAGTCGGTCGGAGGGAGGGTAGTGTCGACTTAATAACCTTGGTCCACAGTATGGTTTACTCATATCTTTTAATTTAGTTGTTTCTTGTTCATGGCTTTGTCCAGCCAAAGCTTTAGTCTGCAAAGAGGTCATATCCTTTAGAATGTCTACTTATTCCATAAATACTAACCAGCGTTTCATTGGATCGCTTTGCAAGACAGTATCAGTAATTTAAGCCAAGTGATGAACAGTGGAAATGATATGGACATTGCTAAATATTCTTGTTGTGCAGTGGGGATTTCGTAGGTGTGAGGATTTATGTTGGGTAAAAACCAATAAGAAAAATGCAACACCAGGTCTGCGCCATGACTCTAATACATTGTTACAGCATTCAAAGGTTAGTTATACTATATTTTCCATGCCTTTATATACTTCCCTCTCACTGGTTTTATTTTTAAGCATAAATTTTTTCCTTGCGCAGGAGCATTGCTTGATGGGCATAAAAGGAACTGTACGGCGCAGCACTGATGGGCATGTCATCCATGCAAATATTGACACTGATATAATAATAGCTGAGGGACCTACTGATGGTATTTTTTACTTGTTTTTATTATAATACTCAATAGCATTCTTCATGTGTACGCTTGGCCAACTACTGACTTGCGCTTCTGCTGGTTGCTATACTCTTCTCTGAGACTATGTTTCATCGGATGTCACTTCTGATTCCTTTATGAATAATTTGTTCTCATTTCTTCACCTGTTGTGTACTCAGTTTTAGTTGCTTTCACTTGTCATCTTTTTTATGTTCCTTTTGTTCAATGTCAGCTTTTGTTATTTTTGTTTTTGTCATGATGTGAATGTTCCTGTTTGATTTAGCAAATAGGTGATTATTCTGCATATAAATGGCAAATATATTATGCATATTTCATTTGACATGTGGGATAAATTTGTTCATTTATAGATGATCTCATTGACATGTAGCGAGCTGTCCATCTTGTTGTTATTGCCATTTATTGGTGACCTATGTAGTTGTCAATGTGAGAGTTGACCCATGGATCTTCACTGAAATTCTAATAAGGAAATGTATTGAATTACAAGATATTCATCGCTATTAGATCAGCTGGGAGGAAATATACTCACTTTCCAATCCTAACACAAAAGACTGGTTTGCTGAAACAAGGATATCTCCTACTCTTTCCAATGCACATTTCTAATTTGTGTGGACTTTGAAAACATTGCTTCCTTTGTGTTTAGAGAATTCAGGGTTCCATGAACCACGATATTGATTGTTGGCGTTACAATCTTTGGGAGCAACTAGAGTTCCCTAATTACTTTGTTCAAAAACAGCACGAATAGCCTTGGGTCCAGGAGCTATTCAATCATCCAAATCAAATCATTCCATAGCAAAGTGAAGTGCTGGATTTTCAGCAGTTTTGCTTTCTTCACCTTTAATGGCAGCGGACTTGTTTTTGCCATTCACACTGTTTCTTCTGTTAACATAAGGGAAAAGGCGCTGCATTACCTCAGAGGTTTATGCAAAGATGAACTGCTAGAATTTAGCAGTTAATTAGTGTATCAACCACTACAAGATAGTGGACAGCTTAGGTTTCACAATTTTGACCATGGCTTTTGCATTTATTTATTTAAATTCTGGCTTGTAAATAAAAAATTGGGAAAATATAATATTGCGTCACACTTTTATATTCTAATGTTATGAAACATATCAAATCATACTCGTGTTTGGACAAGGTGCTCATGACATAATGTACAATTCTAATTAGGCATGACATGAATGTGCACATTTAAAACTGGAGGGAGTTTTTGACCTGTCAACAGCTAGTAGGTTACTGAAAACCATCAGTTAGCCTGAGTTATGTTGTCAAGCAGTTTTGTGTTTTTAATTTGTTGTAAATATAATATTTCACGCTGTTCTTTTTAATGAAAAAATCAAATAATTTTTTAAAAGATGATTTTCCATGTTCCGCTGGAAAGCCAACCTGTCAGTCCCCAGCCAATTTCATGTTGAGTTCTGCTGAGGTTCTGTAGGGTAGATAGTAGTTCAACTGTGAGCTAGCCACTAGCAGTGGTGGAAAGCAGTCCGGAAACAATCTTTCAGAACTCTCAACCAAGGATGTCATGGAGATTTGGTAAGTCGCGGCGAGCATGGGGCGTCTGGACGCCTAGGTGCCCGCTATGGCGAGAGTTAGACAGCAGTAATAAAAATAACAAATAATACCTTATATTGCTGAGAATTAAATAAATATACATCATATAATACCTCATATGGCAGGTAATTAAATAAGTATATCACAAATTCTCCAAATAACAACTAAGTTAACTAACATTAGTATGCAACACACCCTCAAGGTTTTAATAATTCAATAATATCCTAAGTCAGTGATGCACAACAGCATTCTATCTTCACAAATTAATGCAAGTAACATTGAGGTATTGAACACCACTAAACCACAACCATGGTAGATCAATATCACTAGGCATACTATTTTACTGACCATCCAACAATTCAGTAGCAGAATCAACATTTTTTTTGAAAACTTTCACAACTCGAATATTTAATAGCATGAACAAATAATGTTAGCAAAAGCTGTTATTTTGATTCTATATGCAACACGGCCCAGCTATCCCAGGCATTCGCCTAAGTTCTAGGGCCTGGCCGAACAGCCTCAGCGTCGGTCTCCAGCCGCCAGGACGCCTAGGCGTCGCCTAGGCGACGTGATGACAGCATAGCTCTCCACCCTGCAACTTGTGCATTTGTTCTGCATAACACATGGGGGAAATGGCCGTTTTATAGCATCCAGTTCCTAATAAATCTGGCAAGTTGTAGTTGGTCATTGTGTTCATGCTCAGCAAATGGGTGGCCAACCTTTGCGTGGCTACATGGAAGCCATGTCTTCCCATTTCCCAGAGAGGTGGGTAAGGGAGGGGAACATGGTATTATGGTAAAAAAGAAACATATAATATATCAAATGCAACGATGGTTAATTTTGAGTTTATGAAAATGGAAAAAATGTGAAGCTCTTCCAATTTCATTCTGGAAGGAGAGAAGAATTCAGCTAGCTGTGTACTGTTCTTTTAGTTCAACTAGAAGAATACCCCACGTTGTAGCGTGAATTTGTAGAAATCATTTTGTTAGATGTAATGTTTGAACAAATCAATGTGAAACATGGTGGAGCCTAAAAGATTTAAAAGTCAATGCAAATGAGGTAACATCTATGACAATCAATTTCATCCAAAGGTTGTGAACAATAAGGTGATGTGGTTGTATGAGAGAAGAGAGAAGTAGCATCGATTGTAGTTAGTGGGGAGATATGGTGACCCTGTGTAACACTCCTTTGGAAAACTCATCTTTGCCACTTTTGCATGTCATTTGTTTTGAGTATGCTCCCTTTAGAACTTTTGAGAAAGTAGAAAACATTCATGCTAACACCTGTTCTACAACACATTTGTTAGGCGCAGATCTCTCCATGCAAAATTACTTCAGTTGTTTATTTATTGATGGCAATAAGTGAAATATGGCCTTGAAGCATTTTATTTCTTGTTATAAAGGTTCAACAAAAAAGCCTGAAAACATGTATAGAATCATTGAGCATTTTGCTCTTGGAAGGAGACGTCTTGAACTCTTTGGCGAGGACCACAATATTCGTCCAGGTTGGCTTACTCTTGGGAAAGGTTTATCCTCATCAAACTTCAATAAAGAGGTATGAAGAAGGTCCTATCTCAGTTCAAACACATATGATTATGAGCTCGACAGGTTTTTATTCCATAAGTCCTGCTAAGAAGTTGCATGCTTGCAGGCATACATTAAGAACTTCACGGACAGGGATGGAAAAGTATGGCAGGGAGGCGGCGGGCGAAATCCACCACCTGATGCTCCTCACCTCGTTGTGACTACTCCAGAGATCGAGAGCCTCCGGCCCAAGTCGCCCCCACATAAGAACCAGCAGCAGCAGTCTATGCCCCCAATGGGATCTAGCAGTTCCACGAACAGGCGACCTGCCACGAACTCCCCGCATAACGCTGTGACTGTTATCGGTTCTGAAAACATGATGCCGGCGCCATGGGCTTCGACTCCAATGGCAGGTTTCGGAATGCTGGAGGGAGGAGCTGGTCCTGACAGCAATGCATTTGATAGTTATGGCTTCAATGCCCCTTATGGAAGACCAAGCGGAAATCATATGGATTTTGACACGCACCGGTTGTTGTAACATTTAGTCAGCTGGATGATTCTAGCCGAAGTTTTGTTCGAAGGAAACCATTCATTGCTGCCTTCAAAATCGTTATTGATTTGTGTATCCATTGATGTTTTGCATGTCATATGTTCTATTTTTATCCTGTGTTGGCCACTCTCATCAGTTGCCAATCTTCAGATGTCTAACTCATGAGAAATTTCCACACCGTTAGCTACGAGACCCAGCGCTAGCCAACTGCGCTAGTTGGTTCTTGTTTAGGCCGCGCTCACTTTGGCTTTTCAACGCCGCGATCAGCTATTGTTTTACTGTAGCAACGTTTCTAGTAACTGTAGCATTTTTGTCATCTAGTAAATATTTTTTTTATTTTTTGGTATTTTTGTGTTTTGATTTTTTTTTCCGTATTCTTTTGCATCGTCCGCTCTAGATTAGCGTGCCGTTTTTATTTTTATATTTTTTTAAATTTAATTATGCCCAATAAGCCAATTCAGCTACAGTAAAAAATTAGCCAGCTACAGTGAAATTTCAGCAAAAATCAAAAGCCATCGCTATTCCGAACGCCCCCTTAGTGTGTTCGGTGTTAAGGGTGACTTCTTTTCTGATGTATTTAGGGGTGGAAACAGTAACGGATAATCTGTTTTATCTAATATTTATATCTGAAAAAAAATATAAATATGGTAAGCAAAATCCGTATTTAAAATATACATATTCGTGTTTGACAATATTTATATCTACATTTAAAAATATTTGTATTCATATTCATATTTGAGAATATTTATATTTATATTTGATCTTGTTTCCTACGTAGATGTGTAATGTAGACGGTGTAGTCATGTAATTATGTTACATAAATTTGTTTTAACGAGATTTATTATAGAAGTTGTAGGATAATATTCATATTCGACAGAGTTAAATATATATTCGATTCGAATTCATATTCATTGATATTCAATTTGTATTTGAGAATATTCGAATTTATATTCATTTTAAAAATATGGATTCGTATTTATATTTGAGACTATTTGATCGTATTCGATCTGTTCCTTCCCTATATGTATTGGTGGTGTCTGGTGTTTGTATTATCTTCTTTTATCAATGAAGTTAATAAAAATGAGGTAAAGCTGATGCCCTTGTTAAAAAAACACACACACCTTTTCCCCTAAGCTTGCTAGCAGTGAGAGGGAAAAAAAGATGACATATTAATCCTTTATTAAAGTTGAGTGTAAAATGAAATACGAGAACAACACCATTTTTTTACCCTTAGATTTCAGATCCATCCGATCCAATGGACATAATTGCACCTAAATTAGACACTTCTACGCTCTAGAATTTGAGTTGCACCCAAATTGACACTTGTGCACTCTAGAATGTTTTATTGAGATATTTAATGTAACACCTTGTTTTCAGTGCCTTTTTTTAAAGTTTTTAAAATTAAAAATAAGCATTTAGATTTTTTAAAAATTAATTAAAGCTTAATTTGGATTTTTAAAAATAAAAAAGATTTAATATGAATAAAATAAACTCCAGTTAAATTAAAATCAATTTTATTTTATTGTATTGTAAGAAATTTTCTGTATTCTATTGGATTTTTGGAGTTTATTTGCTATTTCTTTGAGCTCAATTTGATTTATCCTATTTTCTAAAATACAAAAATTCCTAAAATCCAAATTTTACCTCGTGGGCCAAATTCTTTCCCCAGCCCATTTTCTCTTCCACGTGGCCCATCTTTCACAACCCACTTCACTCGGCCTAGTTCGCCTCGCCCGATGCGTTACCTCCGCGTTTTCTTCTCTGTACTGTCACTGACTGGTGAGGCCCTCCTGTCAGGCGCATCGTCTCAAGTCTTTCCTTCCACCACGCTGTGTCCACCATGGACTTCTTCTCCATGCCGCCTTCCTATGCTATTTAAGGGCACCTAGAGCCTTCTAAACCTTCACCCCAAGCCGCCATCTTCGGTTTCGCTGTATTGCATTGCAATCTTATCGTTGCCTTCCGCAGCTTTGATGAGCAATTCTGCCGCGCCAGTGAGCTTCCAATCCCGTTGTCTTCTCCCTTAACTTTGCCATGCACTACCCTACCTCCTTCGCAACACACCAAGGCCCGAAGACCATTGGAGCGAGCCACCACCATGAAGCCGATCCTCTTCGCCGTAGAAACATCGCCACCGATTGTCCCCATCAACCACTTGTCTCTGCACTTGGCCAAATAGCTTCACCTATGTCTTAGGAACTTGTGCGCCTCACGTTGACCCAAACCAAGCTGATTTTGTTGGAGTTCACCGCCACCCATGCCATCACTGTCATTCACCTCGCCGTCGACCACCACGCCCACCTCTCCTGGTCAATCTGAGCCATTAGATAGCTTCACTGTCACATGAGGAAGCTAGAGCTGACCTCACATTGATCATCATCACATTGACTTATTGGTACGCTAGCTCACCATCACATTGATCAATTAATTAATTTTAACTAAATGAGATATTGAATTGTGGTGGTTACTCACAGTTATAAAATTTATGTACTATGACATGGGTGGTGTCTTTGATATTGGTTAAACAAAATAGTTCTACTTGGCCGAGTGATTGTGCAGTAAAGTCGGTAGAGTTAGCACATTGGGATGTGGATGTTTCGCTTGGGTATTGATTAAGGACTTAACTTTATGTGTCATTGATCTGACCTTTATAATGCAAATGCATGTCTAATATAGGATAGATCTAGTTAATTAATTTATGATATTTCAACTTTGGTTTCACCGTTGAGATGAATATGGGTGGTTAGTTCACTTTTGGGTAACCTTCCACATGGCGCAAGAGGGGACTTTTCGGCTAGGTGGTTAGTCTATTCGGTAGTGAAACCTTAGCGAGTGGAATCGGGTTGCGATTGAGCATTTTAAATACCTTGTTATGATCTCTCCACTGTATATCCAAGGAAGTGTGCTAATCGCGCGGCAATATGAGATGGTCATATCTTGTAGGTAAAGTTGTGCAACTTCTACAGAGTGTAAAACTATTCAAATAGCCATATCTCCAGTTATGGACAATGTTCGGTGATTTTACACAAGAGATAGAATTTTCATAAAACATTGGTTTGGTTAACAAGTGAATTTTCAGTTCACTTATGGTTTAATTAATTCCTTTGAATTATTTACTTATTATTTATTTTTAAATTTCACTTTCAATCTATTTATTGTATTTACTCTAAATTATTGTATTTACTATATAACCATTCAGTCATTATTTGATAAACCTTGTATAATTATATATTGTATCTTATTAAAAATGACTTACTATGCACTCTATGTACTCAAGGGTGAGATTGTAAGATGATGTGGTGCCTGCCCCATGAGAGTGATGAGTATTTGACACTTCTTATGTCTTGCTTTTGTTGTTTGAGTTTGATTTTGAGAATTTGTATTTTGATTTGCTACTGCCTGAAGCTGGCGATCATATTGGCAAGGGTGCCACGGTATGACTAGCCGAAGCGGTAGTACCAGTTTATGGTTGTCGGTAGTTATTTTCTAGAGGATGTCTGTTTTGGAGTTTTTTGGCTAAGACCTAGTACGGTAGTACCGATGTTGTAATCGTGGCACAACTAGAGTGTAGCGGTCTAACCGGTGTGTAGTTGGTGGTCTGACCAGCATAAGTGTTGCGGTCAAATCGGTCCTGTGCTGAGTTGGTTTTAAGTGTTTATTTTGGTGGTGTTAGTCATGGAGAAAGTCCGTGCAAGTGTTAGTTATGGGAGTCTATGCATGTGTGAGTCATGATATGTCCATGCATATATTTTGCTAATTGAGAGTCAAATGCATGTCATTTGTGCTCAGATCAATTGCTTTGTTCTTTGGTGTGTAGATACTTTGATAATTGTTGTGGCTAGCAGCAAGACCGAGCCTATGGAAGGGGTCCTAAGGCTATGGTGTGTTGCGTAAGTCCGGGAGGAGCAACATCTCCAGCTAAGAAGCATAGGAGAAAGACAAGGGAGATGAAAAGGCAATATGTGCATGTGGTATGTCAATTAGACTTGTTCGTTTTAAGCACTAGGTATCACGAATTATGGTGTGATGTTGGTTTGCCATGGGACTTAGGTGTTTCAAGGTGTGACAGCCTCGGCATAGGCGTACAATCTTGCCAATAAGTCATGGGCATCACATTGTTCATGAAGACTGGTGGATGGCAATTTGGAAAATTATCTAATACCGGGTAGAGTGGTGATTTATAAAACCACGGTGCTAGCCTAAGTAGTTTAGGTCATATCTTTACGGATGAATGTGTAAGAGTAAAACCCATTTGTGTGTGAGTTACAGGGTTTCCCAATTGGAAGTGGTGTGATCCACTAAGAAGTGACTGCTTGTTAGGGTTAAGTGAGAGGTGGGGAGCCTCCACTATATAAGCCATTTGTGTTGTGTTGTGAGAGTTATGCCTCTAGAGACTTGAGAGATCAGGGTTAGAGTTTTCTTATGTTAAAGCCTTTTGTATGTGTGCTCTAGACTTAGAGCTCTGCTATCCTGAGGGATTGGCTTTAAAACATTCCTCCAAAGTGAAATAAATATCTAAAATTTGCCCAATTGAGTTGTGCCATGAATCCCCTCTTGTTATTTTGGTTTTCTAACTTTCTTATTTGGATTTCTCTTCTCTTGATCTTTTCTGGTGCTAAGGACGTGTAAGAGGTGGTAATATCTCCTGAAAACAAGATTACATCTATCTAGGCATAATCTAGAGGATTTTTTGGGTTTTGCTCTTGTGGGTGATTTGGATCAAATTTATGCTGTGATCTAGTTTGATATGATATGTGAGAACTCATTCAAGGTCATCTAGATCATCTAGAACTCACGAGTAAGAGGAGATCAAGATTTTCCATTTTTATCTGATTTTGGTGCTCCTTTCACTCGAATGGAAAAGGTCAGAACTTTGGCAATAATTCTCTCAATCGTTGATTGGAATATGTTCCTAACATCTGAATAAATATGCATGTCAAGTTTCAAGTCATTTGGACCCACGGATCAAAAGTTTCAGCGATTTTTGGGTTTGAAAGCATGATGATTTTACTATCCCTATGCTGATTTTACTGTAGCATGGTACTATCGAGTATTGTAGTAGTACTACCGATTTTGCTATACCAGTACTACCAATGTTACTATATCAGTACTACCGCAATACTATAGCGGTTTTGTTTGGATCTTTTCGTGTGGGTAATTGATCTCTAAACTTCATAACTTCTAATAGTTATTGGAGTAAAGAACCTAGAGTCATGCTTCTGATCGGAGAAAAGATTTGAAAAAGTCTCATAATCTTGTTAGCTCCTATTCACCCCCCCTTAGTTGCCATATTTAGTCCTACATTTTTCTATTTAGGATTGAGTCATGTCTCGACTTTGATGGTTCCGAAAGACCTGTCCTTATTGAGAGGTACCTCCTCGATCTAGTCGGAGGGTTTTGGAACCACCTTTGGCCTTGAATGCTTTACTTGCGCTTAAGGCGAGTTAGTATTCTTGGTCGATAATTCATCATCCAGTCAAGAGATTTACGATCACAAGCATATAACATTTTTTCTATCCCCTCAACTGTTATGACCCCTTTTGGTCCTGTATTCTGAGGCTTTGGTAACCGTAATGTGTGGCCACCATGTTACTTGGCTAACGACGGTCAGCTAAGGATCCCATTGTATGCAATTTTGAAATCTACTACATCAAATGGGACCCTTTCTATTTGAAAGTTATTAGGGCTTCCGAACGTAACTGGTAGGGATACTTGCCTGATCGGTTTGGCCGAAGATTCCAAAACTATGCCATGGAAGGTATGCTTCACAAGTTTTATTTAGACTTGGAAAATTGCATTTCTTCAATAGCTCCTGTAAAAAAAATGCTAAGAGAACTATCTCTATCAACTAAAATTCAAGCAACTTTGCAATTATTGATATAGATTCTACTATAATAGGAAGCCTACCTGGTCGAGTCAAAGGGATGGGGCAATCTTCTCTGCTAAAGAGATGGTTGTTTCCCGTCATCTGGATGGCTTGATGATGACTAGAGCATCGGTGAAATTTGTCTCACATTCTACGATATTTAGTTTTCATTAGAACTCATAGGAGGATGACTCACCCAAGATTATATCAACAGTATGCTCTAGCTCTTGATATTCTATTTCTTCATCCCCATCCTTGCCCTTTTTAGTGCTTGGTTCTCCAATCTCCTATATAGAAGGGAGATAACCCTTACTCAAATAGTAATTCTCAAGCTTCTTTAGCCAGGCATGATAGTTGTGGAGATCGTGCCCTGCCGTTTGGTGGACTAGAGACCATCTTTTGCCTTTCTTGGATTCATCAGTCAAAGCTTTTCCCTTGTTCCGACCGGAATAATCCTTTTCAACTTTAGAGTATTTCTCCAGGATCACAACGACCTCCTTGGCATTGGGCTTACGATTCTTCTTACCCTTCTGCAATTTCTTGACCTTCTTTTCCTTGTTCTTCAAGCTTAGCTAAGAAATCCTCTCTATGTGATCAATGGCCATGTTCCACTCATCTGCTTTGCAAACATCGGTATACTTATCGTCCATATCGAACAGCTTGACAATTATTTGTGGTAGATCCATTGCGATGTCCTCTGTAAATCAACTATTTCTTAGTCCGATCTTGAACACCTGGATAACAAAAGAACCTTTTCGGCCAATTTATTGCTTGAAGGCCTATCAATAAAGCTCAACAACCTGTGATTAGGTCATGGTGTCTTCTTTGAAAAGGGGCCAAATTGAAATCTGTTAGAGACCTATTCCTCTGATAGTCATAGTGCGGAGATGGTGCCCCAGTCGGGGTTGTTGACACTCAAATGGTGTCTCCAACTAGAAGCTTAGTTCAGATGATGAGGAAGATCATCCGAATCATGTCCCCGATTTTAGCCCTCATGATAAGGGGGAGGGGTTACTTCGTTATCGAAGAGCGTTTTTTCCTCATTGTTTTCTTGTCAAAACCTTTGAGCGGGTCTTGTGACTGTTGATGGTTTATTGTCAGACCAACCACGTTGGCTTCTGCCATGAGAGGAATGCACGACGAAGTCAATGTTTGGCTCTACGGTTGCCTTTGCTCCCAGTATATCTCCATGCGCCACATGGTCTGCTAGAGGATATTTGATACATAACTTGCAACTTGAGTATATCCCAGGATTTCTACTAGAGAAAAATCAGGGTTGTTAAGAATATCATGCACACATTGCAAATTTTGAACAGTTACCAAAGGTCATGGAGCGTTCCTATTGGTGGAAGTGGTACAATGACTCAAGTTTCACCCTAAGTTTTTTGCTCATTCCACATGACTTAGCAAGCGTGGAGGGGTAGCAATAGGCAAATTAGATGTCAATGTGCACCAGTTTTGTTATTTCCGATTCCTTTGAATGATGCAGAAGTATTCGTACTATCTCGACCAATGGTTCGTGAAGGGATTTGTCATGGAGAACTATGCACGATATCTGCAGCGGTATCACTGATTGTGTTAATCTCATGCTTCTAGTGGGAATCCCCTGACAAACTCTAATCAAAACTAAGGGAGAGCATTCCATCGCTTTAGCAAGAAGCTTCCACGATAGAGAACGATTGACTACAACCATTTCTAGGGGGAGTGTGTGGTGGACTCAACTTAATCTGGCGAATTGCCAATCGAATGGTGTGTTATTGTCTTCGCTCAGCTTTCTATCGGGGGTAATCTCATTGACATTGTGACTATGTGTCGACTGGCTCCCGTAATATGTACGAGCTATTGGCAAATTGCGGTCACGCATGACAGCATTGCGATTACTTTGACCCTTGGATCATGGCATCATGCTCTTGTTGCCATGTTTGCCGATTGAATTTGTTGGGCTTGCTATGGTGCCTAGGCATTCTAACAAGGTTGGAATGCCTAACTCCCTAGGTAGCATTGAAGTTTGGGGTGGCCTATTTTCTTCCATCAGGTCGACCTTACTGGTCTCAAAGACTGGCGATCCTGGGATGGAGGATGATGATAAGAAGGTATTGTGTTCCGTGGCGTGGATGCATGCATCTATGTTGAGGTCGGCGTAGTCTGCCAGATCGAACTAATTCTCTTCATCCTAGGTTTCTACAATGATTGCACGGGCAATGTTGACAGAAACAGGGGAAGGTGATGTTGCTAATGAGAACCTTTAGGGATTCAATGTCCTCTTCCCTACGGATGGTGCCAATTGTCGATGATCAAGTCACCAATCTTACAAATTATAGGAAAAAGTCTTAAGTCCAGTAGAAAGATTTAGGAGGAGAATGGAGATGATCTTTATTGCTATGACCTGTTACAAGATGCTCTCGATGAGATATTATAAATGGAATGCTATTAGCCCTAGAATACTATTTCTTGCCTTTGCAATACTATCTAGTCAAGAGATCTTGCTTGATTATGTAGAATCTATCTCTATTTCTCTCTTCTTGTTCATGTTGCTCGTTCTTCATGTCTTCTCTTGCCATACCTTAAATAGCACCGAAGAAGTGTCAGTTATCCATATGAGCAGGCGCCTTGTTGATTCATCCTGTTTGGTCGAGCGAACGATTGCTGTCGGTAAGAGTATCCTGACAATAACTGCTCTTCGGTTATTGTCAGTGGGAAAGAATTATGGGGACAACGCAAGGCTATTGTCGTCAGAGACGTAAGACCGAGTCATCACGTAGTTGGAAGGAGGATAAAGCACGTGCTTTATCCACCACACGGGAGGAATTGCTTGGAGGCATGCTTATATACTAGTTCGTAAGATCTTTGAGTAATAACTAGTCTAGTGAATATATAGTGACCCTCCGACTAGGTGTACTTAGGCACCAGTCTTTGGAAGTTTATGATCATATTAGTCTTGAGACCTTAATTCAGTATTAAAGTTGTATTTAATGCATTATTTAACTCATCGGATATGATTTTCTTTTTTTTTAAAAAATCTCTCGTGAGTACCGTTCGGCGACCACTGATGTAGTTGCCTCGATTACTGCTCAAATGTCCGCGAGGATAACCTTTTTCCCGTGCCATGCAGAGTGTGTAACTACCATATACATCGAACCGCTCAATCGTTCTTTGTGGAGTCACTTGCCCATGTTCCATCATCATATCGTACATATCATCTTATCTTCATGTTCGAAGGTAGAGTGAGCATTTTAGCCCACGATCAAACACTGTTCTTGGTTCAACTTCTCCCATCACATGCAGAGAAACTAGTCAGAGTTGCAGCCTTGTAGGCATCAATTGCCGTCCAGAATATGTTATGCAATCTAGTGGGCTGAGCCATTTCAACAGACAATAGCAAAAAAATGACCAAACAGATGGATGTGGTTCTTATGAGCTAAGCCATTTCAACAAACAAGAGCTAAAAAGAGACCGAAGGGATGGATGTTCAATCATGGGGTGAGCAGTAAGCTCACTGCAAGAGGTGTTTGCATTCATCACATTTGCGAAGGTTTCACCCACTCTGGTGATATGTACCAGAGGTTAATTGTCCAGTGTTCAACGCTGGTCAGCATTGCCACCTCCAAGTAGGTAGGCTCCAAATTTTGTTCTCAACCGTGTCGTTGTTCTGAAAAACTAATCGCCAACGACCATATTGGATTTGTCCTCCTCTTGACGACGACTAATCTATGCTGCCCTCACTGTCGAAGAAAACGTGCCTGTTTCTCGAGCCTTTGAGAGCAATGCGTTAGGAGATTTTTACTGCGAAAGCCTGTTAAATAATGATGTAGAAAAATTGCTCCAGGCTTTGTAGCCTGGAATTGATCTGTCGGCCAAAGTCATGTTTAATTCACACAAGTTCTTTAACAAATTTCTTTACTGACAAATCTGCAATGAGAAAAAATTACACTCATGTGAATACAAATTTTGCGTTCTGTCTCATGCCTTTTCTAGGGCATGCTTGAGAAACGAAAATTATTGCAGAGGATACTACAACAGTGAAAGAAAAGAAAAATCTTCAATGGTCCAATAGTACATCATAGGTACGCCAATAATTTCAAGATCCCTCATCTTAAGGGCGTAGGAATACTACTATAGAAATTATCATCACAGACGGTTTAAAAATGTCATACAGATAGTTTTTTGAACTGTCTGAATTTATGGGTCAGTGATAATAAAAGGTTATCATAGACGATTTGTGAGCCGTCTGTGATAAATACAATACAGACGGTTTGTAACTAGAACCGTTTGTGAAAACACTATCACAGATGGTTCTATATATAGAACCGCCTATGATGTGTGAGTATCATAGATGGTTCTATATATAGAACCGTTTATGATGTTCTTCATAGACGGTTTATATTATAAAATCGTCTGAGATAGTTCATTTTATACCTAAATTTTTTTCTATTTTTGAATTAGTTCCAGAAAATATTAGCTATGCCATTTGAAAACAATGAAATATGATAGCAAATATAGCAGAGAACATTCTTATATTATAATCCACCATTACAATATCACAAGATTACAATCCACCATTACAATATCACAAGCTATACCTCTCTTCCCTGATGTAGCTCGGGTAGGCCTTCTTGATGACCGCCTCACTGTAAGTAGAAGAAACAATGGAGGGAGGAAGCCATAAACGCCACAAAATAGCAACACAAAGTTACAGAATCAAATACTAGAAGAAACAATGGAGATAACTCTAACCACAAAGAGGTCGATTGAGGATGAGACAGTAAGGAGTCTAGAGAGATTTTAAGCGCATAAAGGGTAGGAGATGAGTTCAGATGAGTATTTATAGGGGAGGGAGATGTGGGACGATCTGTAGGGTGTGGGTTAGTTGGTTTCTATTGGCTGGAATTTGGTTTGAAAGGATTGACGGGTCCAGCGGTCAGAGATCAATTTATCATAGATGATTTTTGATAAGAACCGTATGTAATAGTATTACAGACGGTTTGAACCACGAACCGTCTGTGATATTGGCTATACATATACCGATACAATATAAACAACTAGTCTCAAAATAAAATAACAAAATTCTGTATGGCTTATATATATTTATTTGAAAGATTTCGACGATATCTACAACTTTGCAGTTGAGACGAACCACAAATTTCGAAGGAAGATTAAAATTTTGGCAAAAACAAAAATAAAAAACTTACGATGCAAATTTGAGACTAAAGATGGCCGATTTTGGGGGTCCTAGAGGGCGACTAGTGCAAGCGGGTTATTTTTTTTGGATTAGGCTCGTCGTTAGCTTTTCAACGAGTATAAAAATGTCGAAAACGGACACCGTATGCAAAAGTTATGCCTATTTTGCTGAAGGTGTGTCAGAACGAAATGCTACTCAAACTCAGGCGGGAAATTATGAAATTTTAGCGATGTACGAGGCGAGAAACATATCACAGACGGTTCTTATCTATTTAATACTGGCGGTTTATATGAATTATCTGTGATGACGTGTTTAATATAAACCCTTTTTTTTGTAGTAGTAGAACCTAGGGCTTGTTTAGCAATGCGGTGATGGAGAAACATATGCGGTGATGGCTTTTTGTTCTTAATAAGAATTGCGGAAAGAGAGATATGCCAAATATTTTTACGGATCTTAGATATTAGTTTTTAATGTGTACTACAATTAACTTGTAGACCCTATCTTAAAATGAATCGTTTAAAAGTTAATGTGTTTAATAAAAACAATTTTTGAAAGTAGTGGAACCTAAGACTTTAACGTCTACCACCGTCCGATCAACGACTGACAAGGATACTTCACACCTCGCGGACCACCCTAAAAGCCCTTCTGCTACGACACATCCCTGTCCAAGTACAACGCATCCATCGTACCCTTGCTTCACTAAGGAAAAACAACAACATGTATCCCACTCTCTTTACGATCACCATGAGCAGCTTTCATCACAGCCCCATCGTCACACGGTACTTTTCCAGCCATTACATGATCAAGGGGCGCCCCCTCCTGCACAGTTATCCGTGCCGCCGTTTTTGTTCCCTTCGCTCAGACCCTTGCTCGACCGACGGAATTCTTTCCACGGAATTTCCCCGTACCCATCTCCAAACGTATGGGTTCGGACAAAAACCGATCACGACCACACGTTGGCAGCACTGTTCCGTCACTGATCGATCCGACTGGCGCGGAATCGGATGGCTTGATGCCAAGTACGTGGTGTCTCGTGTGACAGCGGCCTCCCGTTGTTTCGCGTGCTTGTTACGTGGTGCGGCAGATCGCCATCGCCATCGCCTGCCGGCGTACGGCGCTCCAGCAATGGCGGGACGACACGGCGGTGACCTGTCGGGCCGTGCCGCGCCTTTCGGCGAAGAGAACAAGAGCAAGATCGGATTTGGGGACACGATTGCATGCAATCCTTGCCGGGGAGAAAGGGACGGGGTTGCTCACCGCTCAGGCGTTGGCCCAAGCTATAGTAGTGTGTGCGTGTACGTCGAGGGTCTGGCTCGATGAAAACGTGCGATGGGTGTAGACGGGGGGCCGGCCAGACCGGCTTGGGAGGGTCTACGGTCTAGCTGAAGCGATGTCATCACGGCTAGTACTGTAGCAAATAGTAACTTATGATGCAATGCGAGATAGAGATGCTTAATAATATGATATATCTAGCCAGGGTTATCAAAACCGGTTTTGAAGTTTTACTGGGGTCCAATAAAACCGGTAACACTGATTTTCGAAGAATTTTGATAGTTTCCAAGCTGAAGTTTTCAAATAAAATCGGTCTAAATCAGTGTAAATCGGAGAAACATCAGAGAAAATCGGATTAACTTGGAGTAAAAAAAAAAGTACTCTAACTGGGGGTGTCCAGTCGAACAGATTTCACCGATTTTTATTGATTTTCGTAACCCTGTATGGAGCTTTCCTACTTATTCCCCGGAAAAAAATGCGAGGGACACTATGTTATACAATCTTTGTTACTAAGCTTCGGTTGGAGAGCGGAAATATATAATATTGATAGATGAATATATACAGATCGAGGGTATATCTGAAACACGGAAGTTATGAATGGTCTTACTTGTTATTTGTACAAGGTCAGTGTAATTTTGTATCTAATGAGGCATTTCCCTTGTATCTTAAAGTTGTGGTTGACCATAGTGGTGTGGGTACACCCTAGACTTTTTCTTTATAGACTAAACACAACTGTAACAAAGGCTAAACTGGCCTTTCGTTGATTCAATTCCTTTTGCCTTTCATCATTGAACACCTATTTCTTGTTTTACATTGACCAATATACCGTAGGACAGGTATTAGAAAGTACTACTCCCCCTCTAGAATGGTGTCCTAAATCAATCAGCTGCTATCATGACCAAGAAAATCAGTGCACATACATAGATAAAATGTGCCGAAGACTTAACTGTTGCCTCTCAAAATTTGTAAGTATTTGCTTGTAGTCAAAAAGTTTTTTGTGACTTCTGAAACAAGCACGACAGGTGTGTATACAACCATTGCGAAGGTTGGAAGATTTTGGTGTTGTCCATACGTGGCCTTGAATTATGGATGAACAACCGTTACATTTTTACAAGACTTGTGTTGATTAAACACGGTAAATTTGTAAACTGTGAACTGACATGCTAAAAGGCGCATGAAGGAATAAAGCCGTTCATCCACAGATTCGTTTTTCAGCAGATTGTAACTTAATGAGGACTTTGATTTTGGTCTAGTCCATATCGTAAGCTTGAATTACGGATGACTAGGTAAGTATCTGAACACATTCTTTGACTAAAGGAGTTAGACATAGTAAATTTGCGAAGTGTGTACAAAACCATTTCAAAAGCCACCACAAGGAAAAAAGCTGTTTATTGACTGACCTTTAATTTGGGCTAAACTGCACCTATGTTAAAGAGGTTCTCTCTCTCTCTCTCTCTCTCTCTTGTTGCAAAGATCTGAAATGGCTACTTGCCATAGAGAAATGACATTGTGTGGCACATTTTGGATCATAAGTTCATTTTCATGCCTCAAAATTGACAAGATAAGCAACTATCACTACTACAAAAGAGGCTATACTGGACGGCTACATCATAGACGGTTCATACTGAACCGCCTGTACTGTAATTATCACAGATGATTCATAAGAATAACCATCTGTAATATTTTCATAGACGGTAATTTATACGAACTGTTTGTGATAATATAAGCCACATAGATGGTTCCTATTAATAACTATTTGTGATAATTCACAGACTTTTATTTATACAAACCATCTATGATAATGGTAAATATCACAGACGGTTTATATAAATAACCGTGTGTGATGATAGTTTTGAACCGTCTGTCATGACCCTTGTAGTGGTATATGATTATTTCTTCAACAGGAACTATATATGTGTAACATCCCATTTTGGGAACCTTGTATTTGTGCTTGAAGGAAATTTCAATTTTTTAATTTGAATTCAAAAAGTGCAACTCAAAATACATTTAAATTTCAAAGCTTCAACCAAATTTTCAAAATTTCAAAAATTTGAAACCCGAGACTTGGCCTGTGTCGAGCCTAATCCATTTTCTTCCCCTTCCCTCACCTCTTCTCCTCTCTCTCCCCTCCCTACTTTGGCGTCGCACTACAGTCGCGCCATGAGCATTTCTTGGTCAGCGCCATGCTGCTACAACATCACGCCGCCCCCTATTAACCGCATCACTACCTTGTCCCTACCTAGCCAGACCCTACCGGGCCACCTCCTCTTCCCCTGCTACGTGCCCTGGCCCGTACCGCCTCACGCACCACCAGCGCCACCGGCCCCTGTGTTGTGCCCACCACGTCCGCTTGTTGACTGTTGGGCCTCCTCCGTGCCCACACCATTAGTTGTTTCCCTATGCCATGTCGTGAGCTGAGTCGCGCTGCCCTCGGCCGTCATGCCCTCTCCTGTGGGCGCGTGTCGGCTGTTCCCTTCAAGGCTATTTAAGCCGAAGCCGTGACCTTCGGAGCCCCCTCACACTCTGCCATTGCTCTTCCACCCTTTGCCTTGGCCACGCCGAGCTCTGGGTGAACTCGATATAGCCTCCACCTACCTGCACTCGGACCCCACTGCCGACAGCCACCTTCAGGGAGCCCTGACCCTCACCGAGTTTTCCCTTGTGTTCACCTTGATTCCCTCTCTCTCTCACTATGCCTAATCGGCTTCTTCGAACCTATAGCTCACCGACAAAGCCTTCGTCTCCAAATCCAGCCACCTCTGTTTTTTGCCGATTCGAAGCACCGCGCATCGATTCCTTCCATCAGAAGCATTGTCGTGATCTCCTCTACTGATCCCCATTGTCGGATTGGACCACCGTCGTCCCCACACCTTTGTTGTCATGCTCCTCCCCTATGCCACCTCGGGCTTCCACTGCTAGCCAACCCTACACCTCCTCGAGCCCAGCCTTCATCAAGGGCGAGTCCCTCCCCATCCCATGTCGCTCCTCTAGCTCGCAATCGCCTTATCTCCTCATAGCTCGCCATGACGCCATGCTTCGGTTCACTACCGCTACTTAGCTCATCGTTGGCCACCATAGCCACCGAATTGGACCACGCCATCCTCACCAGTAGGTGCGGTTCGGCCATGGCTTCCCATCTTTACACTCTCAGCCAGCCACCTCTCGGCAGGAGAAGAAGGCTATAGCATGAGGTTTAGGTTTCAGCTTAAGTTCTTGACTGTCATTAGTAACCGTTAATCCCCTCTGATGTGTGGGCCCTCCTCATTTAATAAACCTCTATTCCTATGACATGTGGGCCCTAGCCATTTTAAAAACCTCTTACTGGTTAAGTGAGTGGGAAGCCACTGACAAATGGGCCTGTTCCACTGTGGCTATAGTGCATAGGTCTCACCTGTCAACCTCTCAGCCTTTCCTTTCAGAAAATAAATCAAAATTAATTTAAAATACCATGGACCCTCCTGTCAGCCTTAGTGGGCTTTTTCAATAGAAAAATAATTTAAAAATTAATTTAAAATCCGTAGAGCCCACCTGTTAGTGAGAGAGACTCTGTCTCCTCTATTATTTTTTGGATTTAACCAAAATTTAAATTTTGGAGAGCCCATTATCACTCATTTTAATTCCAAAACTAATGAAATTTATTTCTAAATTTGTCTAAATTCAACATCTATCTAATGTTGGTAGAATTATTCAATTTGGAGTTCATTTATTTGTGTTGCTCATGTGTTTATTTACTTTCCAATGTGATCATCCGAGTAGAGTATGAGGACATGGAAAAGCTGCGGTGTAAGACAACTCAAGAATCTTAAGACCAACTCGCTTGTGAGCTAGGTGAGTTAATACTTTATTATACTGAACCTACATTTTATGTAAATTTATATTTATTTAGATTATCAACTTGCATGCTATTATTTGTTATGCAAATGTATGTTAAAATTTAAGGTTAAATATATGCCTACTTGATATTATAATATTATTATACCATCTTTTAGGCACTTGGATCATATAATCCTTGTTACCCTAGATACTTAATGGTAACTTTACTAGCTATAGGTTATAGTTAAGCATCATGCTAGTCTTGTTTAAGTACCAGAGCTTTTATTTGCTCTATCATCATCTTTTAAACCACAAAACTTGTTTTGAGCAATCATTGGAGGGAAATGACTGATATATTTAAGATAACTTAGTTTTGTACTTCTCAAAATTGTAAAACTTGCTGTTACCATATCTGGGCAGGTGGTATAAAGGTTGGTGCGGATGTAGCACGAGAAATTATAGTTTGTGGTATGCACTGCCTAGATAACTTAAAGATTGAATACTGTGATGACCTTTCAATGTAAAATAGTACAACCACAAGTCTATAATCGGTACAACCTGGTTAAATAATTTGAACTACTAGTGTGGGCTGCACTATGTCAGACCTGAATTTTATAATTTAGAATCCTATGTGATTCTATCACACTATTCCTTGAATTAGTAGATAGTGCTCATATATACATTGCTGAATCATTTCATACATCGCTCAGACCATACCATTTCAATATACCACACAGTAGAGTTCACATATACCAAATTTTTGCACAATATTTAATAGCATATGAGGCTCAAGAAGAAGAAGTCCAGGTGAACAAAGGCACACAAGACCAAGCAACCTGTGAGCAAGGCGTATCAATATTTTGATCATGTTGAACCTACCTTTTATGCAAATTAATTCTGTTCGAATTATCAAATTTGCATGTTGGTAGTTATTATGCAAATTATATTCATCTTAAGAATCTAGTTGCATACCTATTGCTGATCTGCAATTATTATACTTCCATCCTTGAATTAATTGTGCCCTTAATCATTGTCGCCGTAGAAAATTACTAGTAAACTTTTAGTTATACACTGTAACTAAACGGCATGCTTAGACCTCCTTAGATACTTGCGGGCCCCAAATTTCCCCGACATAAATTCACAAATATAAAACTAGTTTTGGGTAGCCATTGATAGAAATGGCTAGTATGTTGAGATAAGCCAAAATTAAGTTTCCTCCAATACCCTAAAACATGCTTATTATATATGAGCAGATGGTAAGAGTGGTTGGTGCGGATGGAGCACGAGTTTGGCTAGTTTATGGTAGAACTACTCAGATAATTCGAAGGACTGAATTTGACTATGACCTCCTAAAGTATAATAGTACAACCACAAGTCTGTAAAGTACAATTTGGCTAAGTAAATCTATCTAACCCCCAGACTCATCTCCTGGTAGGGAAAGGAGTGGAATAGTGCAAGGGCCAGGAGAGACTTAAAGGAACACTGAGTGTAGGGTGAAGTTTACCAGCTACGCTAGTCATTGTGGAGGGCAAAGTCTAGCTACGCTAGTCATTGTGGTAAACATCCCGCGCAAATTATGGGACCCACTGCAAGTGGGAGCAGCCCATATAGGTGAGATGACAAAAAGGGGTAAGGTATTTTGAACAGTTACTGTGAAGATCTACTCAGCTATAAGACCAAGGAATCATATCAAGCAAAGCGAGTAAATTGTCTCTTGTGGGTAAAGTATACAACCTCTGCAAAGTGAAAATTGTTCGAATAGCCATGTCTATAGTCAAAGGTGGACTTGGGAACTTACTTGATAAAGTTCTATTTCTAAAAACTTTGTGGGAGGAAGTGAAAACTTGTTGGGTGTTTGGAACCCTATATTTGAATTGACCTAGGCGGTTGGAACCCAGTGATTATGTATGGGGTGGATAGAACCCTGCAGTCAAAAACAAGCATTAGTGGATGGAACAATATAACAGGTGGATGGAACATGCACCATTATTATTGCACATTTTGACAAATGCTTAGAAATATGATTTGGTCAAAAATGCTAAGTCATAAGATTTTGTACTTATGGTAGATTTAAATTGGGATCTTAGCAAATAAAATAACCTGAGTCATTTCTTTGATAAACCTTACATCTATATAATTACATTATGTGTACTGGATCATGGAGCATAGTGGTTTGTGCTTACCTTTGCTCACTCAACAAGATCCAGAATCAAGAGAGCATGACCATTATGCTTATGATGACGCTAGAGGTCTCGATGGAGGAGAAGGTGAAGGGAATTAGGATGAATTTTAAAGATTTAACTCCTAGTGGGCTAGCGAAAAATGGGTCAAGGCCCAGGGGCTAGCCCAATCTATTTCCTACACAATTTTTAATTTTCTATAATTTTATATTTCTAATCTTTAATTTAAATTGCTAATTCAAATCAAGGCGGAATTGAATTTGAATTTGATCCTAATTTGGATTTTCCTCAACTTGCATTTTCTAAGATTCCATTTAGGGTTGCTGGATGGCAAGGGAACAACAATTTCTCTACCCTAATTTGATTTCCTATTTAAATTTATTTGAACTAAATTTTGTAATTGGCTAATATTAAGTATTCCATGTATTAGATTTTTGTTTTTAAATTCCCTTCTCTCATTATTTTAGGTCAAGAATATTGTCAAAAATATTTCCATAATTTGTAATTTAGTATAATTGGATTACTCCTATTTTCTGGAATTGGGCTGCATACAATGCAATGTGTTCATATATTCACCTATTCTTCAGAGGTGGGTTTGTCTGGGTTACTTTTGGATCATCTTTTCATATTCGGATCCTTGTTTAAATTTAGTTTCATCTTGTGCACTTTTTCTTGTAAATTACATTTGTATGGATTTCCTTATTATTATTCTTATTATTTAGTTTCCTCTTGTACACTTTTTCTTGTAAACTCATGGCGGCTCTAGTTGATAGCCTACTTCTGCTCTCTTAGCTATGATTGGAAATGGCCCAACATATCATGACGCAAGCTTACCCTGACCTTGAACCTTCTAATTCCTCGTAAGGGCGATATTTTGAGGTAAACATAGTCTCCAATTTCAAAACTCAAGGGCCTACATTGTCTATCAACATAACTCTTCTGTCTTGATTGAGTTGCCTACAATCGATCCCTAATTAGACGGACTTTCTCCTCAGCCTGCTTCAGGGTGTCTAGTCCAAAGATATAGCTCTCTCCCACTTTTGCCCAATGTAGGGGAGTTCAGCACTTTCTCCCACACAAGACTTCAAATGGGGATATTTTTAGGCTGGACTGGTAACTATTATTGTAGACAAATTCAGCGTATGGTAGACATTCCTCTCAATCTTTGATGAAGTCTAAAGCACATGCTGAGAGCATATCTTCGAGGATTTGGTTCACGCTCTCTATTTGCCTGCCGGTTTGTGGATGATAAACTGTACTAAAATCCAAGTAGATATCGAGGGCTTCATGTAGGCTAGCCTAGAAATGCGAGGTAAGTTACAACCTCAATCTAAAGCTACCCGTTTGGGAACACCATGTAGGCACACAATGTAGGATATACAGTTTTTACCAGCTTATCCCCGTAGGTTGTCTTGACTGGAATGAAATAGGCGACCTTTGTTAGTCCAGCCACTATGAGTCTATGAACCATATAGAGTCATATCCTGATTTAGTCCATGGCAATCTAGTAATGAAGTCCATTCTAATCTCTTCCTATTTCTACTAAGGAATTTGTAATGGCTGCAGCAATACTATTGGTTTCTGGTATTCCGCTTTAACTCTATGACATACATCATAGCAGGCAACATGCTCAATGATGTCTCTCTTTATATGTGGCCACCAATACCACTGCTTCATGTCTTAATACATCTTAGTACACGTAGGGTGGAGGGAATATGCGAAGCTGTGGGCTTCCTTAAGTATTAATTCCTTAAGTTCCTTTTGGTGGGGAACAAATATGTGTTTCCCGTACCATAGGACACCTTACTGATCCTCAATCATTTTAGGAGCCTTCCCTTTCACCATAAGGTGCTTGAACCGTGGGATGCTTGGGCTCTCTTTCTGTGCACCTATGATTTGTTCTTCTATGCTTAGCTGTACTTCCATAGCAGCTATAGTACCTTGCTCTATTATCTCCAAGTTGAGTGTCTTCAATTCCTTGTGAAGTCCAGGCTGTTGTTCATAAACTATGATGTTATTATAGTATGGCTTGTGACTCAAGGTATCAGCTACCACATTATCCTTCTTTGGATGGTAGTGAATACCTAAGTCATAATCCTTGATCAGTTCTAGTCACCTTCTTTACCTTAGGTTGAGATCTGATTGTATAAAGATATACTTAACACTCTTATGATCGGTATATATCACAATGGTTGCCAATGAAGTAATATTGCTAGATCTTCAAGGCATGAACTACTGAAGCTAACTCTAGGTTGTGAGTTGGATAATTTGCTTCATGAGGGTGAAGCTGTCTTGATGCATATGCCATGCCCTTTCACCTGCATTAGTACACACCCAAGACCCTGACGTGAGGCATCATAGTATACCTCAAAGTCCTTGTATATGTCTGGCAGAACTAACATAGGGGTGGAGTTTAGTTTCTTCTTCAAATCTTGGAAGTTTTCTTCACATGCTTTTGTCCATTTAACTTCTCTTCTTTCTTGAGTAGGTGTGTTAGTTGCCTAGCAATCTTAAAAAAAAACCTTCAATAAATCTTGTATAGTATCCAGCTAATCTGAGAAAACTTCGAACTTTGGTCACTGTGGTGGGCTACTTCCATTCTAAGACGACATTTATCTTGGCTGGATCAATGGATACCCCTTCGGCAAATACAATATGACCAAGAAAGCTAATATCCTTCAGCGAAAACTCACACTTTGTATTTGGCATACAACTGGTGTTCATTTAGCTTTTCTAGTACTAATCACAGGTGCTTGGTATGTTCTTCAGCATTCTTGGAATAGATGAGGATATCATCAATGAATACTATTACAAACTTGATACAGGGTGCACGATCTTTATAACGTAGGATCAATGATAATTTTGGATCTGTGCAATCTGACGAACCGATGGCGCCAACCACTATCTCAATATAGCAACATACGACAAAAGAACTCACCTAACACACGCTTTGATTCTCGTCTGCTCGACCACGTAAAAGTAGACGTGATGTTCTTTCTACAAAACACGAGGAATCACAAGAATAACGAAGGTATTCTTTAAAAAATCATCTAATTCTCAAAAGGCAGCGTGTAGCATAAACCTAAAAATAAGTAATACTTGCTATCTAAAAATAACATGGTCTTCTATTTACATGGAGAGGGGTCACGAGTATCTAATGTGCCTCCTTAAAACTCATGCACGGCACGGAATGGCAGAAGGCCATATCCTATCTTGTTCGGCCAACAAAATCGAACAGACCCCCTAACAACACAAAAACGAAAAACATTAATTACACCCATCTGGCCGCATCATATCCTTCGGCTCTCACGCACTTTTGAATCTTTTGATAGCTGGCGCCACCGTTTCCCTCCTGGTTTCTCTCATGGATCGAGTGCACTAGCCAAAACGAAATACTTTCCTTCCTGTTCTCACGCAACCAACAAGCATTCATCATTTCATCTTTTTATACAGCCCGCATGCATGCTCCTTGCACCGCATTAATTGCCTTTCTATTTTGAGGTTACTTGATTGGGCTTATTTAATGTAATTAATTTTTTAAAAAACTAAAATAGAAAAAAAGATTAACCCATAACATATAATACAAACGAATATGGAAAAAAAGATCCGATAAAAAAGCTAAAAAATACCAAAAATTTAAAAAATTTTAAAATATTAAAAAATAAATTAGAAGTCAGAAGTTTAAAGTGAGAGGTCTTTGGGCCTGTTCTTTTTGGCTGTGGCTTATGGTTTTTGACTGAAATTTTTGAATTTTAGCTGTTTACGACAGAGATTATAGAAAGAGAAATACTTCCTTGTGATTTTGGATGGTACATATATTGGGCTTTTAACGTATACTACAATTAACTTATAGATTCTGTTTTGAAAAAATACTTTATTTAAAAGTTAAATATTATAGCAAAATTTAAAAGCAACTTTTAAAAATAATTTTAAACAGGCCCTTTGCCTCGCGCATGCATGCAAACATGCCGTGCTGCTCCCTCTTGACTTGTTTTGCATGCAAAGGGCAAAATAGGGCCCACACACACAAGCACTACTATGTTTGGTTTCCTTGATTGATGTCGTTGGTTGTGGATAGCAAGACTTGAGTGTGAAGCCCAAAACGGGCCCACGTGGTAGCCAAAAAGTAGATGACGTCCGTACTTCTTGCGTACATACATCTTTCTATATTTCTCACCTGAACTCCAAATATAATGAATAATATATGTATTTTGATCAGCTCAATAAGATCTTCATAATGGCACAATTTATTTTTATATACAACACTTTTTTCTTCAAGGTCTTTCAAACATATCTTCATTTTATACTTGTACAGATCGAAAATGGATCTGTATATAATTAAATAAAATAGTAGTAGCTCTATATCTCTAAGTATAATAATTAAAGACCTAATAAAATTAGAGTTCATCTAGCAAATATTTAATACGGCTCAATAATTCTTTCCAGTCAAATAATATATTTAACTAAAAAACACTAAGTATGTCTATATCCACATCAAAACTTATCTAACTATTTCGTGAAAACTTTATTTATGATGTTCATGAAAGAGGCCAGAGGATTGGTTAAGCAAAAGGACATGACTGTAAACTCGTATAGTTCATATTTGGTGGTGAAGGCTATTTTTGGGATATCCTCGGTCCTAATCTTCAACTGATGTTAGCCCGATCTTAGGTGAATCTTGGAGAATACTATGGCTCCCTCAAGCTAGTCAAATAGATCATCAATCCTAGGTTGTGGGTACTTATTCTTGATGATTACTTCATTCAAAAATCTATATTCTACACACATTTGTGTGGTACCGTCCTTTTTCTTTACAAAGAGTACTAGGGAGCCCCATGGTGAGGAACTGGGCCTGATAAAACTCTTATCCTACAACTCTTGGATCTATTTTTTCATTTCTTTAAGCTTATCAACGGCCATCCTATATGGTCTCTTGGTAATAGGGGTTGTGCCGGGCATTAGGTTAATGATGAATACTAAATCTCTGTCAAGTGGCATGCATGGCAACTCTTCTGAGAACACTTTGGGGGAAATCTTGCACCACTAACATTCCTTCCAGGGGCATATCCTCTAGATAATTGCATAGCCTCAACGATAGGGTCTGTCTACCTTTACTTCTGTTATTATCCTAGGGTATTTAGTTAGGCTCACTTTTCTAGTAGCGCAAATTATTATCCCCTGGTACCTAGCCAACCAATCCATTCCTAAAACGATATTCAATGTCTAGAAATTTAGTACCATTAGGTTTGTTAGGAATTCAAAGTCTTCCATAGTGATTTCCACCCCAGGGCTTACTAATGTGGCATTTATAATTCCCCCTAGTGAGCTAAGTGTCATGGATTTATTTAACTTATAGGTTGGCAGCTTAAGTTTCTCAACATACTTATTTGCTATAAAAGAGTATGAAGCCCCAAAATCAAAGAGAATATGTGTAGGTACTGATTTAACAGAAAACGTACCCATCAAAATGTCCATAGCTTCCTATGCCTCTTCAGTTGTAATATAGTTCACTCAGCCATGATTTGGTGTCGGGGCCGACCAGGTTGCCTGGGGTGTTTGATATCCTTTGTTAGGTGTCGATGCCTGTCCACGTCCTGGAGTGCTTCCCAGGTTGAATTTCACAGGTGTCATCTAACATTGTGGGCAATGGTAGGCGAAATGTCCTTTCTCTTTGAAACGCAGTTGAGGTTGGCCATAGTGTTTACTCTAGTAGGCTAGCTTGCCATGCGTGGTATTAGGAATGTGTTGCCACTTGGTCATGGCGCTGGAGTTGGAGCTTTTATGGGCTGACTTGTAGTTGGCCTTGGAATAGGAGGGTTTATGAAAAACCATCGGATGAAACTCCCTTGTAGTCTTTAGACAGCCAGCTTGTGCTTTGGGCTAACTTCCATATTCCTCCTCTTATTATCAAGATTAAGGTTTTTCTTAACCAGATGGTGGAAACTGGAAAGTCTTGGACAATTAGCTGTACACACAAGTTTTCATGCATGCTTTCAAAGAAGTAGTCAATCTTTTCCTCCTCATCTGCCACATCCCTTAATGCGTAATGGACTAGTTGGTTGAACTTAGTGAGGTATTTGATGACTATCATGTTCCCTTGCTTTAGGGTGTGGAATTCATTTTTCTTCATTCACAAGATTCCTGAGGGAACAAAGTTGGTTCTAAATGTAGCCTTGAACTCTCTCCAATGAATGGCCTGATCGGTTTGGTTGGCCACACCTACTTCGCGTCATCTTCTTCATCTTCCCCTTGTTCCTCGGCTTCCTCCTTAGATTCTTCCTCAGTTATGGGGGCTTTCATTACCTTAGGTAGCTAGATAATTTTCCCACCAAGCGGCTGCTGCCCCTTTGAGCTAATGAGTTGTACTAGTGGTCACGTAACACTTAATCCCTATTATTAATGATTACAGCCACCTTAGGCTTTGTATTCTATTTTACCATTTCTCTTACTTGGTTGGTTGTTCTGTTGTTCTCTTAAAGGGCTAGTGAATTCTCATATATGTATATCCTTTAGTTCAAAATTAGGTTGTTCTCTCATATGGCCCCTAAAAAGAGCCGCTGCTCGAGGATACAGTGTCACTACTCGCCAAGCTGCAAGTGCCATAGGCTAAGGAAGAGGCCGTGATTGTGGACCAAATCTCCCTCCCCCTTTGCCAGTTCACCCAACCATGGCTCAAGTTATGGCTCAGGAAACCTAGATCCTTCAAACCATGCTCACCAGTCAGTAGGCAGGATCCACTAGTTACAACTCCAAGCTAGCAGACTTCTTAAGAACTCAGCACTTAACCTTCTCATCTGCAAATGAAAAATTAGAGGCAGAAGACTGGCTTTGTGACACAGAGAAGAAACTCTAGCTTACACGATGTGTAGAAGAAAAGTAGGTGGACTTTACCACACATCAACTGAAAGGATCCATAGCTGCATGGTGGGAAAACTACATAGCAGCCTACGAAGGAGAAAGCCTAATAGCCAACAAAGAATCCGAAGAAGAAGCAGCAGAAGCTAAAGGGTATCAAGTACAAGTAAAAGGACAAGAAGGATAATAAGAGCAAGTAGCAGAAGAAATGTTGAAGAATAAGTAGATGAGGAAGCTAAATCAATAAGGCATACTATCCCTTGGACTGAGTTCAAGGCTGCTTTCAAGACAATTTTGTACCTGCTGGCATCATGCACATGAAGAAGAATGAGTTCAGAGGCTGAAGTAGGGAAACATGTCCATCAATGAGTACCTCAACTAATTCAACTAGTTGGCTCGCTACGCTCTAGGAGATGTAGCCGATAAAGAAGAGAAGATTAACCACTTCTTAGAAGGCATGCAGGAAGTGATGAGGGTGTAGCTGATTATTCAGGACTTTCTTAGTTTACACCATTTGGTCAATAAAGCTCTCATTCTAGAAAATGAGAGAAGAATGGTGGAAGCAAGCTGCAAGCGCAAGATGGCAGCCCAAAGGCTACAAGGAGGTTACCCTCAGAGGCCAGTGTACCATGGAAATCCCTCTTTACAGCAAGTGGCAGCCTCACCACCAAAAGCTCTAGCTCCAGCTCCACATCCCAGTGGCAATGAACTTCACACCCCTCGTCCCATAGGACAACTTGCTATAGTCAATCCAGCAGCCTATCGCCATTGCTCCAGTTGTGTAGAGAAATGACACATTGCCAACCGTTGCCCAAACCACCAAGTCCCTAATGAAGTTCAACTTGGGAACTACTCTAGCTTGAGGACAAGCCCCAGCACCTAGCAAGGGCTATCAGACCCCACAAGCATCCAAAGCAACATCAATGCCGAACCAAGGTCGTGTGAAATATATCACGGCAGAAGAAGCACAAAAAGCTACCAGAGTGCTAATGGGTAAGTTTTCTATTAAGTTAGTACCTGCACATATTCTCTTTGATCTTAGGACATCTCATTCTTTCATATTGAGGAAGTTTATTGAAAGGCTTAAGTTGCCTATCTTTAAATTGAAGAAACACATGGTACTTACCTCACCCAGGGGACCCTTAACTGCCACGTTAATAAGTCCTAGGGTAGAGATTGCCATGGAGGATTTTGGGTTCTTAGCAGACCGCATGGTGCTATAATCCTAAACACTAAATATCATCCTAGGGATGGATTGGTTAGCCAAATACCTAGGAATGATAGATTGTGCCAATAGAAATATAGTAATTTCAAAGTACCATAGATTAACAATAAAGGTTAATGTGGACCATCCCTATCTCTTGGGTCGTGTAGTCCACTACCTTGAAGATATGCCTCTAGAAGAATGTCGGTAGTTCAAGACTACCCTAAGATATTTCTAGAAGAATTACCTAACATGCCACCAGACAGACACATAGAGTTTGTCATTAATCTAAAACCAAGAACAACATCAATTGCCAAAAGACCTTATAGGATGGCTGTTAATGAGCTTAAAGAGATAAAGCCATAGATTGAGGACTGCAAGAGAAGGGATTTATTAGACCTAGTTCATCCCCCTAGAGTTCGCTAATACTTTTTGTGAAGAAAAAGGACGACATTGCAAAGAATATGTGTGAACTATAGAGCCCTCAATGATGTTACCATCAAGAACAAGTATCTCTCACCCCGCATTAATGTTCTATTTGATCAACTTTCAGGAGCCACAGTGTTGTCCAAGGTAGATCTAAGGTTAGAATATCATCAACTCAAGATCAAGGCTGAGGATATCCCTAAAACAACATTTACCACCTGGTATGACCTTTATGAATTCGCAGTTATGTCATTTGACTTGACCAATGTGTCAATCTATTTCATGAATCTCATGAATAAAGTATTAACGTAATACTTGGATAAGTTGTAGTTGTGTTTATTGATGACATCTTGACATATTCTAAGACCATTGAAGAATACGCTGAACACCTATGGTTGGTTCTAGAGAAGCTTAAAGAGCACCAACTGTGTGCCAAGTATATCAAGTGTAAGTTTTGGTTCTACGAAATTAGTTTCGTAGGGCATACTGTGTTCACTAGAAGGGTAGCAGTTGACCCAACTAAAGTGAAACATGTATTGGAATGAAAGCAACCTACCTCAGTGACAAAAGTGAGTAGTTTTCTTGGATTGGCTGGATACTACAGATGGTTCATCAAAGGGTTTTCAAAGCTTTCCAAACCATTAACACACCTACATAAGAATAAAAAGAAGTATGAATGGACAGAAACTTACAAGAAGAGTTTCCAAGAATTGAAGAAGAAGCTAACCACCGCTCCTATGTTAAGCTTACTAGACATACACAAGGACTTTAAAGTTTACTATGATGCTTCATGCCAAGGTCTTGGCCACGTACTAATACAAGGAGGAAAAGTCATAGCTTATATGTCAAGACAACTTTGTCCTCATGAAGATAACTATCTAACTCATAACCTGGAATTAGCCTTAGTAGTGTATGCTCTGAAAATTTGACGGCATTATTTGATTGGAAAAAACTACGACATATACACTGACCACAAGAGTCTCAAGTATATCTTCACTGAGTCATATCTCAACCTGAGGTAGAGAAGATGGTTAAAACTAATCAAGGACTATAATCTAGATATCATTACCACTCTAGAAAGGCTCATATGATGGTCAATGCATTAATCCACAAGTCCTACTGTAGCAATGTCATGGTCCAATAATTTTAACCTGAGCTCTACAAAGAGTTTAAAACACTCAATCTAGAGAGAGTAGAATAAGGCACCATAGCCACTATGGAAGTGCATCCAACCCTAGAAGAGTAGATCAAGACCGCTCAAGAAGGACATCTTGGAGTCTAGAGATTCAATCACCTCATGCCCAAGGGAAAAGCCCCCAAAATGACTGAAAATCAACAAGAAATCATGTGGTATGGAAAATGACTCTTTGTTCTCCACCAGAAAGAACTCAAGAACTTGATACTCAAGGAAGCCCACAGCTCATCATATTCTCTGCACCTAGGGAGTACTAAGATGTATCAGGACAAAAAGGCCCTATATTGGTGGCCTTGTATGAAGAGAAACATTACCGAGCTTGTAGCTCATTGTGATGTATGCCAACAGATCAAGGCCGAGCACCAGAGACCTACAAGTCTACTCCAACCCCTAAAAATCCCTCGGTGGAAGTGGGAAGAAGTTGGGATGGATTTCATCACCGGTCTACCCTGAACAAAGTCTGGATATGATTCTATATGGGTCATAATTGACATTGACAAAGTTTCCTATTTTGTCCCTATGAAAACCACCTACAACGGAGATAGATTGGCCAAGCTATATATGGCATGTATCATGTGTCCACATGGGATACCCAAGAGAATAGTCTCTAATCAAGGTTCTCAATTCACCTCTCATTTCTGCGCTAGCCTACATGACACACTTGGAACCCATCTAGCCTTCAGCATGATGTACCATACTAAGATTGATGGACAAACAAAAAGGGCGAACCAAATCCTTGAAGACATACTTCGGGCCTATGCCCTAGAATTTAAAGTAGATTGGGAGAAATGCCTGCGCTATGCATAATTCTCTTAGAACAACAATTATCAGTCTAGTCTAAAGATGTCCCCATTTGAAGCACTTTTATGATAGAAAATGTAGAATCCCTCTGCATTGGTCAAAAGTAGGAGAAGATTATATCTTTGGACCAAACACCCTTAAGCAGGCAAAAGAGAAAGTTTGCTTGATTAGAGACCGACTACAGGCTGCTCAGTCTAGACAGAAGAGTTATACTAACAATCATCATAGGAATTTAACGTTTGAAGTTGAAAGACTATGTATACCTCAAGGTGTCACCTTTTTGAGGAATTCCAAGGTTTAAAGCAAAAGACAAGTTTGCACCAAGATATATAGGTCCATTCCCCATCACTACCAAGTGTGGAGAAGTAGCCTACTAACTAGAATTACCTACAAGTTTGGTAAACATCCACAACATGTTCCATGTCTCACAACTCAAGAAGTGTCTTACAGTACCTGAAGATCAAAGTTTGGTAGAGACCATCAAGCTCTAGAAAGACCTAACTTATCAAGAGCATCTAATCAAGATCCTCGATGTCATGGAGAAGCAAACGAGATGCCAGATCATCTGTCTCTACAAAGTCCAGTGGAGCAATCACTTAGAGAGAGAAGCCATCTGGGAGTACGAGGATCAGGTGAAGTTAGATTACCCATTCTTGTTTAAGGGGGTAGAATTTGTATAATCCCATTCTGAGAACCTTATATTCGTGCTTGAAGGAAATTTCAAATTTTAATTTGAATTCAAAAAGTGCAACTCAAAATTAATATAAATTTCAAAATTGTAACTAAAATTTCAAAAATTCAAAACCTGAGACTTGTCTTGGGCCGAGCACAACTCATTTTCTTCCTCTTCCTTGGCCCTGGCCCAACCCAACCCCTCCCTCTCCTCTCCTCCTCTCTCTCCTCCCTACTCTGGCGTCGCACTATACCCGCGTCCTACCCATTCTTGGTTAGGGCCATGCTGCTACAACATCATGCTACCCCTTCTAACCACGTCACCACAATGTCCCTACCTAGCCAGACTCCACCTGACCACTTTTCTTCCCATATTGTGTGTGTCGAGGCCCGAATATGTAAATCCGGACTCTTTATGTATACAGCACTAGTCCAAGATCAAACTAATACACACAGTATAAATATAGATAAAATATCAACCATATGCACGAATAATAAAGGAAAAGACTCAAAAATCAATAATTATTGGAATACGACCTTATGGCCAAACTTACAACTTATTAGCCTGAAGGGCTTAAGAAACTAGTGGTAGAAAACAGAAATAAGCATGGTAGCTATTCGATATGCCCATAGCCAATCGACTAGGAAGCTAAGTCCTAACTCTGTGAAGTTGTCGAAGTGTCCTTTTTCAGGTACCTTCTGCTGATATGGTTCTTCTTCTTCAACCGAGCAACAGTAGGTATAAGCCGTGAGTATATTGGTACTCAGCAAGTTGTTTGCAATAAAAATGCAATATAATATGCAAGACTTACCAATGGATGGTTGAAAGGTTACTTTGTAGAAAACAATATTTAAAGTAAATACAATAAATATATTGAAAGTGAACTTTAAAGAAAATAATGACAAATAATAAAAAGAATTAAATAGACCTTAAGGGAACTAACCATTCACCTAATAAACCACCAATGAACTACCTATTCACTACTTAAAGCTCTCTCAACCAAGTTTTATGAAACATCTACCATTCCTGTAAAATAATCGAGCTTTGGCCATAACTTGGGACACGACTATTCAAATAGTTTTTACTCTATAGAGGTTGTACAACTATACCCACATGATGTGATCATTCTCATGTTAAAGAAAATCATAATAAAGCCTTTACAATGCTCAACCTCAATTCAATCCCGCCCGCTAAGGTTTCACATCACACCCCCTTGTGCATCACAGAAATCAGCAACCAAGTTTATCATAATGGCGAGATTGAAATTGAAATATTATAAATTAATCAACTAGGTCAAGCCCATACTAGATATGTGGTTTGCACGGTAAAGTTCAGATTAGTGGTACACAAAGTTAAGTCCTTAAATATTACCTAGGTGAGACATCACATCTCTCGAAGTGATTTCACACTTCTCTATTTACTGCACGATCACTTGTCTGAGTAAAAACTAATTTTGTATAACCAACAACAATGACACAAAAATGTCATGGTACTCAAATTTTATAACTGTAGCTACAACACAATTCAATATCTCATTAAGTCAAATTAACTAATTGATCTCGTGTGATGATGAGCCCAATGTAATTATAAGCATGGCTAAGCATATTAAATGTACAACCCATGTAACAACTAGTATAACATCACTAGATAATTGTCCATCCTAAGGTGATAATAGAATCATAGTATTCAAATTATCAAGTGATGGATTAATCAATTTGGGACAGTAACTATCATGTACAAGGATTTGTAATAAAATAGCAATGCAGGATAATTTAAAATAAAATAATAAATAAATAGATTGAAAACTAGGTTCAATATGACCAAATGACATGACTTGCCTTAGCCTCGCTCAGTTATGAATTATTGATCTTCTAATGGTGCTCGCTCCTTTGAAGACATAATCTAATGGGAGATAAAGTGAACAAGGCATGAAATAAATCAAATTAAATGTAAATAAACTCCAAAAACTTTAAAACTAGACTAAAAGATAGATCTTGATTTTAGATGAATATAGAAAAAAGAATCAGCTCAAATCGGAGCCAATATGAAGGAGAACGAGCTCTTAAAAAATTTAATCTAAAGAGAAATACTAGAAATTGAAAAGGTTATTGTGATGTAGACTCGGCTCACGGAATTGCTAGTGTACGGTAGACTTGGTGTATGGAACATTGCACAGGCGACTTAGTTTGTTAACGTGGTGGCTAAGGCTGACATGGTAGTGATTTGTGTGACACGTGGCTGACAGGTAGCAGGTAGGGCTGATGTGGCGGCGGACGTGGTACTAACACATGGCATGCTAATGTGTCATGCTCACGTGGCACTCGGGTCGGCTTGGGAGTTGATGTGGCACCCATGTGGCAAGACATGTAGCGACATGTGGTATCTAGGGCTTAGGTGGAAGCTTATGTGGCTGCTGACTCAGCTAGGCTAGCTCACGGTTCTACAGAACAATGGCAGATGGTAGGTAGGAACCGTATGTTAGTGACTCGGTGCACGTAGACTTGGTTCATGGAGAATCTGAAACGTCACACGGCGTGGGTGTGGGGTGGCATCACACTGACGTTAGCATGGTGCGGCACTCAGGGAGGTGATTTAGCGCACGAAGCGTCGTAGGCGGCAGCGGCAAACGCACGGAGCGACACATTGGGGTTCAACAGGTGAGGTAGGACGCCGGACGGGCTCGGCGAGGCTGGTGGCTGTGCACCGCAGAGAAGACAACGGTGATGACTTCGTTGACAAAGATGGTGACTGCTGCTCTAAGGATGAATATGGCAACGGTAGCAGAAAGTGCGGACAATGATAGCGACGGCCATGAGCTCAACGGCGGTGCACGGGCGAGAAGTGAATCCACACTTCCCTTTACTACACGATCACTCGCCCGAGTGGAAACCAATTTTGTATAACCAACACCAATGACACACAAATGTCATGGTACTCAAATTTTATAACTGTGGCTACAACCATAAATCAATATCTCAATAAGTCTAATAAACTAATTGATCTCATGTGATGATGAGATCAACGTAACTATAAGTATGGTTAAGCATATTAAACGTATAACCCATATGATAACTAGTATGGCATCATTAGATAATTTTCTATTCTATGGTGACAATAAAATTATGGCATTCAAATTATCAAGTGAGTGATTAATCAATTTGGGACAGTAACTACCAAGTACAAGGGTTTGTAATAAAATAGTAATACAGGATAATTTAAAATAAAATAATAAATAAATAAATTGAAAACTAGGTTCAACCAAGGTTCTAAAACTCAATATTGTAACCAGTTTTTTATTTAAATTGTGGATTTATATAAGTACATTCATATAGCTTCAAAATAAAATTCTAATGCACATCATTTGATGTAGTAGCAGTAGGATGCCATCAAATAGACATAACATGTTTCAATATAACAAGATCTGAAAGCTACAGGTAGGCTAATTTGCAATGTTAAAATGATGACCATGAAAAACCACCCATTTGGATTTGGTGGGCTAATTGAATAATTAAACCATAGCATATAAGACTAGAGATAAGGAGAAGACTCAATAAATTAAATTAGCACATTTGCATAGCTATATGCTCCTCTCACTCAATACTGAAATGAATAGAATGCAATGGGAGTGCTAGAAGTAAAATAGCACAAATAAACAGCACATAGAGGGTCACAAAGAGCAGAGAGTTGCCGCTTCCTGGCTCCCTCCTCATGTGTAGAGCCACCACATCTCCACTCATCTACTACCTTGTAAGTGACCTTGTAACTGGCCTGTTACCTAAGTATCCTGAGTAATCAGGCGGTTAGACTTGTTAAACTTGTTAATTACTCGATTTTGCATACTCATAATAGGGGAGGCGACCTGTTACGAGTATTCGGCCTAGTTGACCTATTTTTAGAATATTGGATTTAACATGATCAAAGAACATAACTTGCCTTGGCCTTACTCAATTATGAATTATTAATCTTCTGATGGTGCTTCCGCTCCTTTAGACACGATCTAACAAGAGAGAATGGGCTCTTAAAATAAATCACAAAATAAATCAAATAAAATTTAACTAAACTCTAAAAACTTCAAAACTAGAATCAAAGGATATAACTTGATTTTATATGAATTTAGGAAAAAGAATTGGCTCAAATCGGAGCTAAAACAAAGGAGAATGGGCTCTTAAAAATTTTAACCTAAAGGGAAATACTAAAAATTAAAAAAGGTTATTGTATTGTGGACTTGGCTCATGGAATGGCTAGTCTACGGTGGACTCGGTGTATGGAATAGTGCACGAGTGACTCGACTTACTGACGTGACGGCTAAGGCTGATGTGGTAGTGACGTGGCATGACACGTGACTAAAAGGTGGCAAGTAGGGCTGATGTGGCGACTGACATGGCACTAACGCATGGAATGCTGACATGGCACTTAGGTCAGCTCGGGAGCTGATGTGGCAACCATGTGGCAAAACACATGGCATCTAGGGCTTACGTCGATGCTGCATGACTGCTAACACGGCTAGGCTAGCTCACGAGTCTACAAAATAGTGGTGGCTGGTAGGTGGGGCCCGTAAGTTAGTGACTCAGTGCACGTGGATATGGTTCATGGAGAATCTGAAATGTTGCCTAGCGTGGGTGCGGAGTGGTGTCACGGCTGACATCAGCATGGCGTGGCAACCGGGGTAGCGCCTCGATGCGCGAAGCGGCGCGAGCGATGGTGGCAAATGCATGGAGCGGCGCAGCGTGGTTCGCCAACGAGGCAGGATTGTGGACAGGCTCGGCAAGGCTAGCACTATACATACCGGTGACAAGAACGGCTCGGCGATGATGACCATGACACATGGCGGGGAAGACGATGACGACGACTTCATCGACGAAGATGGCGACTACCCGCTAGGAGGATGAAGATGGCAATGGTAGCGGAAAGAGCGGACGATGACGGCAATGGCTACGATCTCGACGGCAACGCACGGGTAAGAAACAAGGGCGAGTGGTGACAGGTGCAGAACACAACGGTGGCAGTTGCTTTTATGGTATGGACATCGAATTCGGCTCAGAGACGGTGGCGGCGGAGTCCATGTCGGGCAGGGATGCTGAGGTGGCGACGGAGACACGGTCTTGATCGGGAACAAAGATGAACAGTAGATAGCTCACCCAATTAGCAACATGTGGCGGCTAGAAGGAATAGACGGCCGATGCTAGACCATACCGATGAACAATGCTGGTCGGCTCGATGCTTGACATGTGGTCCGGGAGGAGATCCAGCGGCCAAAGTGAACTTAGGCTAAGGGAAAATCTGACGGCTGAGATTGGATGGGCTGGGTGAATAGTAACGGGCTCGACTCGTTACTGTTTAAGAATTATTTTTGGGAATTTTCTGTTTTATAAATTCAAATAAAATCAAACGAGCTCTAAAAATAGCAAATAAATCCAAAAAAATTCATAGGAAATTCCTTGAGAGACAAGGAAACCAAATAAAATATCTTTAGCAAATTTTGATGTTTATTTTAGTCATATTGAATCATTTTAATTATTAAAAGTTTAATTTAAGCTTCTATTAAATCCAGAAAAATTCAATTGGTGAATTTTCTTTTAAAAGCTTCAAATAAATTTTGAAAATCAAGATACTACAGTGTGCCTTAGCCCGCGTGTGCCGCCAGCATTGCTTGCTCCTGTGCCGCACCCGCCATGCCCACTTGTGACTATTGTGCCTCCACCGTGCCCACGCAATTAGTGGTTTCCCTATGCCATGTTGTGTGCTGACCCACACCGCCCTCGACCGTCATGCCCTCTCTTGTGTGTGAATAGTACCACATCATGCCCTCCTCTGTGCCCGCATGTTGACCGTTGCCTCCAAGGTCATTTAAGCCGAAGCAATGCCCTTCCGATCCTGCTCACACTCCACCATTGCTCTCCCACCCTTCGTCTTGGCCACACCAAGCCCTGGGTGAACTCATTGTAGCCTCCGCCTACCTCCACTCAGACTCTACCATCGCCAACCAGCTCCGGTGAGCCTCAACCCTCATTGAGTTTTTCCTTGTGTTCACCTTCATGCTCTCTCACACACCATGCCTAATCGGCTTCTCTATCCTGTAGCTCGTCGATGAAGCCTTCGTCTCCAACTCAGGCCACCTCCGCTTTTCGCTGATTCGGAGCACCACGCGTCGATTCCTTCCACCAGAAGCATTGTCATGATCTCCTCTACCAATCCCCACTACTGGATTGGACCAACATCACCCCCACACCTCTAGTGTTGTGCTCCTCCCCTGTGCTACCTCGGGCTTCTGCCACCAGTCAACCCCACGCCTTCATCACAAGTGAGTCCCTCCTGGTCCCATGTTGCTCCCCTAGCTCACAATCAGCGTATCTCCCCGTAGCTCGCCATAGCGCCATGCTCTGATTTGTCATAGCCACTTAGCTCATCATCGGCCACTACAGCCACCGAATTGGACCACACCATCCTTACCACTAGGCGTGGTTTGGACATGGCTTCCCATGTTTACCCTCCCCACCGGCCGCCGAAGCTTCCTTCGCCGATGATGAACCTTGCCTCCTCTTGTAGCATGAAGTTTAGGTTTAAACACATATTAAGCTTAAGTTATTGACTGTCATTACTAACCATTAATCCCCTCTAACATGTGGGACCTCCTCATTTAATTAAACATCTGTTCCTTTGACATGTGGGCCCCTAGCTGTTTTAAAAACCTTTTAACCGGTTAAGTGAGTGGGAAGACACTGACAAATAGCCCTGTTCCACAATGGTGATACCGCATGGATCCCACCTATTAGTCTCTTGGCTTTTTTCTTTTAGAAAATAAATCAAAATTAATTTAAAATCCTATGGCCCCTCCTATTAGCCTCAATTGGCTTTTTCAATAGAAAAATAATTTAAAAATTAATTTATAATCCGGTGGACCTCACCTGTCAGTGGGAGAGACTCTCTCTCCTCTATTAAGTTTTGGATTTAATCTAAATTTAAACTTTAGAGAGCCCATTCTCACTCATTTTAACTCCAAATCTAATGAAATTTGATTATAAATTTTTTTCTAAATTCACAATCAATCAAATGCAAGTGGAATTGTTCAATGTGGTGTTTATTTGAATTTTCTTTGGTATTTATTTATGTTGCTTGCATGTTTATTTGCTTTCCGATGCGATCGTTCAAGTAGAGTACAAGGACTCAGAAGAGACGTAGTGTGAGACAACTCAAGAATTTCAAGACCAACCCGATTATGAGCCAAACAAGTCAATACTTTGATCATTTTAAACCTATATTTTATGCAATTTTATATTCATTGAAATTATTAAATTGTATACTATTATTTGTTATGCAAATGTATCTTCAACTTTAAGGTTAGATACATGCCTACTTATCATTGTAATATTATTATACCATTCTTTGAACACTTGAATCACATAATCCTTGTCACCCTATATACTAAATAATAACTTTACTAGCTATATGTCATACTTAATCGTTATACTAGTCTTGCTTAAATACCAGGACATTAATTTACCTTATCATCTCTTTTAAATCATAAAACTTGTTTTGGGCAGTCATTGGGGGGGAAATGATTGGCATATTCGAAATAACTTAGTTTTGTACTTCTCAAAACCCTAAAACTTGTAGTTACCATATCTAGGAGAATAGTATGAAGGTTGGTGCAGATGTAACATGAGAAATTATGATTTGTAGTATGCACCGCCCAAATAATTTAAGGACTAAATTTTATGATGACCTTCTAATGCAAAACAGTACAACCATAATTATATAATGGGTATGACCTAGCTAATTAATTTATATCCACCAGTGCGGATTATACCATTGGAGTGACTCATGAGTCGTGTCACCGGTTTTAAGCCGTCGTGGACATGAGTCGTGTCTTTGGTGTAAACCATCGTGTGGCACAAGAGAAGGTCTGTGTGATGCACATAACCTCACTCAGATGAAACCTTAGCAGGTGTAATTTACACTGGGTGATGCATTGTAAAGACCTTACGATGATTTTCTTGATTCACCTGTCTAAGGACATGTGTGAAATATAACAGGATGATTATCTCTAATAGGTAAAATATACAATCTCTGCAGAATATAAACTGTTCGAACATATGTGCCCACGATCAAGGGCGGGCTTAGGAACTTACTTCAGTTAGATTCTATTTCAAAAACATTATGGGTGGGGTAAAAACTCGTCGTATGAATGTAACCTAATGATGATAATAGATGCATGTAATTCTTAATAACAAAAACTAACATATAGTGGATGGAACTGGCAATGTATGCTAAGTCTTAAGAATTTCTAACTATTGTAGTTTCAAAATGTTGTCTTTAGCAAATAAAAGAACCTGAGTTTACCTTTGTTGAAATTTGCATGTATACCATTGTATTCTGTGTATTGGATCGCAGAGTACTATTGCCTGTGCTCATCCTTACTCACAGAATCCTTCAGAACCTATAGACCAAAGATACTATGTACACTACGACACCCCAGGAGCTAATGGTGAGGAAGATGGAGGAGATTAGGATAATCCATAGTAATCTAGGTCTCACGCCCCAGTCTTATTGATTAAGTTGGTATTTGCGTATACCAATATTATACAAATCTTAAGTTAATATTGGTTGCACACGACTTACTTTAGTCACTTGCATGTGGCAAGATCTGCCCACTCCTTGTGCTTCGCTTTCGCAATTATGTAATATATTCATTTACCTTGATCGGTCCTATTGTAAAATTGATCTGATATGGTTTATTTAAACTCGGATGAATATAATATTATTGTATAGTATGATTTACGTCATGTATGAAATGATTCAGTTATGTATTATGTGAGTACTATTTACTAATCCAAAGAATAGTACATTAATTTTACAGAGAATTCTGAATTGGTTAAATTTGGGTCCAACAATATGGTCAAAATAAACAAAGTGAAACATATCAGAAAAAGGTTGCCAATTAAAACCGGAAATCATTTTTTTAACACAAAACTGAAAGATCACAACACAGAGAAAATTGCACGTAACGATAATGCCATGGAAAGTAAGCTTTTACTGTCCAAATTTCAGAGGTTCTCTACCAATGCGAAATAGCTGCAGTCGTTTGTACGTTAACCACTGTACAATTGTCACACTTCACGAACCATGAATTAGACAATTAATTGACAGCTCAGATCACCGGTCCTCATGGACCCAGAATTAAGGTCTATTATATAATAAAAATAAATGACAGGTGTTTACTGCTATTAAGATGAATATGCTAGAAATTTCCACAATAAAAGAAAAGTATCTGACCCCAATTTGGTGGCCTCTGGATTATAATTAAATTATAACCTTTAGATGTATCAATCTATTATATAATAGAAGTTGATGACATGCAGGTGATTTACACATACTAATAAAAAAGAGAAATATACTAGAAATTGTTAAAAATAAAAACATACAGACATTAATATGGTGGATCTAATTTTAAAGTATTAGATTTGATAGTTGTCTTGCAGATATATTAATTTGAAAAAAAAAGAGATTAGTAGAACTGCATATAATTCAAAATTTGAGAGTGTGTAAATAGGCTAAACGTACGGACCCATTTCCTAATCATGTCTTTCATAATGGGGGAGGGATATCTCAAAATAAATTGTGCTAATTAAATATGAAATCAAACATCTCAATTGTATTTTATTTGCAAAATAGGAATTTCAAACTACATCGTGCAATTGCGTGGGGAGGGCCAGTCAGCTAGTTATATAATAAAATATGAAGACAAAGTGTTTTACCACTGTTAAAAAAAGATAAATATTCTATAAATTCCCACAAAAAATAAAAACACCCAACCCTCAATTTAATGGCCCCCCAGATTGCGATTAAATTATAACCATTAGATGTATCAATTCTAAAATAAAATTGAAGATATGTGTTTTACCACTGCTAAGAAAAAAATAAATATACTAAAAATTCATTAAAAATAATAAACATCTAACTTTAATATGGTGTCCCCCTGGATTATGATTAAATTGTAACCATTAGATGTTACTAGGGAGCTTGATATTATGATTAAATTGTAACCATTAGATGTTACTAGGGAGCTTGTTTAAACTCAAGATAAGTATTCATATCAAACTAGATATAAAAAGAGTCCTAAACTGTAAAAACAACATTAATTAAAGATATAGCACAATGCCATCGCAATCGCCAACCGATCTTCTTAATATCTCCAGTTTAGCCTGATCGCGTCATATGACGTACCAATATCGCATACCTTTCTACCTTCGAGCCAGTTTTTATCGTACCTCCCTTTACTTTTATTGCGACGCACGACAAGTGTGGAGCAAAGTCAATAAAAATAGAAGGGGACGAGCGCATGAGACAACTACGACAAAAACGACATGGCCGATCGTTCCTTTTCTCGCAGTAGAACAAACAGTGACCAAAGTTTCCTCCCTCCCAAGCTAATTGCGGTTATAAATTACAGCCCAAAAATATATACATCCTTTTCACCAAGGCCAGGTCAGTGTCATTACATAACTCCTGGACAAGTGTAAAGTAGAATCCGTGGATGTCCATAAATGCATTTCCTATGAGAAAAAATTGATTAACCATAGCATGCCTAATTGCTAGTACAATCTCTTGGATCCTATCCATTTGGTGATCACTAGCTAATCAGGAGAGGTTGCCCCCAGTCAGATTTAATAGAGGCTGTGAAAGCTAGGGAACAACCTACGCGCATAATTTGAGGTGCGTGTATCATTCGATCGATCATCATCTCGAACATTGCACGCAAAGATAACATTTTTTTCTCTCTTCCTTTTTGACAAGTACACAAAGATAAGATTTGAGAGATGCATATTTGCCTCATGGACATGGAAAAGGGACTAGGCAATCAGAAAGGGCTCATTAGGTGACATGGGATCGGTATCAAACAACAGTGATGAGTCGTTTCTGTCATGCTGAGGCAGCTTAATTTGAGGGGTTAATGATGCCTTTTTGCAGCGATAATAAGACGGCTAGTTTCGTTATCGGTGTCCGGTCGGTTCTAGATATTGTTTGAAACTGAGGGACTATGTGAGAAGATTTGTAATTTTGTGTGATGAATTATTGCTAAGTTTGTAGAGCCATTAGAATTTGAATTTTGCACTGTCTATAAGTTTTCAAAGGTTTTTGTCAGGGGAACCAGTTAGACTGGCTGGCCTCAGTAGTCTGGTAGACTAGGATGTGGCCTTCGACAGCAAATCTGATTTTTGAGAATTTAGTCATGGTATTAATAGTTTTGACTTAGGTCAGTGTATTTATGTTGTATGAAGCATACTTTGACTAACATGGATCAGGTTGTAAAAGATTTGTACCCAAAAATGATTTTTTATCTTTATATGTGCAGAGAAGTTTAGAGTTAACCATGGTAAACGATGAGAATCGGGACTACCTCATGGAAGAGCTGAGATCCAAAACAGTCAAGGATGCCAGTTGAGATGGTAGAGCTCAAGCATAATACAAACAAAATAAAAAATATTGAAGGAAAGATTCGAGCGATGGATTGCACCAAGTGGATTAGTTGGTCTAAGTGAGACGTAGTCTGGTGGAATCAGAACGAGAGAGACTTACTGACGCATAACAAGCTATTGACGAGCATGATGATTGCTTGCAAGGGAAGATAAAGACTAGGTTAAGATGAGGGTATTTTAATAGTTTGTCAAATACCAAAAACTTTGTTGGATCAAACCACAACGCTTGGAAAAGCAGTTCAGGTTAAAGAGATACTGAGGACAAGTGGATTAAAGACTATAGACTTAGCGGATTTGCGTTCATGTGCTTTGAAAAGCATGCATAAATTTAAGTGTGTAGTAAAACCCATATTGTGTGGGGTTAATAGATTTTCTCAATTATGCAAGTGAATAGTATATATTAGGATTAGATGTGGGCTGGTTGCCTCATCTATTTAACAAATTGGGGATGGAAGCTTGCAATTCAACCATTGGACCATTCCAACCTTATGTTCTAGGGTAGGATTAGAGAAGAGTGAGTGTTATGATGTGCTCTCTTCTCCTCTAGGTAGAGTAGTTGTAAAACCTTTATCCTAAAGTAGCAATAAATCAACTTTGTTCATTACTCAATGTGTCTTATTGTTTTGATTGATTTTCTTTTGTTCATATCGGTTTTGATATCTTCTCTCCCCTTCTTAATCTTACTATGTGCTAAGGATATGTAAATGATAAAGATGAGTCATAGAGATTATATCCCATTCATTTAGGCACCATGTCTTACAAGATTTTAAAGTTGTCTAATTTTACTTATATTTGGCCTTATTATGCGATTTCTTGATCCCAAAATTTTTTTACTTTGAATTTTTAGGAGAAATAGCTTGTTGTGATATGTGGAAGCCCATTTAGGATCATCTTAGCTATTCTCTACCCACGAGCAAATCATATCCCAATATATTGATGTTTGCTTGATTTTTATGCAATCTTACTTGTCTTTGGGAAAGGTTAAAACTTTAATCAATATCTATGCGATCTTTGGATGGAATAGATTCTTGAGGCTCTAAGCAAGGTGTGTTCAAAATTTTATCTCTTTTGGTTATGAATTTGGAAGTTGCATTATTCTCGGTCTTGGCTCGACTGTTTTTTCTGTTATGGAAACAGGGGAGAGATCAGATGACTACTAAGCCCAATCCAACCAACCACCAGTCAGACCATTGTGCTCAAGCCGGTCAGATCGGCCATCATTTGAACCATCGAGTGTGCATCGGCCAGACCGAACCCTTTGTGGCGGTCAGGTAGTGAGATGCTGAAAACTAGCTCTTTGGTTTTTGAGGTTGTTGCTTTATTCTTGGTTTTCAATTATGATCTCCATAGTTTTGTAACTACTAAAATAAAGAATTTGAGAATACTTAGGAGAAAATTTTTGAAACACTATTTATCCATCTATTGTCATTGCCGGTCCTACAAAAACGCAAGAGAATAATGCATCTTGAACAAGGAGCACATGTGTAAGAAGACAATCCCAAGAAAGCATGATAGTTTCAGTAAGGATAGCAATAGCACATGCTAGCTCATTTCTTTTCTCTCTGATTAATGAGGAAAAAATCTTAACAGATTGTTTTCGGTACAGATTCATGCAGCAAGATAGTTACTCCTTGGAAAAATACATCTGAGATCAGGTCTCATGTTAAATCTCAGTCGTGTCCCCACTCTATACACACCTTCTTGCAAACACATCCTTGTAATTAGAGACCACATTCGAGGTCGACTGTTTATTTAGTTAAGGCCACATATACTTCTTTCGAGATTACAATGTCTCTTTTCTCTCGGTTGTCTTAACCTGGTTGTTTTGTGTATATCATCAAGGTTCGAAAAACCTCGTGAAGTCACCAAATTTTCTCAGCTGAAGGGTGTGTAGCACATCTGTACATGCATGGTAAATCAGTCAATTTATACTGGTTAGCTATACGTTACAAAAAAAAGTAAGGCGTTTTATGTTGAACTATATATATGGGTGTTTGACGTCTATTTTATTTACTTGTATATACTGCAAAATTAGTTTTTCTTTAAAAAATGGATAAAATGTATTTCTAAGCTCGCCATGTTTGGCCCACTGTTTCGCTAAAACCAACAAAAGCGACCGGTCGTCGTCAAATTTTCAACTACACGCTGCTCGAGTACATTTGTTGTTGCTCGTCAATTATAGTCTAGCTGATAAGACATGCGCGTGTGTTTTTCTAACTTAGAATAGAGTGTGGATTTCAGTGTCACAACTTCAACGCCTTATTAAGTTAGACATGGACCAATGCTAACAAGTTTTTCAATCACTTCAGTATTTTTTCCCCCCTTGAAACAGGTAGTCCCTAGCTATTTTCCATGACGAAAATAAAAGTCCAATCCCCTTTAATTATATAGTTAACAACAACATGAATGGATTGATCGACGGATCATAATCAAAATTGCTTGCACCAAGGGACTCTGACTAGGTCTACCGGCTTAATCAGAGTTGGTAAGTCTTCACCATCTCATTACAAAATGGCTCGATCCATCTCCGTCCTTGCAAACAGTGCACTAACACTCCTCGAGTCCAGCAAGATCGCACTCGTACGTCCTCGATCGCAATTGAGCCGCTTTTCCAGCGTCCGACATCCTACAGTACCAAACGTATATATGATTCGGTTTTATTGACATTTTAACAATCTTATTTATTAATTAGGCATGCGTCGAGCTGGTTAATTATATATGGCTCACACCTATCTTCTTCAGGTTGTCAGGTCACTTTTTAGTGCAAATTGCCCGTACGGACCCTAAACTTGTGTAACTGTGTCGCTTACGTCCCTGATAGCTTAAAAATCAGTCAGGTAAATCCAAACATTATCTCTTCAGGGAAATTATTTGTATAGCTCACCGAATGTCACCGAAAGTCGAGCCACTTGGTGCTGAGTTCCCAAACTTGAACACACTTGGGTCGCTGAACTTCAATTTTAAACCGCCGGCGCACCTAATCTTCAATTACAGTGGGCAGCTTCTCTGTTACCATACTATTAATTTTAAGTTCACATGCTGGCCTAGCTGCCATGACTACACAACATTAGGGGCTTCAAAGCAATTTTCGTCGTCTCATAACCTTTCTTTGTCAAGCAACGAACCCTATATGCCGCTAGCACCAAGTGCCAATAGCTTAATCACTCGCTAGAAAAGTACAGAAGAAATTAAGAGAAAGGGTTAAAGAAGCATACACACACACGTGTGTGGCACGCCTAGCTTCCTTTTGCAGCTTATTTATACCCACACGGCCGGCCACCTCTCCTCCCATCCCATCCCTGTGCAGGCAAGGCAGTGGTCAGTAGGAGCTCCACGTGAAGCTCAAGGCAATCAGCTAGCAACCGGCTAGGATTATACTTCATCGCCACATAAATCCAGATCTCTTTTTTTTTTTTGCTATCATTTCTCCTGTTCAAGGCGTATCAATGGAGTTGATCTTTCGTTGAGCGCATACATCGCTGTGTGATGTGATGAGGCCGTCCGTTAATGCACTGTAAGTTTCTCTCGATTTGATTCTGCTCTATGTTGTTTTCACCAGTACAGTACATCTACGACTTATTTATGATCGTATATGTATTATTATCTTTGAAGAGTTGCTTGGCGAATTGAATGCGTGGATGCAACTCGTGAGATCGATCGATGCTGTATTGCTGGTTAGAGCAGTTACGTTTGTGGACATATTCTGATCGAGTCAAGAAGTATATATACTGTACTGTATAGTGCATGATTACTAATGTTGTGGCCGATCGTACGTACGTGGCTACGTGCGTGATGCTCGCACATCATGCGTACAATCGCGCGAGATTTTCCAACCAAGTTGCACGTGCGCGCGGCGGGACTGACTGACCGGCCGGTCTCACTGTACAAGTGTGGAACGTATTGACTTGTGCATGTATAGCTAGAAATCCGAGAGGACAAACGAACACTACCAGAATCTGGTAGGTGGACAGTACGTGAGCTGTACTGTACGGGAGAAGGAGAGCTACGTACGGCATACGATCCGCTTTTGTTTTTGTTTTTGTTTTTGTTTTTTGGGGTCAATTGATACGGGCCGGGTTTGCAGTTGATCCGTAGAAGTTTTGATGTACTGATCTGATTTGGCATGGCAGCTGATGGATATGTTCTTTTTGATTATGTCTCATAATATAAGACTATGGTTGATAGTTTTTTACCTAGCGCGAATGTTTGTACGAATATTCGAATACCGATAAACTATTTTGAAAAAACTATCTTGATAAACCGCTTTGAAACGATGATGAAAAAAATCATTCTGTTTATTTATTTATTTAAGAAAAATCATAAATCATAAGTTGAAATAAATCATAAGTTGAAAAAAGAGACACGATAGAATCACCCGTTTTAACTTCAATTCTAAAAATAAGTCCCTCCTAAATTTATTTTTAAAAAACCTACTTGCAACAACACCATATATAGGCTGCAAGATCAGCCTCGAAAAATGCCGGCGTGGCTGATATTGCAACGCCACGGGTGGTGACATTGCAAGTAGTGTTCATTTTGAAAATAAGAGCAAGTAGTGTTCATTTTGAAAATAAGTTTAGAATTATCCATGGTGTTGCGGATTTCATGTACAACTTCACCGGTTATAACGTTGCAAACATGGTTCATTTTCAAAAATAAGTTTCAAGCAAGTTTATTTTTAAATATAATATTAGAAGGATTATTTTATAAAATTATTCTAGCTGATGTTCCTTATGAATGATAAAACGAAAACATCATATAAAAGACCTGCTTTGATTTTTTTTCCTGCAGCAGCTGATTAGCACAATTATCATGAAAGCTCAGCAATCAAAAGTAGGATCAAATCGTAGAAAATGTACAAACGAGCCCACCAAATATATAATTAGTATGACTCGAACTGTGACCATTAGCCAAACGACACGGGCGCGACACGTGTGTTGGATTAACCACCGGTTGGATAAGAACCGGCCGGCTATGTTAGCTCACAATTTTTCTGGAGAATACGGGATTGTTAGCTTACAGTTTTCATCAGAACAAAAAGAAATATGCGTCGACTACTGGTTAATTTATCGAGGATTAAATATACTAAGATATCAATATAAGAAAATATAGCAAGATATCTCCTTGATATGTAAATTATTGCAGTAAAACTGAACAGTGAAAAGATAGCTACATAGTAGTGCTAATTTGGATTTATAAGTCAGGCCTTCCAATTTTTCACTGTAGCGGTTGAATATATTGTATATGCTGTTAGCTTTTTCAGTGTAATTAAATTTAAAAATTTTAAAAATATATATTATCATATATAACACAAAAAGAAAAAATTGAAAAACCTAAAAATAGAAAAGATAAAATTTAAAAGTTAGAGACTAGAATTAGAAGTTTGTTGGAGCAGGACCATAATGCATTCGGGAGATTTACCGGCCCAAGTACCACCCGGAGGCTAGCCATCCGCCCGTCCATCCGTCACCCCTGATGGCGAGCTCACAGCCGAAAAAGTCAGTTTGGTTGATCCCGTGATCCCCGTGAAAAGGGACGTGCGAGACTGCCACGAGTCGTTGCTCGTCCATCCATCCATCCATCCATCCTCCTCCCCGGCAGCAACCGCCGCTCGTCCCGCCCGCCCGTACGGTCAAAAGCCGCGGATGCGTCGCTTTGCTCACCAGTTAACCGCAACAGCGACGCACGGCCGGCCGGCCTGTGCGCCGTGCAGTACTGATCCGTAATTGTGTGTGTGCCTCACGGGTCCGTCGCATCAAATCACGTCTTGATTGCCAGCCACTTTTTGGACTTTCGGGGCTAAGCTCTGGAGTGAGGTCTTTGGCGTTTACGAGTGAGCGCAGATGTCTGCAGGATGTATACTTGGGCCTTTTGACTTGGCTGGTGCGAGGATGGTTAGAAAACTGGCCAACGAATGGTACAAACCAATCAGGTGGTGTGCGCGTGAGTGTGTCCCTGTGAGGAGGCAGCAATGTGACGGATCACCAACGCGCAGGCGACGTGGTGACGCCGGCGGGGTGGACTGGCGGCCGGGACGCCCAGTCGTCGCACGCGCGTAATTTTCTGTACGCTTCCAAAACAGAGTTCGGGGTGATCGTTTTAGCGATGATTTTTAACTTTTAACTGAAATTTTATTGTAGTTGACTTTTTTTACTGTAACTGAGTTAGTAGATAGTATAGTGAATAGTGAAAAAACTGAAGTTAAAGCTGAAGCTGAAAAAATTAACTTGAGTGGATCTTCGTTTGGCCTGTTTTTGTTCCTTGGACGAGTTGGTGTTAAAAAAGGAGAAGAACATGTGTAAATTCTAAATCAGTTTTGGTCTTAGACTCGGTTATCTACGGGTTGTAGTTGTCATGTCGAGTCGTTCTCGGGATATACGGACCAATAAATATATTTGGACTTTTACAAAATAAAGAACCAAGTTGAACATGTGGGTAAAGTACAGGAGCTAAAGGTTCATTTACATTTGACCCTAAATAAAACTATCAATTGTGATAGTTGAATCTCTCTTTTCTTCGAACAACTTGCAGTTCGATCATATTGCACATGCAACATCATCGCATACTTGAAAAAACCACTGGATCTGAGACATGCTTTTTATCTAGCTAGGAACCAAAAGGTCATCTCTAGCTAGCCAAAGTGCTGTTCTACAGACCACATCCTTTGCTAGCTATTGGTGATCTACCTGGTGGCCATGTTCTTGCATGCTATTGCGTGGAGCACTTGAGCAAAAGACAAGTGTACACAAGGACATCCATACCTTTTTTGCAAGTACTAAAGCTAGCTCGTGATGATTGGTTGAACATGTGCATGACGATTCACCAACGAGATGATGGCGAACAATCTGTCCAGCTGCGGCAACTTTTCTTTTTGCCGTATATGATTGCACGGATCACCTCGTTAGCGGCCATGGCAAATTAGCCTGTTCCGCAGCTTTGATACAACTTGATACCACTTGGCATTTGCATTGAGAAATTCAGCGTGGCTGAGGAACAGTAGATAACTATTTTCTAGCAATGGGGGAATTGCTTCCAATTTAGATGATGTCTCACAATTGTACATTTTTCAAATCCTTGTCCAAAACTAGCGCAACAAACGTCCCACAATAAGATACCATACCTAGTTTTCCCCAAAAGAATAAAAAAAATCTTTTTTGAATATAGAATAAATAGGTGGGGCTAACCTTCTCCCATGAGCTAGCTTGCGAGTAGTACTAATAGCTGAAAGTAAATAATTCAATTTTTAATTAATGTTTGATTAGTACTGACAAAAGTCATCCACGATAGTCATTCAAAATTTTACTTGATGTTAATCCTGCTAAAATTTGTGTCCATATTCCAATTCACACACTACTACAGAAAACCGTATCACAGACGGTTCAAAAACGTCATCACAGACGGTTTTCTGAACCGTCTAAATTTATGGATCAGTGATAATCGAAGGTTATCACAGACGATTTTCAAACTATCTGTGGAGTAAATATCACAGACGGTTTGTAACTAAAAATCGTCTGTGATAGCTATCATCGTAGACGGTTTGTAAGAAAAAACCGTCTGTGATATGTACATCACAGACGGTTTCACAAAATTGTTTGTGATTTGCCGTCTAGTATTAGGCTTTCTGTAGTAGTGATATTTGTCTGCACTTATGGTTTCAAATTTGATTTCAAATGAATTTATGGCCTCGTCTATGTGAGGTTTTTTTACACTGAAATTGCACTTACTTGAACTAAAATTTCAGTCATTTTCCGTATTTTACTTTAAGTTAAATACTCAATTTTGGTCTATTGCAAGGTCGTTAGATTAAAAATTCAACTTAATTTCATGAATGAAGGATACACGTATTTTTTTAGAAGCGGATAGATGATTAGTAATCATTAAATTCATGGAACTTTTTGAACACTTTTGCAAGGTTGACTCTGCAAAGGAATGCATTACACATCAAAATTACTTGGTACCACAAAAGCACTATATATGCTCAAGGGTGCAAAGCCAATAGATATTTTAGTTGGTAGTTTAGGAAGTGATACTTACTACAGTGGTACAGTTACTATCAAATGCTAGTTGTAGGATGTAATCGAAGTTATTGGACATCTGGTTAATATGGTAGATCCTAAGGGTCTAAACCTTAACATACATTGGAGAATATGAATGCAAGCCTCATGTTGCCTCTCATCGAGGAGTTTATATTAGTCCAAAGTAGTACACAAAGTTTTTCTAGGACAACACAACTAAAATATTTATTAACCTTGTATAAATTTTTGTGAGGAAACCTTGCAAATATTGCAAGGCATAAACAAATTCAATTAACTTTCAGATAGAACTCTACACATAGTAGAAAATCATTTTTCACAAAGCCATGTACCAGTTATGAAACATACTGTCAATTATAAAACTGACAGTGCAATCGTTGACCCTTCTTGCGACGGAGTGAGAATAACGCCACTGCCTTTTGTCACTACAGCCAAAGAGGCATCCCACTGTATCCAAGTCTACGATTTTCTTGTCGTGACCACTTCTTTTTCATGTGTGTGTATAACTTCCGGCCACCAAATATGAGAAATTACTTGTACACTCACTTTACATGGATCCATCATTGCTTCCTCTAGATATATATATTGAACTCAAGATAAATGGCTGGATAGATCTGGTCCCATATTTGGCAGAAGTTTTCACGTTGAATCGACCAATCAGGTCCTGTGTTTTTGCACAATGCGACCCCAGTGAATTAGTAGTTGTGGTGCGGTGAAATACAATCAGGTCCTTTTCTTTTTTATCTCTAAATACTTAGGAGCAGTTTGGACTGATGGCGGTTTTCAGAAGATTTATGCTACTCGATATAGTAGCATACTTTCTTTTCTTTTTGATATCTTTTTAAAATTTCCGTGAACTTCCTACGTTCTAAACCACCCCTTAACTAGAGTATGCCAAACCAAACATGACCAGCCATACCAATAGTACTACGAGGAACAAACCGACTCGGTCCAACCAAGGCCAGTCGACCCAATCCATGCATGCGTGCCCCGGTCTAATCTAAACATCTGATCCAGATCTCACGAACAATAGCCAAACCGAGACCGGCTTCCTAGAGTCTGAACGTACGAGGACCGAAGATTTGCTTGATTATGAAGCTTCTCCCTCGTGTAAGCTGACCGGCCGAGTTCAATCTTTAGATCGGCCTTAGGTGCTTTATGTGTGTGTCTATCTATCTATCTATCTATCTATCTATCTATCTATCTATCTATCTATCTATCTATCTATCTATCTATCTATCTATATATATATATATATATATACATATATATATATATAATATATGCATGTTTAATAAAATTATACGTGCTCATGTTCTATAAGGTACTAGATAAAACTCGATGATCTCTGTTTAATTCTTAGCGGATATTTTAATAGCATGCATGTGTTCTATTTTGTAATTAAAAAAATTTGAACCTGCAAGGGTGGCCGTAATAAATACACATCCTAAGTCCCAACCTCGAGGAGATATAACAGGCGCACACGTCCTCTACGTCTCACTCCCCCTACCCTTCTCACTCTCTCGGCCCTCTCGGTGTAAACCGCTCGACAACGCCGCCGCCGCCGCCGCGCGCGAGGTGGGCAATTCCATGTGAAACTCTATTCTCATCTCCTCGTAATCAAACGTCACGCATGCAGAAATCGATCCTTTGCACGTAGGCATGCGGCGTCCTCCATTTTGCCGGTGGGCGGGGGGCGGCGGCAGGTAAATACTAGCCTATTTTTGGTCGTGTTGACCTCCCTGCCGATCCTGTAACCTCTGCATGCTGCTAGAGCGCGCGCGCGCGCACCGCGAGTCCGGTTCTTGATATCTCTGATGTGGTGATACCATGAATTCATGATATGCGTGCATGTTTCGCACTGAACACGCAGGGTTGCAACCGTTTCTCTTGCCATTCTTGCGAGCTCTGACTCTGAGTTCTTTCAGGGTCGTAGCCAAGGGATGGGATCTTGATCGATCGCTTCGAATCTTTGCACATTAATCAGTTGGTTTTCTTTGGTCCGTCCTTGGTTGGTTCTGCATTAACACGCAGCTGCTGTTTCTTTGCTCCGATTTTGCAGGATCTTGATCAGGTAGCTGGCTAGACAGGAAGGGTCTCATCATTCTGGACGCAGATCGAGTGACATTGATCTGCTGAGGTCGCTGATCAGTTGTACACCGGATTCCTTTCTTCCTCGCTAGTGTAAAGATCTTACTAGATTTGAGGAGATGGTGCTCGCGAGCACGCCCAAGGTGGTGCTAGGATGCGTGGCCTTCGGCATCTTCTGGGTGCTGGCCGTGTTCCCGTCCGTGCCGTTCATGCCTGTGGGCCGGACGGCGGGGTCGCTGCTCGGCGCGATGCTCATGGTGCTCTTCCGCGTCATGACGCCGGAGGAGGCGTACGCGGCGATCGACCTCCCCATCATCGGCCTCCTCTTCGGCACCATGGTGGTCAGCATTTTCCTCGAGCGCGCCGACATGTTCAAGTACCTCGGCAGCATGCTGTCGTGGAAGAGCCGGGGCAGCAAGGACCTGCTCTTCCGCGTCTGTGTCGTCTCCGCCGTCGCCAGCGCGCTCTTCACCAACGACACCACCTGCGTCGTGCTCACCGAGTTCATCCTCAAGGTCGCTAGGCAGAACAACCTGCCGCCGCAGCCGTTCCTCCTGGCCCTCGCCTCCAGCTCCAACATCGGCTCGGCGGCGACCCCCATCGGCAACCCACAGAACCTCGTTATCGCCGTCGAGAGCGGCATCTCCTTCGGCCAGTTCCTGCTTGGCGTCTTCCCGGCCATGATCGTTGGCGTGCTGACCAACACTTGCATCCTGCTGTGCTACTTCTGGAAGTACCTATCCGTGGAGAAGGACCAGGAGGGCGGGACGGCCACCGGGCCGGAGGTCGTCGCCGACGACGAGGTCACCTCGCACCGGTTCACGCCGGCGAGAATGTCGCACGCCTCGTCCGTCAACGGCGACATCGACTGCGTGAGCGAGACGATCCGCCGGAGCGACAGCATGAACAGGGCCGAAACCCTGAGGAGCCGGAGCTACAACTCCGAGGGCGACATCCAGGTCAACATCAGATCGCTGCGCGCGTCGAGCATGTCGCAGGAGATGGTGGAGGTATCCACCGTCTGCGACCGGCGAGACGAAGGCCCGCGCAAGATCAGCAGGACGACCAGCCACCAGCGGAGCGTGATCATCGAGGACGCGCCCGAGCAGAATGCCAATGGCTTCGACGGCGAGGAGGAGACCAAGGAGAAGAGGTGGAAGGTGCTCGTGTGGAAGGCAGCCGTTTACCTCACGACCCTTGGGATGCTCATCTCGCTTCTCATGGGGCTCAACATGTCCTGGACTGCCATCACTGCTGCCCTTGTTCTTCTGGCACTTGATTTCACAGACGCACAGGCTTGTTTGGAGAAGGTATGGTCAGGTCTTCTGAATTTGACAACTTGTCTGAAAGAAAATTATCTTGATTACTAATCAATTGATCATTTTGTTTTGTCTGAATATGCTAATTAATTTGGAGCAATTTCATATGACTGATGATTTGCAGGTGTCATACTCATTGTTGATCTTCTTCTGTGGGATGTTTATAACGGTTGATGGCTTCAACAAGACTGGCATACCAAATGCGCTTTGGGAATTGGTGGAGCCACACGCGAGAATCGATAGCGCCAAAGGCGTTGCGCTTCTCGCAGTTGTGATTCTTGTTCTTTCAAATGTGGCCTCGAATGTTCCAACAGGTAAAATCTTTGAAGTCAATGTTCATTTGGTTAGTCAAAATTCTGAGAATCGCACTATGATACTGGCACATTGTTTATCTTCAGAATTCAAGCAGTGTATAGTTCAAAAGAACAAAAAAAAGATCATGCCCGGGTTCTTAATTACAGTTATGTGGTGGTAGTGTACCCACATCTGATCATGTGGCGCAGAGAATTTATTAGTTTGTACAAATCTTAATTACAGTATCATATTTATGTTTAGGTTGTGAAACCAATAATGACTTCAGAATCCACTGACGTTGACTTTGTTTAACTCTGTTGTACTTGACCACCTATTTAAACTAAACCTTTCAAAGATATATGTACTTTCAGTTGGTACAGAATCAATTTTGTAATCTTCTGAGTTAAAACCGCAGCAAACTTAAGAAAGGTGCCCAAAAATATAGCACTATTTACTACTTGGGATAATAAGGAGATGAAAATAAGATTGTTCACTTGTTTCAAAAAATAAGATTCTTCAAATTCTGTTCATTCTTCCGAACCCTCGAGGTTGTAAACTTGTTGGATGCATAGTATTAGAGTATATGTCCTAATAGTAGGTGTGGTGTGACCTTGTCTTTCAGTTCTACTGCTGGGCACAAGAGTGGCAGCATCAGCCGCTGCAATCTCTCCTGCTTCAGCGAAGAAAGCCTGGCTCATTCTTGCCTGGGTCAGCACGGTGGCCGGCAACCTCACACTCCTGGGCTCAGCTGCAAACCTGATAGTCTGCGAGCAGGCGAGGCGGGCTCAGTTCTTCGGGTACAACCTCACCTTCTGGAGCCACCTCCGCTTCGGCGTGCCGTCGACCATCATCGTCACCGCCATCGGCCTGCTCATCGTCGTTAGCTACTGAACCAGCTGGAGGAAAGTAAGGAACTAGCAGCAAGAGTAGTAGTACAAGAAGCTAGCAGTGTTCCTTCCACAAGCAGGAAGGAAGGAAGCAACTGTAACAAGGGGAAGTCACCTGAAGGGAGACGATATTGTAATAGGTTTTTGTTGTAACTGTTTTTATGTTTGTGTAACTTACTTTGGCGCAAGAAATTAAGCGCTAGGCGTCGCCCATCTGCTAAAGCAAATAATGGGCAGATCGTACATGACCCGATCGATGAAGCGGTCGGCGTCCCTGTTCTAAGCTGAAGCATGGCTTTTGATAGGGTGGATGGCTGGGAAATGATATGGTAATGTTATTTCAGTTTTGGTGTCTGCACATGCCTCGGCTTTCGTCGTTCCGTCCAGTAGTAGTGATTTACATTAATGTTGTTGGGGGAAATAGTTTGATTATGGGAAAAGAAAAAAATATAGATTATAATTAAGTGTGAGGAAATCCTCATCTATTATATTAGTATTTTTGGGGAGAAGAACCAATATCACTTATAAAATTGTTACTTGAAGAGCTTGCTTATGGGCAGTCGATAGGTTTAGGTGCACATGGAGCATAGCCTATTTAAGATCTATAGACCGGAGAGTGAACCCGATGAGACCTAAAATGGATCTAAAATCAACAGTGGTATCAGAGTCCAGGCACCCAACATCTCCTAGGAGTGTGGTGTGCATAATTCATATGTGAGGGAGATATTATTGAGAAAAATAGTCCCATATGGATTGTAAGAGAGTGAAAAAGTACAACTTATAAGTGTGAGGGAATCTCCACCCATTAGACTAGTCTTTTAGAGGAGAAAACCTAATACCACTTATAAAGTTGTTGCTTGAGGAGCTTACTTGTGGGTAATCCATGAGCTTATATGCATAGAAAGTATAGTCCATTTAAGACCTAGAAACTAGGGAGTGAACCTAATAGAACTTAGAGCAGGTCTAAAATCAACAAATGTGCAAATCTGTGCAGTTTGTAACTCTCTACTGCTTGAAACAGCAAGTGAATGGATGCTTGATGGATGGAATTGCTAGAAAGAAACTCCTTCAATTATGCTGTGTGAATACTAGAAAGAGAATCCATGATCCATTCCTCCGATCCACAACCACAAGGTTAAGAACCTTGCGCTCTACCGACTGAGCTAGATGGGCTATGCAGGCAAACACTCTTCCCACATTAACCAGCTGTCTGTTCTTTTCTTTTTTTCCCATGCTCTTCCATCCACGTGGTGCAGTTGGTTATCATCATCATTCATAGGACGCAGCAAACAAGAAATTATGACATAAAATCCCAAAAAAATCTACAAATAACTTGTCAAACATGTAGTTAGTTGATGGCCGTTAGCAATAAGACAAAAATACCATATCAGTTATACGCCGTTGGTTGGCCAAACTTCAAAAGTCGTATCTACCAGAGGGTAGTACAAGTACACGAAAGGCTTCTCTCCTTATTGCAGATTAGCAACACTGCTCACGATTGGGGTTCTCTTGCCTTCAGCATTCCTGGATACCCGGCTACCCCGAGTTCGGGATGATGCAAAAAAATTGTTATGCTAAGTGCTTTTGCCGTTTTAGAGCATCTCTAATAGTGCTATCTCAGCTATCTCTTAGCTATATTAAATAACTAAAATCTTATTTAAAAGAGGTGAGAAGAGATAATGTGTTGTCTCTTATGTAAGAGATAACTTGAACTCACAAAACATGTAAATAGTGAAATGGTATGAGACAGAAAGTTAGAATAAAAATAGTATAAAATATTTAGATGAATGATTTATTGTTTAGAGATGTTATATCTAGTGCTGTTTTTAGGTGATGTAGAAGATTTAGAGACAATCTTAAGAGATAGATCATTGTACATGTTGTTATCTACTCTATTATTGGTGTCTGAAATTTGATTCAGTAGTTGTTGCAATATCGCAGGAGGTGATCAGCAGTCGGCACAGAACCTCATGTGAGGAGTTCTCCTCATTGTCAGATTCTATTTCAGACTTAGAAGTTATAGACTTACCTCTATCCTCTCTACCCTCCTGAGCCGCTTCTCAAGTGACTTGAGTGGACTGGGCAGGAACCTGGTTGCAAGTGGCTGAGGAGGAGAGGAGATATGACTAGCATAGAACTTGCGAGTGGCGTTTCTAATCCGAGACATCTTCAAATAAACAGAACAGATAACAAGGAGAAATTAGAAATCATCCAAAATAGGTTTGAAATTGAATGGAATGAAGTGGCTATTTTTGTCAAGAAAATCGTTAATACTGACGTGCAAGCGGCGGTAGTATCGGGGTGCGGTAATACCACGTGGGTCGAGCGGTATTACCGATTTCTCTGAACATGTTCTAGGGCACTACAATGTTGAAACTTTTCTAGTGTTCTTTAAGGATTGAATCCATGAAATAGATGCATAGACAATATGAAGACACTAGTTCTAGCAATTTGCCCAAAAACAAACCACTAAATTATCCACATTTTCAAAGAAACCTATTTTGACCTAGGGTTCAAGAGTAAGGCAAAAGAGAAGATTTTGAGGTGATTTTACCTTGAGATTCGAGGGAGATGAACCCTTAGGCACCAATAAATCAGCAAGAATCGAAGAAATCTCACGGGGATTTGATGATCTTTGGAGGAGATGAGGAGTTCTTGGGGGAGAGAGAGTACAAAGGCAACGGAAGTAACGTTTGGGTGAGGAGAGGTAGGAGTTAAATACCTCTTCACATCGACCACGTTGGTCTTCAATTACGTAGGCGTTCGACCACATTAGTGTCGACCACATGGTTTCGACCACACTAGTTTTGACCCTGTTGGTTTCGGCCACATTAGTTTTGACTACGTTGAGCTCCGGGTGAGGTCTGAGCTGCCCGAGGTTGGGATGGGTCATGGACCGAGCGGCACATGAAGCCCTGAGACAGTCAAAATGACAGACTACTGGGGGGCACTGGGCGCGAGCGACAACCACCCCCAAGGAGAGTCCATGCGTCAAGACAAGCAACGTCAAAGGTGGCCCGAGATGGTCAACGCGGAGAGAAGCCCAGGCATCAAGGGCAGCCTAGGATGGTCACCACGGATTAGAGTCTAGGCATTGAGGGCGGCCCAAGGAGGTCAGCATAAAGTGAAAGTTGGGCATCAATGTGGCAAAGTCTAGGTGGCCTAGGGCAGTCAGAACAAGGTAGCGACCTGAGTATGTAGGCGACGGTCTTCTTAGGGGGCATCCCGAGCAGAAGAGACAGTCTTCCCTAAGGGGGTCCTGGGTGGAAGAGGCAACTTTCCCCGGGGGGTCCCGAGCGGAATAGGCGGTCTTTCCCTGGGGGGGTGGAAGAGGTTGCTTTCCATGAGGGGTCCCGAGCATAATAGGCGGTTATCCCTGGGGAGGGGGTCCTAGGCAGATGTGGTGGCCTTCCCCGAGGGGTACTGAGCAAAAAAGGTGGCTTTCCCTGGGGTCCCGTGCTACCTCTAGCCCACAACTACCTCAGTACGACGACACCCATTAGGAGGTCTACCCTAGGCCATGTCCATAAACCAACCTCGACAATGTTTGTATGACCAAACTCGGCAAGGTCTGCGAGACCAACCTCAGTGAGGCTCGCGGGATCTACCTCGATGAGGTTTACAAAACCAACCCCATAGGAGGTCTGGAGCCAACCCCAAGTGAGGTTTGGGGCCAACCCCGAAGGAAGCCAGGCCAACCCTAGACTGAGTATGAAATCAACCACGAGCCGACCCGAAGCCATGGATGTGGTAGGACCCGTGATAGAGCAAAGGATGTAGATACTCCTAGGGTAAGCTAGGTCCCAAGAGCAAACTTGTAACTTTACTCGTCTTCCTCTCCCTCTCTATAAATAGGACCTCTTGTAATGGAGGGAGGAGACTACTTTGTAATCCTAAACACTCATATTGAATACACTTAGTCATTCGGGTGCTTCTCCTTGAGTCATTCGGGTGCTTCTCCTTGAGTTCAGCCGCATCTTCAGTGGTCTCTACATCTGACCGGAGATGCTTCTAAGTTTACTATCTAGTCTTGTACCTACGGCGCAATGATATGGTAGAATACATCGAGCATGCAAAGAAAATTCGAATCTTGGTGTGGTTGGCGGGATACCAAAAATCATAGCTAGCCCACAACATGAAGAGCACAAAGAAAAATTAATCCTTGATGTGTTTGAGACAAGAAAATGAGGAACCCTAGTAAAAATCAATCTTCAAACAAATATTGAATCGTTTCTTTGTTCTCAATCTTTCTTTTAGTCATCAAACAAATATGGGTGCTACAAATGTATATCGGGTATCCAAGCCCCATCATGACACCATGAATGAACAGATTTAAACAAGCAAATCCAAGGAAAAAGTCAAAGATGATCATGAAAAACAATTGAGCCCAAGATTTAAAATCAAAAGAGGAAAAACAATTTAAACGGTAAAGTGAGAGGAATGCTATGAGAATTTAAAACATTTACCATTTTGGACACGGGAGTATGTTGAAAGAATGAAACAAAAAACTCAGCCTCAAGATAGAGTGCTTGGTCTTCCATGTTGTCATAGAAGTGGGCTTCAGCACGCGTCCATAGGTTGTGGGTGGTTCGGGTAGGCTGCATAAGGATGTCCAAGATGCTGTCAGAGATTGAGCCATAGAGCCATGTGAGTACCCGTGAAGTCCTGCTAAGCCCAATCATGGTGATCGGGCTTGCGTCGGTGCCATCAACATGGTGAAGAAGATTGAACTTGCCAACCATGGCAAGAAAGAAGGTTTGCCATTTTGTGTAGTTCGATGTCTTAAGATCAAGACATACAGGAATGTGCATCTTGATACTATCCACGTTAATGACCTGAGAAGAGGGAGGGATGACCGGCACCACCGCAGAGGTGAGGGTGGAGTCAATGTCAAAATTGAGGGTGCTGGCGGTGGAGGTTTTACTGGCGGGAGTAGACATTGTTCAGAATTAAGTGGGAGGATCGAAGATCAATATGATACCATGAAAGAACAAAAGAGAGAGGAATAGAGAAGCATGACACGTGGCAAAACATCCAGGCCAACTCATACATATGTTGCTGGATGCGGAACAAGGATTACAACCATGCAAACGACAAGTACAATAATCGTATCTTATGATTATGGAAAGATGATATCATAATCTCCTATACAACTTGTACACCAAGTAAAGCAATATGCTAACATATCTTTTAAATAATACTTTTGTTTGCTACTAATTTTTGTTTTTATAGCGGATTATATAATTTTGATAGCAAAAGTTTAGTTTGGAATTTTTTTTGTTTTGAATCTTGGAGCTTATAAAATTTGAAAAATAATTTAAAAATATATTTTTTATTAAGAATTTTTGTTTTGAGCTTAAGAATTTCTGTATGAGTTGGTATCATGTGCAAAGTATTATCATATACAACTAGGTGTAAACCATTTAATTTGCATTCTCAGGAATATGGTCGAATTTTATATAGGTGTTTCAAAAAGGCAAGAAACTCTTTAGTCTAAGAAGGTGACTATACCGTAATCATCCATAAATTAATCTATGCAATTCGCATTGGTTTTCCTCTAAAAAAATTTCACATTGGTTTTTCCAATTAGTTCTAAGAAAGAAAAGAAACAAATGTGCTATATTTTGTGCTCCATTGTGATTTTCTATTCTTCTTATAGGATTGATTATGGTGAGTTAGAGGGAAGGTGAATGACTTTTTCAAAATTTACTCCCAAGTTTTTGCAACAACATGCTATGAATACACAAATTCATGAACTCATCAAAGCCCTAAGCCAAAAATGGCAAAATTTTGGAAGAGCAAAGCTCCATCGGTCTGACCACCAAGTGAGGCGACGGACCTCTCCATGAGGCGATCGGACTAGATAAATAGTAAAATCAGCTGGGTAGACTGTAAAATTAGTATGATTTCAAAATCAAGTATCTATGTAACTTTTGATCTGTAGATCCAAATAACTTAAAACTTGGTATGCACCTTCTCTAGGATGACAATCAAGTATGATGCAAACCTGTGGACGATCACCCGTGACATCAGCCTTCACGTTCCTTAGGAACCACAACCAGTTATCGTCACTCTCACTCTCGATGAATGCAAATGCCACAAAAAGAACATGATTGTTCCTATCCACCACGATTGCAGTTAGTATTTGGCCCTTGTGCTTCCTAGTCAAGAAGGTGCCATCTATGTAGAGCAATGGACGACAATGTTTGAATGCATTGATGTATGCACCAAAAGTGAATAATGATCACTTAAGTATCATCGCTTGGAGGCCTCCTCCAGCATATCAACATGGGTTCTAGGGTTCCTTTGTTGTATGACTTGGAGCAAACTAGGTAGGTTGTGGTATGAGTCCTCAAACAAACTGAACCTTGTCTCAAGTGCCTTCTGCTTCGCCCGCTAAGTCTTAGCATAGCTTATTATGTATTGGAACATTTGCTCCACCGCAAGAATAATAGAACATGGCTCAAAATCAAGGTTGTCAACAATCTCTCCATACATGACATTTGCAATAAACCATGAGGACAAGTTTATGTGGGATTGCACTGACTCTGTCGCCATGCACATGTACGGAATGGTATGGAGCACTTCCAATGGGTGCCCCACATAGGCTAGTACATATGGACTCTCCACAGGCATCGCTCCATCTCGCACTTTATGTCATACAGGTGAGAACTGGACTTTACCACTATGAACATCCTCCTCAACAACATCGTCCATAGCTTGACTACTTTTTACACCCCCTTACTTTTGTAGAAAGCACCTTGCATGAACTCATTCTGTGGGTACTCAAAACAACCCGCTCAGCGAAACTCATAGCTAACTTATCGAATTGGTATGCGTTTCACTCCAACTGATCACCTCCACCAAGCTCATCATCATCGGCAATCTTCATGAGTTCCTTGTATTATTGGTCATTATTGGTCTTTAGTATTCATCCGTTAAACCAAGGATTCAATCATCTTACCTTCATTGGCAATCTCCATGAGTTCTTGCATCTAGGCTATAGGTGGGTCCTCGGTCTCAACTTCGACTGAGTCAGTACCATCAACCCTTTTTTGGTTCGAAGAATACATGCACTATAGCTTGACCGCCCAACTTCTTTAGCATCACCAACATCGGCTTCCTTTTGCATCACATGAATCGGATGGACTTTTTCGTAAGCTTGTGCCAGTAAGACAAGCGACCATCCATGCTTCGTCGTCAATCTCACATAGGAGTTCCATGAATTTCAACCGATAAGTTTCACAAGCTCCCAGTACATGAGCTGGCATGCTCGAGTAGCAATATCATGTAATTTAAGGTCGTACAACGCATGATCGAACGAGAATAAGTGGCAAAACCATCTCACAACACTGCCAGAGGGACGCAGCTCTGCATTTGAAAGACTAGCCATCACCAACAGAAAATTGTCCAATTTGACTCCACCCATCCATGGAGCCTTCTCTATAGTGTCTTTTAAAAACTACTCGTTTCGACATACAATCATTCGACATGTAGTCTCCTGTTAGTGAAAGCAATTCATTGGTCTAAATAAACACAAAATATAGAATAATAAACTCATTGCTCAAAAAACTTGCATAGGACGGGTTTTGGACAACTATTCCTACACAGCCTGTAAAAATCAAAATTACCATTCATGCCTCATCTACGCAGCGCATGCACCTAATAATGGATTGACATATTGTACCCTTTGTTTTCCGAATACATCTATGTACCAAATCTAATAGCGTAAAATTAAACAGATGCACTACAACTAAAATTTCTATAGGTCGACGCAAGCTACTCTAGAGGACTACATATCTACAACTACACTATTTATAACTACACAATATAACTACACATCTCTACTAACAATATGTGGACTACCTTATACAACTACATATCCAATTATTTTATTTGCTAGCCTATCATGGTTTTGAAATAAAATCTATAAAGAAACATAGAACTCACCGCTACGATATGCAGATCAGCTCCTCCTCCTCCTCTCATCTCCTCTCTTTTTGGACTTTTCCTCTCCTCTCCTCTAGTTTTTTTCTTTTTTTCACCAAATTATAATAAATTTTGGTTGATTTTTTGCTCTCGAATAGACTGGCATATCACACCATTTCAAATAGCGATAGAGCATACTGGGGCTCCGTCACCATTTGAAATGACGATTCACACTACAAGGGTTTATGTCGCCATTGCAATTGACAATTGATCACTCTGTCGTTAATTGAAATGGCATCAGAACTCGTGACGCTCTGCCATCCATTCATTTGATGACAACATGTCTATCGCCATTTCAAACGGCGACAAAGTTGTTATCGCTATTTCAAGTGGCGATGAAACTTCGTCGCCGTTTGAAATAGCGATAGAGGATTATTTCTGTAATTTTTTAATTGATGGTATGTTTCTGTAATATTAATAAAAAATAGATTATTTAAAAAAAATCGGGAGCTGCTTGAGTACTACTACTTTCCGTCTCTTTCCGATCTCCCCTCAAACTTCCTGCTAGCTATTGTTTCTGAAGTTGCAATTTGCAGGGAAAGACGGAGACGATAACAACATTGTCTTGACATCGTTGCAATAGGAGCTTGACATCGTTGCAATACGAGTAAGGCCCGTCGGAAAATAAGAAAGTTCCATCGCGTGCGTGCAGTGCACCCGGTCCGCCCACGCTGACCGTGGCATCATCCGCCCACCTCGAGGGAGCGGCCTGGAAGGCTGGAGCTGCGCCGAGCCAGAAAAACGCTGGCCCAAAATTGCAACCGCCGCGCCTCTGTAACGCAGCAAACGTGCGGGCCGAATGTGCGGGCGGCGCCCGGAGCGCGCTCCGCTCCCCTCTCGTCACGCGGCGCGCGCTGTGGGGAAGAGCAGCTCCGGTCCATAGTGCACTGAGAACATGTTCAATTGTTAACGCTCGAGCTCTGCTTACAATGGTCTTCGGCTGCAGCTGTGATTTTTGATTAAAAATAAATAGTAATAGTTAAAAAAGATAATTTTTTTAAAAAAGTAGATAAACAATGAGAAAATCGAGAGATATGTGTATGAGACAAAAACGAGAAAATTAAGGTGCATGATGTACTCGTGATCTTTGCCTTATTTCCGGAGCCAGACAGGAATAAAAGGAATAGAAAAGCTTTATTGAAAAGTTAAATTTTTATATTAGTTTTTAGCGCCAATATAAAAACACTATAATATAACCCGCGAAAACGTATCAGTGCACAATGCTGTATAAATATGGGTCGTCGGGCCTGTAGTGAGCGACGGGCCGCATACGGGCTGCGGAGAAGTGCCGGCCGTTCGCTGGGGGTAGCCGGCACAGCCCGCGCGGCTGCGTGCCGTTGTGGCCTCGGGACGCACGTGAGGTCGTGACAAGCAGTGGAGGAAAGGGGAACTCTCCTTTCTGGCCTCTCCCTACACACTGCAAACTGAAGGCGCCGGCCTGCGGAGTTGCAGGATTCCGCGGCAGTCTGAACAGAGTTGGAAATTAATGGAGACAGAAAGTAGCACCTAGCACGCAAGCAGCCTCCCAAGTCCATACTAATTAAACGGCGTGGAGCTGAAGGGACCAACGAGGAGTGCAAATGGGCAAAGATTCGTCGTGAGCATAGGCATTGGTTTTAGCCTAAAAGATATGGTTCTTAATACAACACAACACAAAAAGTGGGGTGCTGCAGAGATGGACTCTTCTCGCTTAGGGATGGCAACGGGATATTCCCCGCCAGAGAGTAGTGAAATGTATCCGTCCCTGAGGGGGCGCTCAACTCAGCTTCTCTGATCGCTGCGGTGGCGATTTTTCATCAGTAGTAGATCTGTAGCTACGATGCGCTTCTGAAAATTTATTTTTCGTTTTTCCGTTTTTAATTTACTTATACTTTTTTTTCGTTTTTTGGTTTCGGTTTTTTTAAAAAAAATTTACATTTAATTATACTCAATAAACAAACTCAGCTACAATGTTTTTTCAACCAGCTACTCTGATGTTTTTCAAAAAACCAAAATCCATCGCTATTCCGATCACCCCCTGATTCTTTTACAGTTCCTCACTCCCGCCCTGATTACATGCTCAGAGAAGAATTCCTCTCGTTCCCTATCCCCGATGGGGACCTATTTCTTGATAATAAGTGATCACTTAGAATATACAAATAATTATAATCAATAATAATATGACAATTAGATCAATAAAAATTATATAAATTCACCACAATAATGTACAATATGTGCATCACATAAGTCAAAATAAGTATTTATTTCTCGATTTAGGATTTTACAAGGTATTAATAAGGTATCATATGAGATACATGGTATGGTATATAATGATTCGAGTCCCCAATGGGGAACGGGTATGGGGAGTAGGAGAACGTCCCTGTCCTTGCCATCCTCGACGAAGAATGAATTTGCTTGCTACTTATCCCCATGTGGGAAGAAATCTCTCCATCCCTGCCCCCTAATAGGGGAATTCCCCACCGAAAAATGGGGAATGGGGCCAATTGCCATCCCTATTCTCACATGGACATGGCCACACGACAAGAGGCGCGTGTGAATTGCCTTAAGCCCTTTGTGTTCCCGCCTTCTCACTAGCTAGCTTCTCAAGATTTCTGAAGATGCCCTCATAGATAGAGGTGGGCATTGGGCCGTACCGTGCCGGCACAGCCTAGACCCACCGTGCTTCAGATCGCATCATATCGTGCTAGTCCAGCCCAGTCACCACGTCGTACCGGCCGACCTCACCTCGGGCCAGGCCCAAGCCCAGCTCGAAATAACTATACACGACAAAGGCGACAACAACGATGGTGGCAGCAGCCGCCATCTTCATTTCTCTCGTACCCACCTAATTAAAATCTACTTAAAATTGAATTAGTTCTAAAAGCATTAGACTCCATCACGCTAAATTAAAATTAAAATTAAAATTATTAAATTTAACTGTTTGAATGGTTGTATTAAAATTTTAATTAATTTGGTTTCATATTTTTCACATGCATTTAAAAAGCATGACATCTCATGTATTTTAAAAAAAATCATATATTCATATATTCATTCACTATTCCGCTCCACAGTTCGATTAACAACAAACAAAAACACATACAAATCACTCTTTTTCTGTTTTCTTGAACCATCGTATAAAACATACTTTTCTATCTATCACTACCTACACGCCACCCTGTCCTTTTCCTCTCCAAACCGAACACTTGCCCAGCTCATTTAATTTTCCTTTCTCCCCGATCCCCACCAGAACACCTCCCCCTGCCCCCCTCCAAGTCCCAACCGCTTTAATGCCTTATCTTCCCAACTCCCAAGCCAGGATCCCAGGAAGCAAGAACACACTCCCCACGCTGCCACACATAAAAAACTCACACCTTCTCTCCTTCCAATCATCACCAAAAATTGCAAATCGGTTCATGCATGTCATACCACTGCATTCCTCATCGCGCGAGCATTCCATTCCTACAACTAGTTTGCGCATGCATGAATGTTGGAGCAAGTGGCTGGCTAGCCGTTGGCAACACCGCAGTAGGAGGAGAAGGCGCAATGCATGGCCAGACTGCCGAAGCAGGTGAAGCCAGCCAACGAGAGTAGCAGCTAAAGGCCAAGCCATGCAGCGTAGTGGCGGCAATGGACATGGCAAGAGCCAGCCGACGAGCCCATGCCGAGTGGCGTGGACGGAGGCCCATGGCGCGGTGGCCGACGGCCAGACTCGGCGTAGTCGGCCAGGAGAAATAGAGTGGTCATCGGCAATTGAAGAAAGAAATGGAGGAGAGAGGAGAGCAGTCGGGAGGGAAGAAAAAGAAATGGAGGCTCGCGAGGAAGTCGGCGGCTTGCCGCCATGCTGCGCACAGTCGTCGAGTCCGCCACTGTGCCAGCCATGCCTGTTGTGCCCTCTGTGCCGGGCCGGTCTGAGCATGGCATGCTACGCCAAACCGTGTTGTGCCACTCGATGGACCGACTTTCCAAGCTTAGCTTGGGCCACTGTTCATACCATGCTAGCACGGCCCAACTCCGACCTCTACTCAGATTTCTCAACATGCCCTCAGAGTCTGTTGCTAATGTACGGACCCAGATTTCTGAAGATTGTAGCTTCTCTTTCGATCCACCAAACAAAAACAACTAGGCTGTTCCATCCTTTTTCTGACTGATCGATCGACTAGGCTGCTAGTTTGACACCGGCAGTCCTGCAGGCCTGAATATTAGTGGGTGCTAGCTAGCTAGCTGGGTTGACAGATTAAGACGTCGTAGCACTTCTCTGCAGCTTTCACCATGGTGTATGGGCATGCATGATCCCAGCAGATGCAAGGCCGTCTCGTTGTGGATCTGACGGAGTGGACATACGGGATGACGAGGCCCAAACTCGGCGAGCCAATTTGTCCGCCGCCATCATCGACAATTAGAAACCGTGCAGTTCCACGTGTATATCACACTCTTCGATATGCAGTAAACGTCTTGCTCTGTTAAGCGAGGACAAATGCTCAGTTATCCCGAGCATCACTTTATTTATTTTGCTTTGCCAAGCCAAAGCACGTACATCGGCAAGCCCAATCCAGAAGCATTACGTAATATAGCTTTCGTATAGAGCAGTGGTACAGACTCATGTATGTTTATATGCTATGATGGTGGAATTGCTGTGTCTTGGAGCACAGATCTAATAGTGTCCGCCACCTCCACCAGAACCATACCCATACCCGGAGCCCGAGCCATATCCGGAGCCTCCGCCTTGGCCGCCACCACCTCCGCCGCCACCTTCACTTCCGTATCCTCCATCATGGGCGCTACCTTGCCCATATCCACCACCAGACCCGTATCCAGAGCCATAGCCACTGCCAGAACCACCACCTTGGCCACCACCACTGCCGCCGCCACCACCGTGTCCACCTCCACCACCACTTGCGCCAGATCCATACCCAAAGCCATGACCCTCGCCTGACCCATATCCGGATCCCGCACCGCCACCTTGACCACCACCGCCTCCGCCGCCTCCACCACTCCCATAACCACCAGCACCCAAAGCGCCACCGCCAGCCCCATAGCCGGAGCCATACCCTTGCCCAGAACCATGCCCAGAGCCAGATCCACCACCCTCACCACCACCACCTCCGCCACCACCACCATGACCGTACCCACCAGCAGCACCTCCACCAGCTCCCTCACCATACCCCGAACCATACCCGGACCCATACCCCAATCCACCATTACCACCACCTCCACCTCCACCACCGCCACCTCCTCCACCGCCACCTTCCCCACCAGCGCCATAGCCCAGGAGGGTGCGGGCACTTGTAGTCATGCCTAAGCTAAGGAGGACAAGGATGGCCAGAGCCAAATGCTTAGTAGCCATCTTCACTTGCTAGGCAGCTGCTTCACTTCAGTGCAAGTGTGGTTGTGTGGCGAGAGCGAGGAGAGGGTGGAGGTATTTATAGGGCGCTTCTTGTGCGTGCATGGCTTCCACCGGTGGCTCACTGAATGGTGCAAAACTAAAGGCCAAAGCTCAATGCACGTAGGTAGAGTTTCAACGCGTTGGTGTGAAACGAGGACCGGTAGTAGTGTTCTAGCGCTAGTGGTTATCGCCTTTCTTGACAATTTAGAGAGCGGTGTGTGATGTTACTTGTGTTGGGTTTGCTTTATGCTTTCCCTTTTTTCGTGCTTTTCTGTAACCAAATAATGGATGTATTGGTGAAGCTATGTACTAGTAGTATACACGCATTCACACGAGCTGATCATTAGCCACTCATTTCAGTTATTAGCTTCACAGGGACAACAAATTATGTATCCTTGAGGTGGCATGCATACAGATTACCAATCGAAACAACGAACTGAAACACGTGTACATACTAGTACAGAGGCCACTGTAAATTTGTAATCCCAAAAAAGATTGTAGAAGAACTCAACAGAAATTATGTCTGGAGAAAACACATATTTCAGTCGGAGAGATGCATTAATCATGTGACAAACATGATCTTACACTACACTGTACCACTGCTATGTACTAGTAGTCGTCAAGCTGCCCGACAAACTGCATGTTACGCTGACTGTCGTGTTGCACTAAGCCTCCCAGGAACAAAATTCGGACTTGGATTGGTAGATTGATAAATAGGAAGATGCAAACAAATTAACAGAGGGAGCAGGTAAAGAAAAGCAAAGCGTCTTACTGACTGCTGTGTTGTCTGATTGCTACCTGTTTCAGTTTGGAGGATTGACACTAGGAACCAGGTAAAGAACAGCGTACAGAGGAAAAGGGGGAGGAAACAGAGAAGTAGACCAGAATGGCAGCAGTACAGCATTGCATATTTTAGTTTCGCAGACAAAATTTTGGACCTGAAATCAGGATATGTGATTTCTGAACATGATAGTGTTCTTGCGATTGCAAATCCAAATTTGAGTTATTCGTTAATCTGCTGTCTGAACTAGCAGGAAAAACTAAGCTGCGCATGCAATTTTTAGGTAGTTTAGATCCATCACACAAGTAGCAGATCAGTTTGCACAAAAATTGGAACTTGGAAGAGCTCCAGAGTTCAGAGTAGCACTGATACAGCTTCTCAAATCTACAATAGTGAGCTGACAAGGGCCAAAGCCAGGGGAGAAGTTTAAATGTCGATGCAAGAATGTTTATGGACATTTTCCTAAAAGCTTCCGTTAATAAATTGGTTGACGCAACTGGAAATATTCAGAGAATTCAAACATAGAGTTTAGTATATGATCATCTGATATCCTTCAGGAACTGTATGTTGTATAATCAGTTCATGATTAGGCTTGTAGAAATGGAACTCAATTTGTGTCCTATTATAACTTCTCTTTGATATGCAACATGATTTTAACATTGAGAGATCGATCGTGTCCGAAAAGTGCAGAAAAACTTCCTTCTTACATCATCTACATATTTACTAGGTTGACATGTACCGTAAATTCTTTGTGCCTGCATATCACACTTATTCAGTTAAGTAGACAGCTCCATGTATACAGAAGTATGATCTTATTCCAAAGATCGTTTTATTTATCAGGTTTTGCCAAGTAAGTAAAGCGGCAAGCAGAATACACTATTACATATACTCTAAGAGTCTCAAACAAACTCTTCGTAAAGCAGTGAGAGAGACAGACTCATCACTGATGATACATTTTTAACAATAAACTATTGCACTTGGTTCTGAAATGAGCTTAGTGGTGTCCGTTGCCGCCGCCGCCACCGGAGCCGTAGCCATATCCAGAGCCAGAGCCGGAGCCCCCACCTTGGCCGCCGCCGCCACCACCACCACCGCCGCTTCCATACCCTCCACCGTGAGCACCACCCTGTCCATACCCACCACCAGAACCGGAACCATAGCCTGAGCCGCTGCCGGACCCACCACCTTGGCCACCACCGCCTCCGCCGCCTCCCCCACTCCCATACCCGCCAGCACCACCGGCACCGCCAGCCCCATACCCAGAGCCTTGCCCCGACCCAGACCCCGCGCCACCGCCCTCACCGCCACCACCATGTCCATACCCACTACCGGCAGCACCCCCACTGCCACCTCCCGCACCGTATCCGGACCCGGACCCATACCCTGACCCACCATAACCACCACCACCACCCTCACCACCACCGCCGCCGCCTCCTCCTCCACCGGGGCCATGGTCCAGGAGGCTACGAGCGCTGGTGGTCATGCCTATGCTAAGGAGAACAAGGATGGCAAGGGCCAAATGCTTAGTGGTAGCCATGGCTGCTAGCTACTTACTTCAGTGCGTGGTTGGTTGTGTGGTGGAGTGAAGGGAGCTGGGGACTGGGGTATTTATAGGGTGCAGCCGTGCATGGCGATCGGTAGCTCGGCGTCTAAATGGTCCAAAACGAGAGGCTAACACACGTCGAGTTTGGGCGCGTAGTATCGATGCGTCTGAAAGGAGGACCAGGAGGGTGCAGTGCTGGTGCTAGCGGTTGTTGCCTTGTCTTGACACTTGAGAGAACGGTGTGCGATGTTACTAGCTAATTGGTTTTTTTAATGCTTTATGCTTCCTTTTTTGTTGCTTTTTGTAAGGTAGAATTATTCAGATTCTATTGCATTCTGTCCGTACCTCAAGGCCATCTGACGTTGTTTTCTTGAGGGCGACTTTGGTTCTAGATAACTCGAAATGGATTCATCTTCTGTTTTCTTAATTTCATCTTTTTTATTATTTAATCTTTTTATTTTTTTTATTTTTTTTATTTGTATTGTTCGTGACGATATAATTTTTTTATTTTTTAGATTTAATTACTTAGAAAAAACTAACCGCCATTGTGATATATTTTCAACCTCTACAATGCAAAAAAAAAGCTAGAAGCCAAAAGCTGCTATATTATATTTCTCTTATTCATTTGTATTGCAATATGATTGGTTCATATTTTTGAAAAGAAGGTTTAATGTTTGTAAATTGAAATGGTTACAATTAATTGCCAACCGTTCGTTAGACCAAGTGACCAACTGGTGTGACACTTTGGTTTTTGGCGCAATGATATTACTGCCATGTAAGAGTAGGTATGGAGAATATTTGTGTCTAATACTCCTTTCTTTTTATAAGGCGTATTTTGGTTGGACATGGGGATTAAGAAGCGTATAAAACCAAAAGAACGGTAGAGAGAAATGATCATAGTGTCCATAATGTTAATATCTTGGAAATACGAGAGAGGATAGTTGTATGGATGTTTACTCATAAATGTTGAAGAGAGATGAAAGATTAATGAGGGCAAAAGAGAGAAAAGATCATTAATTCTGCATGCGTAACTTGTATTTTGAAACAAGATTCCTTACATTTTGAAACGGTGGAGTAGGATTAATTTTGTTTTGAAACGATGTCTAATATAGTATTATTTTGTAGACAATGAAAAACAAAAGACATTGTTACTGCAACGGCAAATGGTTAGTAAATATTGCATAACTGGTAAAACAGTTAGAATCGCTTTTAAAAAATCACCACTGTCTCCAGAAGGAGCCTTACCGAAAGAAATTGACGATTAGTGAATCACAACTAGTCAAAAGGAAGTAGCCTTGAACAGAAAATTACCACTCTCATCTCATGTGCCGACCTCGATTGGATGTACCGAACCAGCCTGCAGTCTGCGTGCGACCGTCGAATTTCCACATGAAGACAATTTCCACTGGAGTAATTTGACGCTTTGTGCATGTGAAGTCAATTGTGTCAAAAAAAAAGTTTTCTATTGCTTGGGCCTTTTCAGTTATTCTTTTCTAACGTGGGTTATCTTATCATACTTAGTTGGCACTCTCCCTAAGCATGGTTTAGTAGTTATTCTTTTCTAACGTGGAATGTCTTATCATACTTAGTTGGCGCCCTCCCTTATAATGCTTTAGTATAAGAGGAAAATAAACAGCATGCCATAAATTAATTGGCAGTTAGTGAAGAAGAGAATATGGTTACTGATAAAAATTAGACGTCGGGTGGTCTAACTATGGAACGTGTTGCAAAATTCGATTCAAGTGTTGTAGTTGTTCAATCGATCGAAATGTCCCAGCAGTTTATTTGAGATGTTGCCGCACGAAAAAGTTGCACACTTACACTGCAACTGTTGTATATAAGTACCAAAAGCCTGCAATAATATCCTATATGGAACTGATGCAACAAGCTCTGACAGTTGGACGCGTGAGATATGCCTAGCTGCATCGAGAGAGTATTTATCATTTTGTAAATTAAAATGACCGAAAATGATTATTGACCTAATTTAAAAAACAACATTTATCAATGTTCTCGTTCTCTGTCAAACTGGCTGCATTGCGGTAAGAAGCATAAGGAATCGATGTTCACATCAGAGCTAGACTCCAAAGTCTCTGGTTCTCTGCAGATATGTTCAAAGTAACTATTTAGTTTTTGAAGGCCAAGACAATTGCTAGCTGAGATATTTTGAGGAAAACTACTCACTCGACCTCTTGTGCCGACTATGTGTACTCATTGTCTCCCTGTTGCCGCGGGCAATGCACCTTCCACATGAACGACTGTTTCGACCAACTAATTAATTTGACGCTATCTGTGCGAGTCAACTGTCTTCTCGAGCGACTGGACTGGACTTGGAGTGTGCCGTGCCAACTAACGTGCTTTGAATTGCACAGCATATCTGCTATATGTTATACTGCTATGCGCAGGAGCCTTTGATCAGATCAGAGTTTATGAAATACGGTACAAGTATACAGAGTATCAAGAATAAAGAAGATAAATCTTATAAAAAAAACCAAAGTAATGACATTCAAGCAACCACGATAAGAGAGAAAAGATTTGTGAAGCCGATCATAAATTCTTTAAGTATAACCTTAAAAAAGAACAATAGATTGTTGCTCACTTATAACCCTCTCAATTCTTTTAGAATTCTTGTATCCTTTTCTTATACAAAATTCTAGTGCTAAAGAAAATCTTAACGTCTAATTCTCTCGTATGCCCTTTACTTTGGATGAGTAAGCTTATTTGCTACATTGTTTGGTTTCTTCTCCATAATCACCCCCTATGGTTTATATAGTCTCTCCCGGTCCTTCTCCAAAATAGAGAAGGAATCCTAATTCAAATAGGAATAAAAGTTATAATCATAGTAGGATTCATCGAGGAATCTTACTGCTCATTAAATATGCCAAAACTAGCAGTTAATATAAAAATTGGTTGTATTGCACTCACATGCCCTGGTCATACTGATTTCGTGGTAGTACCGCATTTAGGCTATGGTAATACCATTTTCTAGAGGGGAGAAAATCTCCTAAAAATATACCTCTATGAAAAATAGTTACCGCCAAGTAATATGCGATCGTACCGCAGATGCAGTAGTACAAGGCATAAAACGTGGTCATACCGTTGTAGTTGTACCGTTTCAATTAAAGTCTAAAACAACACCTCTTTGAAAAGAAATATACCAGCATATAATACGGATGTGCGATACAACGGTACTACTACGGTTACAACGGTGGTCATACCGGTTTCCAAAGAAATTCTCCTTGATCATCGATTACTTTACCTTAGAGAGACATAGATAGATTGTACTGATAGACTTCCACTTCATCACCTTCCAATCTTCATTAGATGTTTTTTTCCGATTTATTCCCCTCAAGAGCATCGATTAGCCCCTGCTAGATAAGGACTTCCTTCACCATGTATTGCCACCACACTGAAATTTTCTCCGCCATAAATTCCTCTACTTGATTCCACATTGCTTACATCGATTTTGATTTTGAGTCACCTGACGCTTTACCGACTTTCTCATACATCAGATGAATCCAACGTTGGCTCTCTGATACCATTTATTACACTCTGATACTCCTTATGCGCAACAGTCCCCGGATCAGATCAAAACTTGTGAGATACGGCATAAGCATGCATAGTATCAAGAACAAAGAAGATTAATATCGTAGAAAGAATCAAAATAACGAGATTGAAGCAATTACGATGACAGAGAAAAGATTTAACGAAACTGACCGCAAATTATTTAAGCACAACCTCAAAAAAATACAATAGATTGCCGCTCACTCACAACCCTCTCAAATCTTTTAGGATACTCAATCCTTACTCTATACAAGAATCTAGTACGAAAGAATATTCTAGCATTTAATCTTCTCATATGCCCTCTGCTTTAGATGAGTAAGCTTAATTGTTTTGTTGCTTAGCTTCTTTTCCATGGTCACCCCAATGATTTATATAGTTCCTTCTAGTCCTTCTCCAAAATAGAGTAGGAATTCTAATCCAAATAAGAGTAGAAATCTTAATCCTAATAGGATTTATCTAAGACTCTTTATATAGCATACCTTTTTAAATCCTCAAAGATTAGAATATAAGTTACACCTTTAACTCAACACTAGACATACATTGCTAGCTAACAAACCTTTCCAAGCACCGAGAAGCCAAATTATCATAGGAGGGAATAATACATGGAACAAGCGAATATGTACATTTTTTCAATGCGTTTATGCATATGTGATTTACACTAGTGCTGTGAGGTCCGAAAAGATCAATATATGTGTATGTGAGAAAATTGGTGAAAATTAAAGTCTATAACAATACAAAATTTAATGGGATTAACCTCACAGATTATGTAACCACGTGCTTGATACCAAAGGGTTGAAGCTTTGGCTCCACTAACTAGCCACTCACCATGATGAAAATATCTTACGTAGTGTGCAAAAAGAAAGACTATGCTTCATGACCTATAAACCTCAGGGTGCAACTTTCAAAACATCAGGAGATCAGTGAGAGTTGGTGTAAAGTTAATTAGCGATACTTTTTTGTTAAGTCAGTTTGCCATGGTTGCAGCGGTTTGAGCATATACAAAACTTATCTTTTAGTGTTGCTTCTAAAGTTTTCACCTTATCTAAAAAGGCATTAAAGACAACATCTCTAACAGTAAATTATTCTTTTAGCTATTTTATACTATTTTTACCATAACTTTTCATTTCACAACATCTCACAATTTACATTGGTTTGTAGCTTTCTAATAAATATGAATACAAATTCGAATTGAATATGTACTTAATTCGGTCGAATATGAATATCCTAAAACTTCTGTAACAAATCTCGGTAGAATAAATTTATGTAACATGACTATACTTCCACACGAAACAAAATAGTCTCGAATACATATACGAATATAAACATTCTCAAATATAAATACGAATATTCTTGAATATGAATATAAATATTTTCAAATACGGATTTTGTTTACTACATTCACGTTTTCTCGAATTTAAATATCAGATAAAACGGATTATTCTTTACTATTTTTCATCTCTAAGAGTACTTACATAGCTAGGTGTCTAATTAGTACTCACTTTAGCACTAAAAGAATATTATTTTGAGTTACGTATAGTCAAATTGCTTAAAATTTAGTTATTGCTATCTTTTTAATATTAGATTAAATGCATAAAAATTGTATGTATAACTTTGTATAAAAAAACTTTTTTGCAAAATAGAAATTCTTAGTCAAAGTTACGTGTCAACCACTGACACGAGCGACGAAGAGGTGGACGCCGAGGAGCATTACGCGCCGGCCAACGTACGCTGTAAGAAAGAGCTGCGGCAAGGAGAAAAAGCTGAACAAGCTGACAAGAAGCACGGCGTTCGGAGTACGTAGTAGTCGCATAGCTACAAAGTGCACGACGTGGCGTCAATGACCGACAGATAACAGAAACTTGTAAGGGGGTGATCGTTTCAGCTTTTTTTCAGCTTCAGTTTTTTTTTTCAATATTCAGTAATTTGTCTTTTTCTAAATTTTTTTAGATTTTTTGAGCTTTTTTACATTTTTCTTTTTTTCATATGTTCCTTTGCATTGTCCGTAATGTGCTAACATATTTTTTCTATTTTTACATTTTTTTTAAATTTAATTATACCTAAAAAGCTAAATTAGCTACAGTAAAAAAAGCCAGCTACAGTAAAATTTCAGCCAAAAGTCAAAAGCTATCGCTAAAACGATCACCCCCTAACAATAATGGCAAAATCGTTTGTACGCAATAGCTAGCTGGGGAACTCTTATCTTAGCGAGTGTAGGTACGATTTATATTGGTTTTAGTTTTTAATTTTTATATAGTAAATAATTTTTTATAGTATTTAATTTATAAATAGAGTATTTTTTAAGATAGTATGTACTAGTTAATTGTAGTACATATCATAGTAACTTTATTTATATCAGTCATAATCGCACACGAGTTTCTTATTTCAGTTTTTTTGGTTTTCTCTTTTTTTCTTATTTCTTTGCATTGGCTGTGGAGATATAACGATATATTTTAATTTTTTTATTTTTAATTAAATGACTCAGAAAAGACTAACAACCAGTACAATGCAATTTCAACTACAAGCCAATAGCCACAACCGAAAGCTAAAGCCAGTTAGAACCACTACCACAGAAATGGTCATCATAGACGATTCTAAACTATCATCACAAATGGTTTTCTGAACCATCTGAATTTATGCATATGTGATAATAGGCGGTTATCATAGACGGTTTGTAATCCGTCTGTGATAAACCACAACACAGACGGTTTGTATAAATAATCATCTAGACTATGAAGGAGACTATCACAGATAACGAACCAAAAATCATCTATGATACTTGCATATTATATACGGTTCTAACTACCAACCGTTGTTGATAGACGAGTATCACAGACGGTTGGTATATAGAATCATCTGTGATAATTTTTCATCACAGATGGTTAGTAGATAGAACCGTCTGTGATGTGTAAGTATCACAGACGGTTTTTGGTTCAAACCGTCTGTGATAGTCCTTCGTAGACGTTTTGTACCACAAAATCATATGTGATAGTTTATTCTATACCTACAATTTTTTTCTATTTTTGGTTAGTTTCAGAAAATGTTAGCTATGCCCTTTCAAAACAAGCAAATATAACAATATATTCCTTTCCATTAAGATTAGAATACATCATTACAACATTACAAGATAACAAGTAGATTACCTATCTAACACAATAAGAACACATCTCCTAATCCTACGAGCAGAGATCCTAGCAGACATTAGAAGCTCATCCATGCCGACGAGGCCTCTGTGCCTAGGCTCTCTCGCCCCTGATGAAGCACGCGAGCTGGATGTCTTTGACGCCCACCCTCGCTAGCGCTGACTTGAGCGACACCTTGGTAGCCAGCTGCTTCCGCGACGCCTTGCTGCCCGTAGATTTGCATACTGTCTATTTCATAAGGGTCATCAGGGTCGGGGTTGAGCAGGAGAATGGTGAGGAGACTGAAGAGATTTGAGCACGGTAAAGGATAGGTTTGGGTGAGTATTTATAGAGGATAGAGAGGCGAGAGTGGGAAGATATTTGGGTAGAATGGGCACAGGGACAAAGAGGTGGAGCTACAATTCGTGGGGTGGGGATTTGTGGGTTTCTATTGGTTAGGGTTGGGTTGGGGAGGATCGATGGGCCCAGCGGTATGTGAATTATGATATAGAGCACAATGACAATATATATACATACCGGTGCAATGTAAACAGGTAGTCTCAAAAGATAAAATAGCAAAGTTTTATATGGCTTATATATGCTCGTTTAAAAGGTCGATGGGCCCAACGGTCTATGAGTTATGATATAGAGGGCGACTGGCATAAGTTGGTCATTTTTTTGGATCGGGCTTGTTGTTAGCTTTCTAATGAGTATAAGTACGTTAAAAATGGATACTGTTTGTAAAAGTTATGCCCGTTTTACTAAAAGTGTCTCAGAACGGAATCCTACTCGGACTTGAATTTATCTCAGGTTCAAATTTAAACTGCTATCTCTTTCAATCCCGTAGGCCAAACTTATTGAATTTTTTGTGAAAGTTTGTGGCTATATGTAGAAGGACTCCACCAATTTTCATTGAATTTGGCATAACTTTGGCACACTATTCAATTTTTGGCTAAGTAGACACTTTTTGGGAAGTTCTACATGAAAAAATTGGAAAAACAGCCACACCAGATTTGGATTTTAGGAGATCCAACAACTTAAATAAGGTAAGAGGATTTGGATTTTCAAATGGTTTTTAATTGCAACGTCATAGATGGTTTTTAATCCAAACCGTCTGCGATAATTCTAGACATCATAGACGGTTCTTGTTAATAATTGTCAATGAATTATCACATATGGTTCTTATTAAAAACCATCTATGATAATTACCGACATCACAGACAGTTTTTAATTCGAATCGACTGTGATAATTCATAGATTATGTATCACAGATGGTTCTAGCCATCGCTAGTAATATAGACGGTCACGCTTATAAAATCGCCTATGAAATTACAATATAGACGATTCTAGAGAACCGTCTATGATAAAACGTCTAATATATATAGCATTTTTTTAAAATAGAAGTGAACCTGACTTGCCGACCAATAATCTATGATAATTCATAGACGGTTCTTGTTATGATAATTATGTATCACAAATGGTTCTAGCCATCGCTAGTAATATAGACGGTCACGCTTATAAAATTATCTGTGATAATTATAACACAGACGATTTTAGAAAACCGTTTGTGATAAAACGTCTAGTATATATAGCTTTTGTTTTTGCAGTAGTAGTGAACCCAACTTGCCGACCAATAATGGTCAAGTGAATTACAGAACATACCCAATCAACTCCTGCTTTATCTGACAGAGACAGGCAGAGCAAAGATGAGCATCAACTCGAAATTTTCAAAAGGGAGAAAAAAGAGAAAGGGATGGATCGCGTAGTAGGCCCATGAAAGGTGAATCCCAACCAGCGGCGCCTAACTAATTAGATCACACACTCTCACTCACTACCAGTGCGCGCACGTCGTCCATGCATGCAATGCAAATCAAGATAACTTTGGTATGCGGTACGTTTTGGTGATTTGGTCACTTAGCCCTTGGACGCACACAAGAAAAGGCAAGATGCGTTCCAGCTTGCGCATGTTTGGCTCGCGCTACGCGCACGGCTATCTTCAGACGCAAGCCAGTGACCGGCCGGTGCGGTGTGGTGCCAAATATACGCGTAGCTAGCCTGGCTAGGAGCATGCATGCGTAGGCGCTGTGGATGTGGTCTCAGTGCGGCCGTTAGGTTGGGTCGGAGTGGTGGTGGCACGTCAATATAGCTAATGGCTACCATGGTCGTCGTAACGCATGCTGCTGCACGTTCACGTACTGTTGCACGACGTCCTTTACGTCGCGGTGCGCGCGACTTTTGGGATAAAGGGTCTTGTTTCAAGTACGTTGTTTTTGCTTTTTTTTTTAACTGAAATGATATAGCAATGGCTATTAGCTTTTTTAGGTATTAAATTAAAGAAAAAAATAATAAATACCGTTATATTTTTATGGATAATTAAAAAAAGAAAAAATATATTAAGAAGCTAATGTATTTTAAATGTATTCTGGTTTCGGCGGGACCAAAACTGGATTTGATGACCCGTCCTGACCTAACTCGACGGGGACGTGTTGAGGCCCACGCTGACCGACACCGTTGCACAACTACATCAATCGATGGGCCGATGCCAGCACGAGTGGGCCGGAAAATGTTGTGCCGCGCCCAGCCCGTGTACGTAGTCAGGAAAGCGTGTAGCTTTATCTGGGACGAGCACGAAGTAATGCTGTGGATGTTCTGAAAAAGAAGTAAGGAACTAAGGATTACTTGTAGTGTAGTCAAGTTAGGCATTAATGTGCATCACTGCATGCACTGTTAATCCATATATATGGTGCATCTATTATATTATTAAAATATGTTAAACGAAGCTTCCATGTAGAGGCTATAAATTCACATATTGATCATAGAATAATCTACACCGTTTATCTTGGTGAGTATAGATTGTAACATTAATTAGTCTACTTTATATATATTAGATATTTTACAGTTGTATAATAAATATTACTATATTTTCTATCAAAAGCATTAGAGAATACAATCTTTATTATTATATAAAAATATATGTACTATACTAGTACGTAGTATCTAATGGCACGATTGCGCGGAAAATTCAATTGGTATAACCACTATCTTTTGTTATAAGAATTGATGGTCAAATTAAGTATTGCATTGAGTACCATAAAAAGCCAATAATCTCGTTGAACTCTCACTAAAATATGACATTTTGTTGCTTCTTTCATTCTAGCATAGATTACACACTACTACAGAAAAGATTATTATAGACTGTTAAAAAAAGTAATCACAGACAATTTCGTGAGTTGTTTGAGTTTATGGGTCAGTAATGATATGAGGTCATGATCGATAGTTTTCGAACTGTCTGTGATAGGTCTGCGATACATATTATCACAGATTGTTATTAACTCATAACCGTCTGTGATAATCGACTATCACAGACACTTTTTAGTAGAAACCGTCTTGACATTGACTCCTGAGCGCCATTGTCCATCCAACTTGTTGGCTTGTTCCATGCACCATGAATACAATCTCTGGCAAGCGAAACCTAGGGTTAGGAGGCGCTCTTTCGGGACGAACAACGAGTCGCCTAGCTTGAAGTTCTGGGTCAACGGCAAGCAGGGGATATCATTGTTCTTCAGTTTGCCCTTGCTGCCTCGCTATTTAGAGGTTGACTTCATGGTAGTCAACCGGGCACGAGATGTAGATGCATGTGATTCACTGCGCCCTTTCCGCATCGGTGCAGGTAACTCTAGTGCAGGTAGCTCATGTGGACTTAGCACCGGTGTAGAACTTTCTAGTGGAGTTGACACCAGTGCAGGAGACTCTAGTCAGATGTCCCTCTTGGGCCACTGAATAAATGTTCCAATGGCTTGCCTTAGAGTCATGACCTCATCGTTTAGGGGCATCTATAACGGGACGATCTCGAAATTGGCATGAATATCTTCCATATTCACTTTTGTGAAACTTGACGCTAAAGTTACACCATGCAACAAGGTCTCAACACCGAATGGATACGCCTGGCTCCAAGCAGCATCCAGGAAAACGGAGGCATATATCACTTTTAGTTTGCAATTCGTAGCCACCTACATAACATACAAAATTAGGTACTCCAACAGGCCTATAAATGGATCGAGCATTCTAGAGATAATAATTATTACCATGATATCATCGATAGGAAATCTCTGGTCTCTTTCCAAAATAGGGTTGGGTGCGCAACTATTTCGATGGTTGGAGGGGCTGGCTAGCATAGGAGCGGCGGAGGCTTCCAACTGATTTCTCCTAAACCTTTCCTACCTGCTCGCCATCTGCTGCTGCATCTCATATTTGATGGCATCAGCAATCTCCTCTTACGGGATGCCTTAATCTCCTCTCGTAGCCATGCCTCGCGCTCATCTTTGGCTCTCTTTCTACTCCGATATGCTTCGAAGTCCTCTAAAAAACCATATTTCATAGAACATAAAGATCAAAACCTCTCATGCAACCCGAATGCTCCTTGTTTCCCACAGCTGTGAAGAGTATATCTCTTTATCTAACTGCCTGAAATGAGTCTTGGGAATATTCTACACTCATGCTTCCTGCAAGAGCTCGACATGTCATTTCACTTTATATGAAGTTATGGAGCAATTAAAAACTAGGTAGTTCGATATCTTATCAAGCGGTGTGATACTTTCTTGTCTACGGGATTTCAAAAGGAGATACCCCCCGACAACACGGTATATGATCTCGCTCTTATTCAGTTTTAAGCATGTTGACACCCGAGCGCCATTGTCCATCCAAACCAGTATGACCTCCAATACGGTATTGACAACTTTGCGTCAAAAACTCTCAGAACAAGAAATCACACTTTGAAGCCAAATCAAGCAAAACTGTGTTTTCTTGATAAACTTGCTATCAAAGTACCTAGATAGGTGGAGATAGATTTCCAGAGATTATCTCTATCTTTTACACTTCCTTAGCACAGCAAGATCAAGAAAAAGGAAGAGAAAAGATCAAAACCAACCAAATCAAGAGCAAATCAATCAAAACAAGATGGATTCAAGGAGCTGAACAAATATTAATGTATTGCTTGAGAGGGATAGTTTTATAACCACTCCATCTTGGAGAACAGAGAACACACCATGCACTCAAAACTCTAACCTTAAAACATCAAAACATAAGAGAGGTGAGTTTGATAGTTAACCATATATTTTCATCCCAACTCCTTTTATAGATTGGCTAACTAGTCACATCTAACTTTAATAGATATTATCTAATTAGCATAATGGGGGAAACCCGTTAACCCCCTACACACGGATTTTAACTCACATATTACACTTATGCATGCTTTTCAAAGCGCATAAGCTCGAATCTGATAAATCTTTAACCTTGATCTATTTTGATCAAACCAGCTTCACCTTGATCTAAACCACTCTCCCAAGCGCCGCACATACGTCGGTTTTGATCCAAGATGGTTTCTGATATTCTGGCCAAACTACCAAGATACCTCTCGTTGACTCGATCATCACCATCCATTGCAAGCAATCGTCATACTTGCCACGTGTAGGTACACCACTAGCTTGCCACACGTCGCCAAGTCTCTCCCGTCCCTGTTCCACGAACCGCGACTCACTTGGACCATCCAAGCCACATGGTGCATTCCCATCGTTCGAACTCGCCTTCAATATTTTTTGCATTTTTTCGTGCCATGCTTGAGCTCACCATCTCACCTGGCATTCTCAATTGTTCTGGACCTCAACTCCTCTATGTGCCAAGGCCCAATCATCGCTGTTGACCACGGTTGACTCCAAGCAACCCTACACATCCAAATATAAAGAAATCGTTTTCGAGCGCAAGTTCTTCATAATCTGACCCACACTAAACAAAACATGCATTGTAACACCTCACATAACAACGTGAGATATTACCATGAAACTTCATCACCAAATAAGAAATAAAATCATGAAGCAGCAATAAAATTTACAGGAAAATAAAACATTTTAAGTGTACTTTATTAGAAAGTCAACGGAAGCTGAAACAAGAGTTTAAAACATGGGACCAGTCTGCTATAAGAAAAACGGAACAAATGAAATGGTTAGATAATGGCGATCCACAGTGCTGAAAACTCGAGTGCTTCCACCCATGCATGATACTATCACTCCACTAGCCTTTTCCCTGAGATTGAAAGAGCAAGCGTGAGATTGAAAATCTTAGCAAGTACCTAACAATAGTCGTAACACGATAATTAAAGGACAAGCAATGCATCAAGTAAGCAAGCAATAGATACAAATTAAGGCAACGGTACTGGATTATCAACGACATTGATATGGAGAGTGAAATTGAAAATAACGGTTAATATGATATATGTGATAATTGCATTTAGATAAGAGATAATTGTTATTTAGTAAGTTATGGTAATGGCACTGGTGGTTACTCCCCACATACCCGGTATACGAGAATAGCCAGGCACCCCATCAACCTCGACTGTATACCGCGACAGGGTGTAAGATCTTGTGTAACAAGAGCGTACGACCCCTCATACATTACCAGGTAGGTAGCAATCTCCCCTATATGTGGATAACCCCAGGCCAGGCAATTAAGTAATACTAACAAGTCATGTGCTTAAGATATTACAGTAGCAAAAGGGAAACTGATAGAGAGTATAATAAGTGAGGATGTTGCTAGATAATTGATAAGGCGATTCATGATATGAGACGAGAGACAAGTGATAAAGAGACATGGCCTAGGGATTAATTTGATAAGAGACCCCTAATGAAGCCCAAACACACAGGATTGTCACTCAGTTCAGTTTTATTAGATGTTGAGTAGTCATTAGTCAAATTAATAGGCATTTACATATAATTCTAACTTAATTTACAAACAGCAAGATACAAGTGACTAATAATAATATGAACTAAACGATAAGTATGAATCAAATGATAAACATGAATAAAATAATAAGCATGAATAGAATGATAAGTATGAATAAAATGATAAGTATGACAGTCCTAAGATAAATGAATTCTACCGACTAATCAAAATTACCAACTGTTCATATCTTATCCCCCTTAAGATTAAAGCTTACTCCTAGATCCTTAATCATGGCATGAATTTCATAATGTTTAAGCAAGCATTTAATACAACTAAGCATAGCATGGTCTAACCTAAGTTATCATGTAATATATACATAAGTACAAAACTACATTAACATTATACAACATGGCAATAATAATTCGAAGCAAGCGATCGTTAACCCTGGACAGATGATATGAGAATGAAAGGGTTACAGCCGCAAGGTATTTGCCTTGAGCACGCTCAGCGAGACCGCTGCACGAAGGATCTGAAACGTGAGATTGCCTGGATGCTCCTTCGACTGCCGCGAGAGAACCCACAAGATAGAACGGAACATAATCAGGCGAAGGTTAAGCCAAAATTGTAGAAGAACTGGAAAAGAACACCCGGTCAGTCAAAGCATGTCCACCGGGATTTCTGCCGTGCGAATCGTTGTTCGGCTGGTCAAACAACCAAAATGGCCCAACTAACGTGAACACGTTTACGTTCAGAGAAAACCACGCGCGAACAATTGTTCGGTCGGGTCTCTGGTCGGCCGAGCCGTGCCGGCCTTCACCGCCTCCAGCCGGACAGCCGCCGCCATCGTCAGCTGGCCACCGCCGTTCACCACGTTGCCAGCCACCGCCACCGCCGGCCATTGCGCCACCAGCACCGGCCGCGCCCTGCACCGCCTCCTAGCGCTGAGCCGCCGCCCTGTGTGCACCACCGCCTTGCTCCTGCACCACGCCGTCTCCGCCTGTGCGTGCCCGTATGCCTCCGCTGCCACCGCGTGCGCTCGCACCATGCTCGGCCATGTGCCGCGCTGCCTCACGCCACTGTGCGCCTGTCTGCGCCGCGCCGCGCCGGCCGCACCGTGCGCGCATGCGCTGCCCCCGTGTTGCTCGATGCTGCGTCGGCCGCGGCCTCCTTGCGCCGCCTCGTCCGTGCGCCGCCCGGTGCCGCTCCATCCCGGCGGTTGGCCGGCCGCCGGCCTCTCCTAGCGTGCGCACGAGAGAGAGAGAGAGAGAGAGAGAGAGAGAGAGAGAGAGAGAGAGAGATGGAGAGAGAGAGGAAGAGAGAAACCTGGGAAAGGGGGGGTGGCGGCGTGATTGGAGGTGAGGGTCCCCTGGCCTTTTAAAAAGAGGGATTAGGGTTAGTTTTTTTCGGATGCTACATGTATTATGTAATCTTAATGCAATGATCTAGATTACTTTAAATTAATCCACGACTCAAATCCCCAAAATCCTCAATTTCTGCCCAAATCAATCCTGACAAAGTGGGATCTTTGCAAAATCACTTGACTACTCTACAAAACTTGCAATAGTTCATCGTAATATTAACCTAGATCTTCTCACATGGTCCTTCGTATGCCAAGCTCATGTGTTTTGTACTGGACAGTAGGGAGGAGGATAGGTCTCCGCTGGCTGCCTCAATCTAAGAGACGAAGTTGCTCATGGAGACATGCTTTAATTCCTGCTTGTTATACGCTTCAGCCCTAGATCTTGTAACGAAGTAGCTCATGCATTTGCAAAGTCAGGTGTGCAGTTAAGTGTTGGTGAAACTTATTATTAGTAGTACTCTGTTCCAGCCTCGGTTGCTGGCTTGCTGCTCTTGTAACGGGCGATATGCCTGTCCAGTTTGAGTAATAAAGTCGAGTATTACTCTAAAAAATAGCCTTCACTTGCAAGTTGCAAAATAAATTAAACATATAATCCAAAGGAATTTTCCACAAACTACAGCACATAGGTGTGCAATGTTGACAAGAACCATGGCCACTGCAAAGGATGTGTACAGTCTTTTGAAAAGGGGTGATAAACTACAGCAACAACTTCTTCAAACATTAATATTTGATCACACTGTGACTCAGATTTTCATCCGTTCCTATCTTCTGCGACCGCTTGTATTTCATTGCTTTCTACTGTTAAATGCTGCGCCGTAGTTGGATTACTTGTTGCTGCTGCTGCTTGATGGTCTTCTTGTGCGCCACTTGATGAAGCTTGATCATCCCTTGCTGCCGCTTCCTGCGTCACCACTTGGTCACCACCTGCAGTTGGTCGCTGTTGTGCCGGTGCTTGATTGCCCCCTCCCACTCCTTGCCCTTCCGCTGTTTCATCATCGTGAGTGACTTCTTGCTTGGGCCAACGCTTGCTGATTTGGACGTTGCAATGAGAAAGAATGGCCCAGATATGAGTAATGAACTCGCCACCAGTTGCAAGGCATTTCTTGTGAGCTGCTGCGTTCCAAGAGGGAGATGTATGTACAAGTATATCTGCCCATACCTCTGCGAGGAACTTCCAACGAGCTATGTCATCACTGAACTTATCAATCAATGACCAACCAAGCTGTGCACCTTTCTTAAGTATCGTATTGGGTTGGGACTGTGATCTTTCAGCATTCTCGACATTTATATTATTGTCCCCGGCGTTGTGTTGCCGCTTTCCTTCTCGAATCAGCTTTCTATATATGCTTTGCAGGGTGTCACAACCATTTAGAACATCTGAAGCCTCAGCCACGGTGCTTCGGAATATGTCATCGGCAATTAGGTAGCTGTCAGGTAGCAAATCTGGTTCTGACATAAGCAGATAGGCACAGTAGCGGGACACACTGTTGGCGACTATGTAGTTGGCTCGCAGTGCGCCTTCAATTCTCTCTTCCTTTATAACGTATGGCTGGGAGGAGCAACAATTCAGAGCAGACTTGATTGCACGCAGTACCTCAGAAATGGTTAAGCTTGTGTTGTAGTGTTGGGCAAGCTCAATCTCACAAAGGCTTGTAGCTATATGCCACACAAGAATGCTGTGAGACCATGTCTGAAGTTTGAAAGTCCACTCGAAGTGCTCGGGATCACTCGGCAAGTTCGACTCCAACGAGGGTATCTTCTCCGGCAGAAAGCTTTGTTCAAGATCGAGCGAGTAGAGTGACTTCACAATGGCGTCTTTCACTTCTTCTGGCAGGTTGATTGCTTTGCCTGGTTTTTCACCTTTACTTCGTTTGGGGATCAAGCCGAGGCTTAAATAGTAGAGAATGTTCCACTTCCAAGGATTATAAACAAATGATTGAAGGAATTCGTACTGATCGATTATATTGTGCCAACGGTGGACAATTGTAGATCTTGGTGTGCACAAGAGCGTAACAAGGCGCTTCCACAGCCATTGTGGAATGCACTTAAGGCTCTCTGCAGTGTATTCACACAGAGTCATCACCTTGGTCCAGTCTGATAACAAGTAGGCGACCATCTTCCAAAGCTCCTTTAACACGATAATGAACATAAACACCCACGTGATGATGATATCAACGTTGATCCCGTGTATGACATGGGCAGTTTCCCCCGCCTTAGGCTTGTAGATCTTGTGGATGTCCCTTCCAAGCCAAATGATGAAAGCAATGGTCAACACAGGGTGCCAAATGGCAAGGAGTGGGAAACCACGCCAAAAGAGGATGGGATATCTCGTGTAGAAGTAGTCGTTGAGGAATGCTAGCTCCCACTTCATAATTCTGAAAGTTCTCTCGCTGAAAGTTCTCTCGCTGTAGTTTATTTGAGCAGCCGAATCGTTTCTGTCCTTACCGATAATTTCATAGATTAATCTTCTGGTATGACTGATGCTGTCATCTGGTAGTGTTAAATCGTCAAATCTGCAACGGAGTAGCCGGTATAATGCAAAGGACAGGCATATGTCTTTCATCTGTGGTGTTCGGATGTCGGTAGAACCGGCCTCCTCATTTTCATGAGTGTTATTCCTGCCATTGTCGTTGTTCGAATGTTGGCCCCTGGGCTGCCAGATCTTGTCAAGTGTGATGAGCATTCTTTCACTACGTACCTCCATTTTAAAATTATACTCAGGCGGCTTCAAACTGACACACTGCTTGTGATCTCCAGAGACGATGTACTTGTATCCTTCCATTGTGGTTGGATCCCCGTCCTCACATATACCATCGGGGGTATTCATATATGCTGTCAGAAGCGGCGAGCTCCTCCCGTGCAAGACGGAACTTGTGGCATAGTTGTACGCCGCTACTAGGTATATACTTCTCATTTGCTGCATCGCCCAGAGTGCCCAGATCGGATGCTTGAACTGACTGTTGAATGTGCTGTTCAAGAAGGCCACCCCTAGAAGTGCCATCACCGTTGCTGCCTCAGTAATGCGACGGTTGTCTTGGTCAGGGATGCCGTATGCCGAGATGAAGCAAACACTGCACCTGAGGTTGACCAATATGAGCGCCCACACTGGAAACAGGTCTTTCTTGAAAGGCGCACTCTGCATCAGCCCAATAGTGTAAATGAATGTGGAATCACATATGGCGTCAAGGATGAGTAAGAGGTATTTGATGGTGGAGTTGCGCGACCGGCGACGGAACATGTCCAAGAATGACATCATGAGGAAGAGAACAGCAATGACCACCACGAGGAACTCGATTCGCATGAGCATGGCGCTCTCCGTCTTTAGAAATAGGAAGAACCATTTGACTATCTCACTGGGCTTCTCCATGTATTTTTCCTCTTCAGGTTTGCAGGAGCTACCCTGACAATGCATTTGAAAATATATTAGAAAAATGAAACAAAAATGCATTATTTGTGACAAGTAACACTAACAGTTTAGTATCGACAAAAGGTAGAGGTAGCGAATCACGAAGGAACCGAGGCTTTTGCTCCTCGGGTACAGATGCTGGACGGCTGCCTGCTCGGAATTTGATGCTGGCAGGAGATTTTGGCAGGAATATTACCTCTCTTGACACGGACGCCGCTCAATAGATCAGAATTGCTGTCCGTAGCGGATACTCTGCAATCCAAAGAAAACCGCTTCGGAAATTTCAGTAGCTTGGCGGAAAAACGATTTCTCGGCGCCATAACCGACAAACAGGGACGAGGTTGGTCTGGTGGTGACGCCATCGAGATTTCTTTGTCACCACCTGGATGCTGCACGATCGCTGCCCTCAATAGATTGCTTTCAATGCTTCCTCTTGGCACCGCGAGTTAAGTGTGCAGTCGGAGCAGAGAGAGAGAGAGAGAGAGATATATATATATATATATATATATATATATATATATATATATATATATACATACACACACACCAGATACCTATTTATCTGTTTTGTATTTACTCCTCAAGCCTTCGATCGATTGGTTGAACGGAAATTATCTACTACTTCTGTGCCTTGCCCAGGACATTGGACAATAACGGTGCAATCAGAACAAACACGAAAAGACTAATTGACGAAATTTTAAAGGAAGATCACTCAGTATTCCCTGTTTGCTCAGATACAACAATTTGCCTATTTGTTATCTTGTTTCTTAATAGGCTTACTCATACCACCTGATATACGCACACATACAAACAGATATCGCTTGTAAAATCATGTGGTGGCATGTTGATAATGAGTATTTGACTTTACATTAATGGTTATTGATTTGTTTAAGTTTGATTTTGCCTGAATTTGCATAGTTGCATTTTCTGTGAGATTCAATAGCAGTCTAACCAGCCTAGTTGTGGCGATCTAACCGACGGCTTTGAAGCGGTCAGACCGGTCATCTGGTTTTTGTGAATTTGGACCAAACACTTATGTGTGGTGTTTTGGAGAGTCGTTTGCACCTATTTTCACTAGATTTGGACTTGTGAGCTGAAATTAGATAGAGTTCTTTTAAAATTTCAGAGAGAGAGTATTTTCTGGTAAAGTTAAGCAGTCTGACCGGTATGGCTATCATGGTCAAACCACTTCCGCTCTTACCAGGATAAGTCTGGCAGTCTAACCGGCTGTGGGTTGGCGATTAAACCAACCTTTGGTGAGTCGAGTAAGCTTGAGCTACTTGCTCTATTAAGTGGTTGAGTTGGGTTTCGGTTATGTTAGTTATGGCTAAGTCCATGCGCATGTGTAGTCATAGTGAGAGTGCATGCAAAGTGGTGATGTGAGTCAAGTGCATATCATTTGTTCTCTAAATGGTTGGTTGTTCTTTTATGTGCAAGGTGTTTGGTGATTGTTGCAGTCAATAGCAAGGTTAAGGCTAGGGGAGGAGCCCTACGGCTATGGAGAGTCATGTAAGTCTGGGTAGAGTTATGCTATTAGAGCCACGTGTAAGTCTCACTTTGAAAAGTGTGCTATTGTGTGTGTGTGTGTGAGTGAGAAAGAGAGTGTGTGTGTAAAACATGTTTGTGTATTGGTTACCAGGTTCCCCCATTTATAAGTGGTAACATTCACTGTGCTGATATTGTGAGCCTCCTCTATTTAATGAGGGGAGGAGATGGCTTAAGTGCCAAGCCCTTTGGAGAGAGTGTGAGGGAAAGTATTTCCTAGGGTTAGAAAACTTTTTGTCTGTGTGCTCTATACTTAAAGCTGTCTTTCATAAAGGAGTAACTATACAATATTCATCTCTAAGTGAAATCTAATTCCTAAATTCGTCCAAGCGAGTTGTTCCATGATTTCTTCTTTGTGCTTTTGATTTGCTTTGTCTTTTTGATTGAATTTCGTATTCTCTTGATTTTTCTTAGTGTCAAGAATGTGTAAGAGATAGAGATATTTATTGAAAATCATATCACATCCATCTAGGCACATTCCATTGAAGGTCTCGTGATTTCTCGGTTTTGATCAAGAGAAGAGAGATTTTGGGGTTTTGCCTTTAAGGTCCTGTTCTTTTGCGGCTTCTAAAAGCCGCTTTTGGCTTTTGCTACAGTAACTAACTTTTAAACGGAGTATTTTTTTTAAGATGGGGTCTACAAGTTAATTGTAGTACACGTTAAAAAACTAATATCTATACCATCAAAAATCGCAAGCGAGTATCTCTCTTTCCGCAATCCCGCCGCAAAACAACCAAAAACCATCACCACCAAAAGCCATCGTGTGACCAAAAAGAACATGCCCTAAGGGTGATTTGGCTTGAGTTCTTGTTGTGATCTAGCTTGATATGACTAGTGAGAGCACATATAAGATGTCCTAGATCATCAAGAACTTACGAACAAGTGTTGAACAAGGTTTACCTCTTTTGCTCGGTTTTGGTGTAATCTTCTTCGTTTTGGATAAAGGTCTAGACTTTGGGATCGATCTTCATGATCCATAATTGGAATAAGTTCCTGATATCCTTGAAAAGGTTTGTACCAAGTTTCAATCATGTTTAGATAAGTGGTTTAAGTTTTAGCCACTTTCTTGGATGTGAAGTTTTTTGTTGCTTCACTCTATCTCGACGAGCAGTTAGACCGCCAGGACCCCGGCGAGCAGTTAGACCACCAGTACCCGAGCGGTCGGACAACTAGGGCACTAGTCAGACCGGCCTATAGCCAGTGATCAGACCGGTGGTCGGTTAAACTGCCCCCTAGTTGGTATTCAAACCGGTGAGACAAGAAGTCTTTAAGATTTGAGGTTTTTTGGCTCTTGGCTTTGGCATAGCTTTGTGGATTTTGTTTTTCAGCTGCATTAGTTTTGTAGTATCAAGGGAAGATTTTGGAAAATCATTCACCCTCTCTAACTCGCCTTCACGATCCTACAACGCTCATCCCGTATTCTATTATGTATTTTTTTTTGGAGTCAAAATCGGATACGGATAGTCCTAGATACCATGATCTCCTTCCATATTCGCTTCGCAAGACTTCAGTCAGTCGCACGTTAAGTATTTGCTCAGTTTGCACCCCCTAGATGCAGGTGTCGCCTATTGCCTGGACGCTATGTGATGCCATGTCTTGGTGACACGATGGCCGACCTTGATGCCATATGTATGCTACACGGGTGTCAACCTTGGGGCAGCAGGTCAGGAAAAACTATAGACCCACAAAGATGGAAAGAAATTAGAAGCTCGGAGCTATTCGGCGCATCTCAACTGTGCCGCTATAGGGTTACATATATAACTTAGGGAATAAGAATACTAAGATAATACGAGACTGAATTAGAGTTGGTTACATTACTCGGCGTCATGTCTGATGCCACTTGGTGTGTGTGCCATGTCTGGTGCAAATACAATAATGAATTCATATCATATTTTGACATCCCATTCTTGCCATGTTTCAAAAAACAGAAAAATGCCATGGGAACTTCATACATTATCCGTTTGAAAGGACAGAGAACAACGAAAAGTAGGGGGTTTTTTTGCCAAAACATGTTGTTAAACCTAGGATTATGTGAAAGCATTTGTAAAGCCTGGGGCTTTCTTAACGTGCAATTTACTCTATTACTATTTATGTGAGGGTAAAGCTATCCAAATAAAGGCCCTGCTCATTTCAGTGATCGCGATTAGTTTTTAGCTTATTTTTCACTATTATTTTATTATCTTTTCTGGGTTTTTTTTGGCTTTTTTGAGCTTTTTGCGATTTCTTTTTTCCCGTATTCCTTTGCATTGTTCATAACAGGCTTACCTATTTTTCTATTTTTAATTTTTTAAAATTTAATTATACCAAATAAGTTACCATCAGTTATAGTAAAAAATAAACTATCTACAATAAAAAAAAGCCATAAGCAACCTATATTCTGAGCACTGTCGAAGAATGTTTTGTTAGAGAGGTGGAATTTGGTCAAACACTTCAATCTTTTTCCGTTATGTCCTGTAGAGGGCAAAAGAAATTAATGTCGCAGCTCGACTAAAAATGGCCTAAAACACCGTTTGGCCGTACACTCAAGCTTCGGCTTTCTTCGCCTGTTGATTAAGATCCTATTCTAAAGTAATGTGGTTTTTTACTGAAATGATATTATAGCGATTGTTAATTTTTTATTGAAGTATTTAATTAAAGAAAAATAAAGAAAAAATAGAAAAAAAATAAAAACACAGTTATATCTCCACGGATAATGCAAATAAAGAAAGGAAAAAACACGTTAAGAAATCCACATGTTTCAAATAGCTTTTGTCTTTTTGAAGTCAAAAGCCATCGCTATTTAGAACAGAGGATTATTGTTCTACTCTCCAAACAAGAAGCCAGAGCCTACGAGGTGTTTGGATGCAATAATTGGCTCGGCCTTCGACCTGGCTTTTCAAGAATCTTGGTTGTTCTTGTTATGAATATTATGTGTATATTCATGAGACCTAAGGGGCCATATATATAGGAGAGTACAGAAGGATATACAAAGAATATGTCATATATAGATAAGGAAACCGAGACATATAAGGAAGCAAATAACAATCATATTCTATCTCCTATTCAATCATTTCTATCCTTAACACCCCCCTCAAACTCATGGTGGATCACACATACTAAGGTTGGAGAGAAAATACAAGTGTTGTGCTCTTGTCTGTGGCTTCGTGAAGAAGTCAGTGAGCTGTAACTCTGAATGCATAAACTATAGAGCAAGTACTCCCTCCTGTACCTGTGAGCGAGTATATGAAGCATCCACACCAATGTGCTTGGTGAGCTCATGCTTCACTGGATCTCGAGCAATACTGATGGCACCTGTACTGTCAGACATAAGGGGCGTAGATCCCCTCACAGGTACTCCAAGGTCTGCAAGTAACCACCTCAACCAAGTTATCTCTGCTGTCACTGTTGCTAAAGCTCTTAATTCAGCCTCTACACTCGAATGAGGAACTACAGTCTGCGTTTTTGTCTTCCAGGAAATCAAGGAGGAGTCAAGAAAAACACAGTAAGCAGAAAGAGAACGACGATTAGAAGGATCACTAACCCAGGTCGTATCGAAGTATGATTGAAGTTGTAGTGAGGTGGAGCTGGGGAAAAACAAACGACGAGAGATGGTTCCACGTAATTAGCGAAGAACACGAAGGTGGCTGTAGTGAAGATGAGTAGGATGGGCCATGAACTGACTCAAGATATGGACAGCATGAGCAATATCAGGGTGAATGCTCACAAGATATACCGGACGCCAGACAAGGTGGCGATAACGAGTAGGATCCTCAAGAGGATCACCATCAGTAGCATGAAGCAAAAGGGAGAGCTCCAAAGGAGTATCAGTAGTGCGAGTATCAGTCAGACCAAACCAATCAAGAAGATCTTGAACATATATCTACTGGGAGAGGTAGTAACCCTCAGGCATGAAAGGAATCTCAATCCCAAGGAAGTACGTAAGCAAACCAAGATCAGTCATTAGAAATTGCTCACTGAGATGCTTCTTCACGTATGTGATGAATGAGGAATCGTCATCAGTGATGAGCATATCATCCACATAGAGAAGAAGCAGTGTCCTACCTCGAGGTGAGACATGGACAAATAGGGCAGGATCATGAGCACTAATAGTGAAACTGGCAACGGTAATCACCGAGGTAAAAACGCTCAAACCAGGCATGAGGGGATCTGTTTTAGGCCATAAAGAGCACAATGAAGATGACAGACATGGCCATCTGGAATAGAATACCCAGGTGGTGGCTGCATATAAACCTCCTCATGTAAGACACCATTAAGGAAAACATTCTTAACATCTAGTTGAGAGATAGACCACCGACAAACAGAAGCAACCGCAATAAGAGTGCAAATAGTGCTTGCACTCTTTTTACTACCTCTATTGTACTCTGTGGGCATCTTGCTGGGCCTCTTGGTCATGTTGGGCCGAACGGGCCAAGGTGGAGGCCATCCCTTCAGCAGTAGCATCTCGTGGTAGAAGGCTCCTCTCAATGTAGGCTGATACCGTGCTGTCGAACCTTTTGGTCTCCTCCGTCCGTTCGGCCCTTCGTCCAACAAAGTTATGGTTCGGACTGCACAGGCTACTGAGAGCATACCTTCATAGTCTGTGCACAAAACTTATGATCTCCATGCCTTTTGAAGGTACTTCGCATAATGCTTCATAGGATATGTACGAAGTCTGTGATTCCTGAGCTTCTTTAGATGTCTTCCGCGAGGTGCGCCCGAAAGGTTTATTGTCTTCATGTGCTATTAATATTCTTCATGAAGCGCCACAAAGTCCACAATCTTCACATTCCTTGGATATACTACTAGGAATGAACCGAGGCCCATGCGCGCGAAGCCTTAGGACTTCGCCCAAGTTGTACGAAGCCCGTGGTTTTCGCGCTCTTTTTGATATACCTCACGAAGAGCACGCGAGAGGTTCTTGGTAGTCAGGTGTTGCAAACATACCCCTGCGAAAGCGGTAGGCCAAGACCATGTCACTAGTCCTTTGGCCCTCCCCGTCCCTTCGGCTTCCTATCAGGCAGGTTCATATACCGAGCTACACGAATTGCTTCAAGTGACTTGCTTCCCTCGGCCACATGTCCGCGGTGCATCGTGCACCACTTGTCGCTTTACATGCTCCCGAGACGCAGCCAATGAAACACCTAAAGCGTGATTGATGGAGTCTTGCGTGTGTCGCCTTGCAATTAGAGCGTCAGGGATTGCCTGCCGCTTCACGTACTCCCGAGGCATAGCCGATTGAACACCTGAAGTGTAATTGACGGAACTTCACGTGTTCCCCAAGCGCCGCCGATGGAACACTTGAAGCGTAAGTGACAGAACTTCACGTGTTCCTGAGGTGCAGCCGATGGAACACTTGAAGCGTAATTGACGGAACCTCACGTGTTCCCGAGGCGCAGCCGATGGAATACGTGAAGCGTAATTGACGGAACTTCACGTGCTCCCAAGATGCAACCGATGGAACACTTGAAGCATAGTTAGAGGAGTCTTGCGCCGGTACCCCTTTAAAAAGGGGGGAATGAACGACTAGGCCATACTCCACCGGCCGTTCAATACTCCACCTGCTTTTCCATGTTCCCTTCTGAACCCGTCATCTCTGCTACTTCTCTGCTGTTGCCGGCAATACCATGATGGCTCGCGGTCATGGCTAGCACCGCCCGGACGAGATGAAGTATGAGCTGGTAGACCGAAAGCCTTCCGTAATCGACAAGCAGTGGCACATGACCACGAAGCTGGATAGCTACTGCACCAACATCCTGGGAACAAGCTTGGCCAACGAGGAGCTGATGCACCTCTGAATGAGTGACGGCGAGGTCTCCAGTCAAGAGGTGGTCCAGACAGGAGATGGTCCGGCTCCCTCCTTACGGTGAGAAAGAGCCCTACCCGTCCGAGTACGAGACGGTGGTGCTTGCTGTGTACCTTGACGTGGGCCTTTGGTTTCCCCCGGCGAGGCACCCCCGACGACACAGGCTGGAGTCAATGCAGATGACACCGAGTGCGCCGCCCATCGTGGGTGTGCTCGAGGAGGGCTTCCACCTGTGGAGGAGCTTCAACTTCCCGCCACGGGCTACGCCCGCGCAGGCGCCCGCGAACGCCTCACGTCTTCTCCTCAGAAGTGTAAGCCCCGGGTCGAGCTCCCACACCGCCCGTGTGATCGGCATGCAAGAGCACTACAACACGAGTTCGGACAGCCGTGGCTTCTCCTCGGGTCCCTTGCTTGGGTGTCCTTGCATCTTGGTAGCCTTTTCCACAGTGCCACAACCCAGCCTCGGTTCCTTCTTGCCCTCAGCTTTCTCGGTCTTGTGATAAGCGTCTTCTTCCATGTCAGCCCAAACACTCTCGATATTACCTTTAAAGAAGACGTCAAGCTCGTCTTGCACGAAGCTGCTCTGTGTGGTATTACGAAGGCTTCAGTCTTGTGATAAGCGTCTTCTTCCATGTCAGCCCAAACACTCTCGATGCTACCTTTAAAGAACATGTCAAGCTCGTCTTGCACGAAGTTGCTCTATGCGACATTACAAATGCTTGCATCAATCAAGTACTTGATAGGGACGTGCTTCTTGACCCGTACCGCTCCATGCTCCGCCGACTACAAACTGGAGTTTCACGGAAGACTTCTGGTACTTCTGGGCTGGAAGGCCCCGCAGCAGCGAGGTCTCCGCACTTGTAACTACAACATATTGTACCATTACATGAGTAATAAAGGACTTCGACAAATCCCTTCTTGTGCAATCGTGCCACAGAGCATGCGCTTTACTTGCATCCTTCGACCCCTATGCTCCCTGCACTCTTTCGTCACACAACGAAGTGCAGGGCCACATGCGCTCTTCTCTAAGAGTACGCACTCTTGCTCGCATTTTAGGGATGGATGTCCTCGTGCGTCGCCAGTGGCAGTGGTAGGTCAAGGCTTAGGAGCATATACTACCTCCCGCCACGCCTTTGGATAAACACCGGCAAGGTCTGAGGCAAGACGAGGCCCCCCCCACTAAGTGAAGCCTATACGCTCCAGCCCCCACCCCTCGGCTGGACACTGATGTGGCTGGTGGCCAGATCGAGAATGCGAGTGTGATACGCGTGCTATTGCTTAGCAAGATACAATAAACTGTGTGGAGCGTGCGATCCTTGCATGCCTTAGTTTTACTCCGTGGAATTCGTGTGGAGTCTCTGACCTCCCCGCATCTTAGATATACACTGCGGAGTGTGAGCAAAGCCTCTGGTCTCCGCGTGTTTTGGACAGTCTACTAAGCAAGTGCGGAGCCTCTGACCTCCGCACGTCTTAGATATACTCTACGGAGTGCGCGCGGAGCCTCTGGTCTCTGCGCGTCTTAGATATACCGCGGAGATCGCGCAAGGTGGTACCATACGATTTTTGGCCCAGGACAACTAAGTTCCTAGTGCTTTATACTCCGCACAGTACGCTGGGCGCCAAAGGCAGCACCATGCGATTTATTTATACTCCGTAGAGTACGTCGGGCGCCCAAGGTAGCACGTGCGTTTTTTTATATATACTCCGTAGAGTACGCCGAGCACCCAAGGCAGCACCGTGCATTTTTTTATACTCCGTAGAGTACGTCGGACGCCCAAGGAAGCACCGTGCGTTTTTTATACTCCGTAGAGTATATCGGGCACCCAAGACAGCACCGTGCATTTTTTTATATTCTGTAGAGTACGTCGGGCGTCCAAGGCAACATCGACGATTTTAAAGTAGAGATGCGTGATGGCCATCAAGAAAATGCATGCAAAGATGTATATTAAGAAGTACCCGTTTACTCGGGGAGATTTTGAGAAGTACAGTCATAGGATGTAAGTTATAACTTGCTTAAGCATAGTACCGTCGAAGGCGATCAGCGTTCCACGTATGGTTTAGAGTATGGCCATTGAGCGTGGACAAACGATACGCTCCTTGATGAAGTTTTGCAGTGATGAGGTACGGGCCTTCCCACTTGGAGTCGAGCTTCCCGACCGTCGCAGCATGCAACGCCTTGCGCAAAACGAGGTCACCCTCTTGGAAACTTCGCTGGCGAACAGACTTGTTATAAGATCGAATGGTCGCCCGTATGTATTTGGAGATGTACTCTGCCACGTTGGATCGAACCCCGTCGAGATCAAGGGAGACTGCTCGCTCGCTGGGCAGCGCTGGAGCAATGACCCGTCTGGTCCCTGCTTGAATCTCTTCGGGGGTGACTGCCTCGTCTCTGTAGAAGAGCTTAAACGTGTCGTCGTGGTGCGGATGGACCAAAGAACACCTGGCAACTCATATGGCCAAGTGCCCTTTGGTAGACCAACAAGACGCCTCTTGAGCACAGCGGAGATGGTCCCGTTAGCCCGCTCTACCGCTCTGTTGGGCTGGGGGTGACCGACGGAAGCATAGCAAAGCTTGATACCCATCTGTTGACAAAATGCTTTGAAAGCAGCTAAGTCGAACTAAAGGCCATTGTCCACGGTAACTTCCCTCGGAACTCCAAAACGGCAAATGATGTTTTGCCATAGGAAACGCTGTACTGCCGCCGTGGTGACCTTCGACAGGGCAAATGCCTCAGGCCACTTGGAGAAATATTCGTAGGCGACAACAACAAACCGCAGATCCTCCGGTGCCCGAGGTAACGGTCGCACGATATCAATCCCCCATCGAACAATTGGCCAGACCGGTGGAATGGGATGTAATTTGCTTGGTGGGCTATGAACCGATCGTGCCATCCATTGGCAACCCTGGCACTTCTTAACAATATTGTCTGCATTTGTGGCAGCGATAGACCAGTAGAAGCCTTGTCAAAATGCTTTACCAACTAGGGCCCTTGGAGCAATGTGAGAGCCGCAATGGCCTGCGTGGATGTCGACGAGGAAGCGTTGGCCCTCAGGATGTGAAAGGCATCAGAGAAGCGGGGAACAGACTCCGCGCTTGTAAAGTACATCTTCAATAACCCTAAATGTCCACGCCCTCTGCTGCAATCGTTTAAGTTGGAGGGGATCGTCAGGTTCATATGTCCCTTGTAAAAAAAGTACGAATCGGCTCCCGCCAATCCTCAACAGGTACGATCTGGTGAACAAGATCGACTGTGGACCCATCACGCTGAATGGCGGGGACGGTATGTACTTCACAAAACACCTCCTCCGGGGGTTGGCTTCGCATGCTTGCTGCTTTGGCGAGGATGTCAGCCTCTTCATTCTTCGCTCTTGGAATATTCTTAACCGTGAAGCCCAAAAAATGCCACTCCTTCGCCCGAATTGCTGCCAAATACTAGGCGAGATCGTCATCTTTTACTTGATAAGATTTATCAATGTGTCCTACTAGCAGCCGCGAGTTAGTATGCGCTAGAACCCTCTGGGCCCCGAGAGCCTTAAGCTTGCCCAAACCGAAGAAAAGGACCTTGTACTCCACCACATTGTTCGTTGCAGGAAATTCCAAGCGCGCTGAATAAGATAGGTGATGACCACGCCTACCCCCGCCCCTGAAGCACTATATGCTCCATCGGTATGGAGCATCCACACAGGCTCCAAAGAATTCGTGGTCGAAGGTTGAGCTGGCGGGGTCCATTCCGCAACGAAATCTGCGAGAATTTGTGACTTGATGGCCGTGCGAGAACTCTGCCGCCCATTTACCAATGCGCCCAGCAACTTCTTTGTTTTGCAATACTTCTGCCAAGGGGAATGACGATGGCACCGTGATTAAGTGTGCGAGGAAATAATGCTGTAGTTTACACGAGGCCATTAAGAGCGCATAGGCCAACTTTTCCAGCTCAGTGTATCGTATATTGGCCCCTTGGAGAGCCTCCGACACGAAGTACATTGGATGTTGGATAGCTCCCTCTTCCCAGATGAGGACTGCGCTGACGGCTGTCGGAGATGCTGCCACGTATAATAACAGTGGATCCGCTGGTGGCGGAGAAACCAAGTAGGGAGTTTGGCCAAATGCATCTTGAGCTCTTTAAAGGCCGCGTCACATTTGTCATTCCATTGGAAATCATCGCATCTGCGTAGTGTCTTAAAGAACAGGAGCCCCCGCTCAACCGCTCGGGACAAGAAACGGCTGAGAGCAGCGAGGCGACCCATGAGCCTCTGCACCTCTCACGTTGTCTTCGGTGACTCCATGGAAAGGATCGCATTAACCTTCTCCGGATTCATCTAGATTCCTCGGCCGCACACCACAAAGCCAAGGAGCTTGCCAGCTCGCACCCCGAAGACACATTTTCCCGGGTTGAGCTTGACACTGGGAGCTCGCACACCACAAAGCCAAAGATCTTGACTCCACCTCCAGACCTAGGCCTTCCCCTAGAGATATTTGGCGGGGATCCTCCGGGTCGCCCAGATGAACTTTCCTGACCGCTCCATCAGGTTTGGGCTTAGGCGTCCATCCCGGAGCCGAAGGTGAAGCAACGACGAGTGCAGCGGTATTTTCGTCGACTACGTGGACTTTGCGAGGTGGCCTCCGAGCCCCCATCTCTATCTGCCGAGCGAGGTCTTGGTCTCTGTAAATAGTGATGATGTCATACGGACCAGGAAGCTTCATACACAGGAAATTGTGGTGAGTTACCACTCCAAAAGTATTAAGTGTAGGACGGCCAAGATAGCGTTGTATGGATATGGGAGATCCACGACGTCAAAGATAGAGGACCCCCAAATCCTTGGAGCAGGGCTCCCGAAGACTGCAATTGACTCTGCGGAAGACCCATCTGGTCGAAGGCTTCGACAAACAAAATGTCTGCAGAATGTCCACCATCAACGAGGGCACGCCTAACATCGCATCCCGCGATGTTAGCTTGTATTACCAAAGGATCTTAGTGCGGGAAGTCTATACCCTCCGCATCGGCGACTGTGAAGGTAATATCAGCGTGTGCATAATCTGGGGGCACCAGCATCGGGTAAACAGCGACATGATGGAGGCGACGAGCATATGCCTTCCTCTGCCTCTCAGATGAAAATTCTAATGACGATCCCCTAGTGATGACATTGATGACTCGACGCTGTGTTCCCCCAGATGCTTCGATGTGAAGAACATCGGGTGGAGGAGAAAGTATCTGACCCTCTAGGGGCTGTATGCGCGCCACCACCTGTGCTCGTGTTTCGAGGGCCTTGTCCCGGAACATGCTTTCCCGAATCACGATGATAGAAGGACAGTTCCTTGTAAGATGGTCGCCACGCCCATGCACCTCGCACCACAATCCTTGGGGCTGTTGCTCAGACTGGTGATGATCATGAAATGGCCGGCCAGGATGTACACAACCATCATGTCGTCCTGGCCCTCTCCCACGACTCCAACCTTGCCGACCTCTTCCTCGACTAGCTATGGTATTGTCGTCCTCCCTGACTCCTTCGCCGTCGATGCCAAGGACATACCGATGTCGCTGGTTTTTGTGCTACCCACGATTGGAACTTTCTCCGGTGTCTCTGGCCCTCTCTGGAGCAAGAACATCTCCTTGATGAAGCTGAGCATCTTCTTCCGCTCGGGCATACTCCTCCATCTTGTCGAAGAGCTTGACCACCGTTTTGATGGGCTTACGAGCGTTATACGCAGCTAATGGCTCTAGCTGAAGACCCTGTATCGTTGCATTGATAATTGTGGTCTCATTAATGTCTTTAACTTGACAACGTATCTTGGCGAACCGCTAAAAATACTCGTGGAGCTTCTCTGCTGGCTTCTGCCTGATAGCAAAGAGCTGGCTGGCATCGGCCCACTCAGTATAGTTTCCTTGGAAGTTGTTATAAATACAACCCCGGATTTGCTCCCATGAGTGCACCGAGTTCGGTTCCATAGTGAAGAACCAGGAGAGCGCTATCCCCTAAAGAGCAAGAGGTAGACCCTTCGCCTTCGTAGAGTCATCACCCCCCGCCGCCTCGATCGCGGTCTCATAAACATGCACAAACTCCCAGGATCCGTGTCACCTTTGCAGGGTTCGATGGTAGGCATCTTGAAATCTTCGAGCCATGCTGCTTGCTGCAAGTTGACGGAGAGGGGGGACTCCGAATTTACTTGCCGAAGTATTCCCCGGTTAGCAAGTGGAACTTCGCAACTCTCCGCTCTTTCGGTGCCAACTTCCCCCATCGTTACTGGGGGTGTCGGATGGCTTCGTGTCTGTTGCAACTCCCGCACAGCACCTCAGAGATCCGTCAATTCTCGCTGTAGTGCGCCAAGGGCTGCCAGCAGGGCGCCCTCCAGCCCCTGCCTCGCCGCTTCCCCTACCCCGGGAGTGTAGGCTGTGAGAAGACCGACCCTGGGCCCCAGCCTAGCGTTCGGCTACGCCATGTTGCTGGTCGGCATCAGGGGACGCACTGGGGCGGTAAGCATCGCGATTGGTGGCGGGGATCGCCTGGAGACGTGGACCATCATCCACCTTGGCGTTTCCTCTTGGAATTCCCGCCACACCGGCATCAGCTGCATGTCCCCATGTGGGATCAACACGACTGGGAGTGATACCAGCATATACCTCATCGTCGACAGCCACCTCGGTGCCCGCATCAGACCCAGGCCCTCGCGCTGGCGTTGTTCGATCGCCAGCCCTTGCCCTGGCCCGCGCAACCACCGCCACCATGCTTCGCTTCTTCTTCGTCGCCTTCGGTGGCATCTTCAAACATTGGCTTTTCTGTCGAACTCCCTACGAATAAAGCTAACTGTTGTGGTTACAAGCTAAACAGTGAAATGTATATTGATAGAACTTATGTATGAAGAAGAATGAGAAGCATTGGCCCTTGGGATCTCCCCCAGGGACCTTTATATAGTAGCCATACCTCCCTCTTTACAATTCTACCCCCAATTACAGGTGTTGCCCTAAGACATACTTGTCTATTGTATTCTCCACTGGGCCTTGTGAGCTTGCACTCTTTTTACTACCTCTACAGTTCTCTGTGGGCATCTTGTTGGGCCTCTTGGTCATGTTGGGCCGAATGGGCCAAGGTGGAGGCCATCCCTTCAACAGTGGTTATATGGACAACAGGGGCAAACATCTCATCGTAATCACAATCATACTCCTGCTGAAAACCGCACGCCACGAAACAAGTGTGAGAGTCAAAATCAACCCTATAACTAAGATCAGTAAGCTGTCCTACCGAAATGAGCTGCATGGTAAGTTAGGGAATATAGGAAACAGCTGGAACAAAAAAATCAGTGGATAAAAAAGTGCCCTGACAGCTAACCGGTAAGGAAGTGCTGTCAACTGTCTGAACATTGATAGAAAAAGCAGGAGATCCTACTGAAGTGAGAAATGTAGAGTCTGGTGTCATGTGGAAAGAAGCACCGGAATCTAGAACCCAAGAGGAACTTGGAGGAGACGTTTAAGCTAGACTAGCAGAACCCGCAGAGTTGTGAGAGAGCTGCTGAAATAGAGCCTGGTAGAGCTGCTGAATAGAGTGACCTCGCTGAGCAGAATCTGATGAGCTGGTCTGTCCTCCTATGACTGAAGGGCCTCCCTGCCCCCCTTTTGTTGTACACCCCTTGCACCTTGTTCCGCTTTTTTCCGCACCGCACATCTCTGGTAGTCATGCCCGAAGTTCTTGCAGTAGTTGCACTGAACTCCAGTTGGTGTAAAAATAGGAGTAGAAACTAGCACTGGAGGAGGAACCATAGTAGAAAGCATCGGCGTAATCGAAGGAGCAGCAAGGACAGTCGGAACGGACTACGCTGCTAATCCGAGATGAAGCTCCTCAGCCCGAAGAATCGAAAGAGCTTCGGTGATGGTCAGTCGTGGCAAGCGGCTTAGCAGTTGAGCTCTGACAGGCTCAAACTCTGGGCAAAGACGATCATGATTCACTTTCTGCACTTTATGACACTCCTGACAAAGTGGAGAGGCCAACTCATCCAGCTGGCGCCAAAGACTAACTAGGGCTTGGTAGAAGTCGTCGATGGAAGAATCTCCTTGGCGAAGTATCTCCAACTCACGCTGAAGCGAGATGAACTGAGCATCACTGCTCTGCTGGTAGCGCTCACGTAAGTACTCCCAGATTTGTCGAGTAGACCATAGACCAACAATGTCTGGTTGGATGGAGTCATCAACACTGACCACGAGGATGGTGCGAACCCGGCTTCATCGCCGGCACCGGCTCAAAGCGCCAATGGCATCTTGAAAAGTCTCATCAAGAAGAAGAAGGCTTTGACCTCCTTCTTGGCAGCCTCATCTGCAAGAGGTGCAAAAGTAGACTTCCTGGAAGGAGGTTGAACTGGTGGTGGCAAAGGTCGTGCACCGATGACATGTCCCTAGAGGCGAAAACTATCGAGCATGATCTTCATGAGAGAAGACCACAACTTGTAATTCGTCCCATGAAGTTTTATCTCTGAAAATGGGATCGTAGCTGATGGAACGGAAGCCATTGGTAGGCGGCGCTGGACGGCACGACGACTAATGAAACGACGTCTAACTGCCGTTGCTGGACAGCGCAGCTGTTAGATTAACTTTTTTTTTTGCCTATTTAGCTTTTATAGCTCAGATCTAAGCCAAACCAAAGAAAGCTACGAAGAAAAACTCAAATTGGATCTGAGCCTGGAGAATGGCGACCAGTGGCCGACAGGCAGCGCTGACGGGCGACGACCGACAGACAGCGGACGGTGACCAGCAGCGGCGGGAGACAACCGACCGTGCGGGAGGCGGCGCCGAGCGGCCGAAGCAAGCGGTGGCTGCTCCGACTACGAGCTCGACGGGCAACGGCCTGAACTAGTGGTGGCGGCTGGCCGTGCGGCAGGCAGCGCCGAGCGGGCAAAAAGATCATATCGGGGCTGCTCTGACGATAGATAATGGCTGGCAGCCGTCAAGCAGGGACGGCCAGTGGACAGCGACGACAAGTGACGGCTAGCGGGTGGGCGGCCAGCCATGCGGGAGGCGCAGCTCTGGCAAGGATCTTAACGATTGGCGGTGGGAATGACAACGGCTTCGCTTTGGGTAGCGACACCAGTGTCGGGCGGCCATGTCCTCGGGCAACAACAGTGGCAACCCGATCGGCGGCGGCCTTTGATAGACGACGGCGGTCCTTAGTGGCGCGGCTTGGGTAGCGACGGCGGCCTTATCAGCGGCGGCGGCCAGGACAGCGTCGAAGGCAGCGGAAGAACAAGATCAGAGTTCTTGTTCTGATATCATATTATTAATATTGTGTGTATATTCATGAAACCTAAGAGCCATATATATAGGAGAATATAAGAGGATATATAGAGAATATGTCATATATAGATAAGGAAACCGAGACATATAAAGAAGCAAATAACAATCATATTTTATCTCCTATTCAATCCTTTCTATCCTTAACAGTTCTGCCTTGACATGCATGGTCGCTCATAAATTTGTAAGCTCAACTATATTTATAATTGTCCAAGAATTAATATTACAGTAATTAGTAGAAACGCTCTCGACACAGATGGTCTGATTTTTATATCCCCGACAATGTTCAAGTTGATAATATCGCAAAGCAAATTGCATAGTTTGTTAAAATAAATCTATATATTGGCCCGAAGCTGAACCATTTACTAGCTTTAGGCCCTGATCGTTTCGGCTTTTTTCGGCTTCAGCTTCTAACTTCAGCTTTTTTTTACTATTCACTACACTATCCACTAACTCGATTCTGATGTTTTTCACCAACATGATGTTTTTCAGCTAAAAGTCAAAAGCCATCGCTATTCCGATCACCCCTTATGCTTGTCGACTAGTCGTCTCTCTGCTCATTTAGTCATGTCCACTCGTCAAAAATTGATTGCTCATCTGTCAACCAATGCTCTCGAGGACACCAACTGCTCGCTACTAATTGGAAGGTATGATGAAGTTCGCACGCTGAAGACTATTATTTCTTTCCAAAGATGATGATGGTTAAGGACATGCTCTTACAGGTCGCAGAACGATACGCTAGCAAGTCGCACGTCGAAACGGGCTGTAATTACATACCTGAAACTTGAGGTAAAATCTTCTAGGGTGGCCACTTATCTACCAGTTCGTTGACCTCCTTGTCATCGGCAGCTGAAGAACAAGCTTTTACGGGAGAGGTGGGAAATATATGTTGGAGCTAGGACCATTGTGATGTTATCGCATAACTGCTTCGTGCTCAATGGAATAGTAGTACATTTCATTTTTGCCACCATGGCGAATATTTGAGATTGAATAAAGTGCTGAACAATATGCAGCAGCAATACCAACTAGTAACTAAGAACCAAGAGAACAGATGAAGTCAAGCGTACCTCCTGGTGGCCAAGCTCCGATGACTAGCTAACAAGGGGGCAGAAGGGTAGAAGAAGACTAGAAGATGACCAAGAGGGACTTGATTAACTCGAGTGGATCACAAAGATAGGACGGAGGAGGACTGCAATGTTCTGATTGGTGCGGCCACACGCGCTCTCTACTTTCTAAACAATTCAAGCACTAGGCCAGAGACAGCCAAGAACTGCTCCGGGGTCCGGGCACAAAAAAGGCGTTCACATGCCAGGAGGGTGGATCCCAACATTTGCCCTTTTTTTGCTTTAAATTTAACTTATCACTTTTTGCTAATTAGCTTTTAAATATGTATCTTTTAAGATGAGATTCTATAGGTAGATTATAGTAAATACTGTATCAAATACAATTATATCGATTAAAATTGCATACGACTATTTTTCTTTGCTTACTGTCTCTCGCGAACAAATAGAATTCAAAAATAATAAACCAAAAGCCATACCCACTGTCCAAAAGAACCCACTCATTATTGGGTGTGTTTGGATATGTTGAAGTTGATCTGAATTTTTATTGTGTTCGTATAAGAGACTACATCATTTTATACTAGACGTGGTATGATCGGTGTTAAGGTCATACGCAAGCTGTATTACGTATGATGTCAGTCTGTAGCAATCGATTTTGATTCGGTTTTCTTTTTGTGTAGGATTTATTTGCCTTACTCTATATATATATACCCAGTAGTCTATAGGAAGAGCAATAAGTTCATTGTAATATCTTCTCATACAGTGGATTTATCTCGTGTATTCGTGATTTTTCTTATAAAAATTTTCTATATTAAATCTTTGCCTCATGTTCTTTAATTTTTTATTTTTATCATGTATTTTATAATAAATAGTATTATTACGCCAAGTTGGAAACCCAAGCTGCTGACCTGGGGACAAGCGATCCAAAGACGACTACCCGCACGGCATCGAGGTAGCCGTCGCGCGACATCAAGGGCTGCGAGTTTTTCTTCCCTCCGTCCCGGCGCGTCGTAGCTGTCGCATCATCATCACTACACGGAAAAGAAAAGGTTGGAACGAGACCCGAGAAGCTCCTCGAGTTGGTTTCTTTTCTCGCGACTAGCGCCCGACTCGTCGCAGCTCGAGTTCAACTCGATGTCGGCACCGCTCGCCGCACAAGCCGACCAGCCGCTCATCTCCCGGAAAAAAAGGAGCAGGTATGTTTAGGGGTGATGGAATAGCGATAGTTTTTAATTTTTGCTGAAAAAATACTGTAGCTAGTTGAAAAAACACTATAGTTGAGTTGATTTATTGGGTATAATTAAATCTAAAAAAATATAAAAATAAAAACGGCACGTTAATCTAGAGCGGACGATGTAAAGGAATACGGGAAAAAAACAAAACACAAAAAAACTAAAAAATACAAAAAAAATAAATAAAGACGAAAGTGCTACCGTGCATATGGTCGCTACTACAATATTCAAGTCAAACTTTTCTTTCGGCAGCAGAGGAGCAGCGACCAGTTCGAGCAAACGGGAAAAAAATGGCATGGAAACCGAGGCTGGGAAAATAACGGCAAAGGGCAACCATTACGGTTGGATTCGTATTGTACATGTATATCTGAAATACAAGTATAATTTTTTTCGCAAATTATTGTTATATTCATATTATCGTCATTACATATTGTCGTCCATCATAAGTACATTTCAATTAAGTGGCATTTATGTCATTTGTCGTATTGTTCATTCTCTATGGTTAAGAATAGCAACTAATGTACCGCCTATGCTGGAGGAGGTATGGAACGCCCACCATCGTTGCCATGGTTGGATCAGCGACGATGGGCCGCCAACACTAATCACACAAGGACCAAGGGGAAACTTGGCCGTTGGATGACCGCTACGTTGATAAGTTATGTGTGTCTGGGTTGATTGTGTTTGCACGCATGATGGACACAGGCCAATACTTTTCGATCTACGCATCTCTTTTTTTCACCCTCACTGATTGATAGTGGCCTAAAACCCACACTTTCCACTTTCGGTGGAAAAGATGACGGTGACATTGTAGGATGTCAGCTTCATTACAGACCTTCCCTTGCAAGGCTTGCAGTTGTCCCTCCAGCAAGATCACCTGACTGGAAGGTGCATCTTACTCAACACTTCGGGATGGCTATCCCAGAGAAGAGCAAGGAGGTGCCGCATATGTGGCTTTGATGATACATGTATTGCCCTGAGGACACCACGGCGGAGGTAGCCCGGTGCCACCTCATTACGTACCTGATGTTCCTATTCAGGTGGATCATGTTCTCGACCACTAAGGGGGACACGGTGTACCCGACCTTACATCCATGTTCAAGTCCACCCGTATTACAATAGTGACCTTTTTTTTACAAGGATGACAACAAGCCTATAGATGCCCCAATCATGGGAAGCATATGGACTTTAGCTGTGTTGGGCTAGGCTAGGGAGAGGGCACGTCGCCTCTACCCTAAGTCCCTTAATGAATTCGAGGGTCTCCATGAGGATAACATCATATAGGCCCTTGGACATAGGACTTTGCACAACAGATAGCACCAAATGCCCTAAGCTCGCTCTGCTGGCAAGACGTGCCATATTGGATGACAACGTGTAATCTTGTATTCTCGCATATGGCGGAGGCGTATAACCCACAACGAGTCATGAGGTAGTTCCGGCTCAACTAGTAGGTCCCCCCACCACGGGGTTGACCTCTCCCCGGGCAAGCTACACATAAGTACAACATAATTTTGCATATCAAACTGCAAGATATACCTTTATTGTGTTAATTCTAACTTGATTTTTTTATGTTGGACTTGCAGGCAAATGAAGAAGGGTCGAAAAAGCGACGACTGGCAGCCAACACAACAATGTTGGCTAGATGAGTGGGAGTTGGCCACACTTGCATTGACCTTGAACGAGACATAGCCATACGACAAGGAGACATATGGCACATACTTGGAATGATACATAGAGAACATGCGGCCAAAATTGACAAGGACGCCCCCACCACGACATCAGACCCCAATCACGCCGACCACCTGGTGTTAGGGGTGAACAAACACTAAGCATCATGACGTGATGAGTCGGTACATTCATAAAGGTCCACATTTTGCAACCTTGGAAAATTGGTGAATAAAGGAATCTTTTCCTTCCTATCCCATGTAGCTGGACCACATGTACGACATTCTAGAATAGACTGAACATGTGTCCCAACTAGGATGGTCAGCTACAGTGGAAGGTTTCAAAGGGATGATAAAGTCCATATGCAAGGACGTCAAGCAAATCATTTGTTACTTGAGCTGTGGTAGACCTAGCGATGTCGACATGAGGCATCGGACATGGTTCCATTGTGCACTGTTGCCACCGCCATTATCGCAGCCCAGCGTGTCCACGAACTGACCTAGCATCGGGGATCGATCGGGAGTACCACGTAGCATTTTTGTGAGTCATCACACAATTATAGGTGTGCTATGTTGAAGTACTTCAGTCTTAATTAATCGTGGTGTTGCACGTAGATTCACCACAAGGACTCAAGCTTGCTACCATTAGCGTCATGCAGGCATGAAGATGTAATACTAGAGGCCATGGAGGCACAGGTCACAATGCCGGCAGTTGGTAGAGATTCTCCGTCATGAGACTACCAACGGGTCGAAGGCCGATACAATACATTGTTGGACCAATGGGGTCTTTCAGGCAATGCACGGTACACCCCCGCCTCGTACAACTATGGGCATCCGGGGCCATCCACGTCTCAACCTTAGGCAACTGGCCCTTCCAGGGGCTAGTACCTAGGTCAAGCATAGTGGATCCCATCGCATGGACAATGTTCATAGGCAAACAATTGGTTGGAAGGTTTTTTTCTCAGGGCCACCTACCATGATTACACCTCCCGAGTATGGCCACACACTTGCCGAAGGCCCACGATACGACCTACGTCGGGAACGATAGGCCCCCGACCACCTAACGTTCCTGACGGACCAAATTCATGGCCGGCGGAGATGACCTGGCCAACGCATAGGACCTGATTTTTTTGTGGAGCCTTCCGATACAGTGTACTCAGTTGTAGGAATTGTTACATATAGCAAACAAGCTTTAAAAATTATGATTTGTTTTGGGCAGCCTCCCAACATAGTTGACCTAATTATGTAATTTTTCTGAGAATTTTATACGCTCCAAATTTGCTATGTTAATTTAATCATAATTAGCAACATGTGCTGCTTATTTAGGGCCTATTCTTTTTGGCTGCGGCTGATGGCTTTTTGGCTGTTTGCGACAGAGATTGCGGAAAAAGAGATACTCGCTTGTGATTTTTGATGATACAGATATTAGTTTTTTAACGTGTACTACAATTAACTTGTAAACCCCATCTTAAAAAAATACTCCGTTTAAAAATTAGTTACTGTAGCAAAAGCCAAAAGCGGCTTTTAGAAGCCGCAAAGAACATGGCCTTAATTTGTACTACTTGATTTACTTATCACTCTTACATCTTTACTTATTTGCACTTTCTTTATATTCTCACATGTTTTAACCTCTTGTTGTTCAAAATTGTATATGGTCGGAACATCGTTCGTAGGTCCATAAGACCATTTCTCCCATGGAGAGGATGGTGGGGAGTTTGTCAGTCTCCTATGGCAGCTCATGCAGTACCTAGGATATTGCAGTCTGCCCATCTTCGGGGGTAGGAGGACCCGCATCATGGACTGAGACTCATGGACCATGGGAACTATTCCTGTATGGCAGTTCTAGTCCCACACCTTCCCGGCCGAGCACCCTTGGATGCACTACTCTGACGCTGTCCAGGATGTGGCGTGTTTGGCTACAACTCACTTGTGCTAGTTGCACAAGGAGAAGCTACGGTAGTCTCTTTTCTCCTTCTACCTAAGCCTCCACGAGGAGGAGCATTTCCTGGAGCCTCTCATCACCAAGGTGGACGACCCCTGGTTGTTGCACCAGGTCTAGTTGACTCATGCTATGGCGGTCACCTACGCCAATGCCCTGTAGGAGATTGGATAGCTGCGGATGCTTCTGACCTCCATCTACAAGGACTCGGACATCCTCCGCACCCAGCTCACCCACTGTGAGGCCACCCTCCAAGTGGTGGAGCGCGCGAGGATTACCGCCAAGGTAGAGCTTGAGCCCCTCTGGTCTTCGGCTACCTACACCCTGTCCTCGCTAGTGCTAGCACCTGTCGTTAGCCCCAATAGCCCATACCAACCTGACCCTAGGGTCCTCGTACTAGGCTCACAACACGCAAGAGCATGCATCGCCACAATCTACCACCTAACATCAACGTTAGAGGATCCAGTGGAAGATGCAATCTCTCTCGCTCTTGCTCCTGTTCCTGATCGCCTAGCTACAGCTTGAGTTTCTCCAACTCTCGCTCACGCTTTTGGTCCCCTAGCTTTAGTTAGAGTTGTTCCCGCTCCTAGGGAATTACACTAACTGTGGTAGGAGTCACCCCATAGACGAGTAATCAGCTGTAGTTAGGCAGTATTTTGGGTTGCAAGCGCTTTCTCTCTAGTTGTACCCAAATCTCTTAGACGTTGTGTATCTGATGTCATGACTTGACAAAGTCTATATGCCTTGTGTAAAGTCATGTATTGTCTAACCCCTTTTGTAATGAAACCATCTTAAGCTTTATGCTTTTTATTGCATTATTTCTATTGTTTACTTATTTTTTCTGCTGTGCCTCTGCTGCACGGTGCGTCAAAAGTGACATTTTTGCCATTTTGGCACGATGACTGCCACTCTTATAAATACGGGTTCAAAGAACGCCAAAAGTGCCAAACATGCAAAATTACCAAAAAAAAAAATGGAGCCAAGTTGGCCTGACGCACCTCTCGGCCGCGCCATGGCACCTGGCGCGCACACTTGCCACGCCAGGTGGCTGGCGCGCTCGTTGGCCATGTCATGGGGCTATTTCCACAAAATCAATGTCTACGGGGCTATTTTCACAAAAAAAAACTATTTCCGAGGGGCCCAAAAAATTCCCAGTTATCGTGCTAGCTTTCGATGGTGTTTTTTATTCTTTCAGTGAGATTGCTTTGTACACATAAAAGTGTACCAGGAAGAGCTCCAAATTCAAGATCAAAATTGTTTTCCCAAGAGAAGACGACTCCTAGGGTGGTCATCACACGGGCAAGACGGCTCTATGCACCACCGAGGTGTAGTATCGAGGACTCATATCGACTATGTTCCATAACTCGACTCTATATTGAGCGTCGACTTGCTCTCTATCTTGGTGACTATTCCAGTGATAAGTTTCACCAATATCATCACCCATGCCACCCGACGCCATGCTCTAGCATCGTACCGCGCCATCTCCGTCGACGATCTTCTACCTCAATCGGTCATCATCTTCCATAAAGAAGTTTTTTTATTGGAGGTGGAGTTCATTGCAATTTAGGTTGTTGTGCTTATTATTGACGATATCCATGCAAGATTATTCATTGGCGATTTCTTCAACAATCTGTCGTCTACTACAGGTTACCGCGGCAAGATCCGCAGATAAGGAGTCCAAGCGAAGTTGTAGGTTTTCAACACTGCTACTGAGTTAATTTGGGATATGCTTGATCAAGGAGACTTTAAAGAAAAAATAAGGTCAGTTATGGAGACAACTAAATTTAGTGTTTTATTTACAATTTGATGATTTCCTGATGGTAGCTAGCATAACACTTTCCAAAGTTTTGCTATTTGAAAGTGAATGTTTTGCTCTAATTTCAATTCGAGATAAATGATTTAAGTATAAGAAGGAGTTTGTCTTTTGCGTAGATACTATAACATTTTCAGTTGTCATAGCTCAATACGAGAGTTCTACTACAGTTTATACTCCATTGACGACACGAAAGTTTCTTTCACCCGGATAATTTATAGAAGCAGTTTCAACTAAGTCATAGAATTTAATTGCCATTAAAGTCGATAGTTTGATGTATGTAATGGCTACACATGTAAATTACTCTTTCAATGAGTGTTTTTTATGAGTTTTGTGTTCCAGGTGGAGCATATTAGATTTTATGATATAAGTTCTTCTCTATCTATCCATCGTTTGGTGGTTTGCTCAATTTCGTTTCGCGAGAAGTATTTGGATAATATTGTTCTAATCTTTCTTGTTGAAGATTAGTCCGATGGACTTTCGGCGCATAAGGTGTTCATCCTGATCTAATTGGAGGAGTTTATTATGTACTTCGACTACTGGGGGGAATTCGGCTCAAGATAGAGATTGTTGAAGTTGATCCAAATTTGTACCGTGTCCGTGTAGGGCACTATATCACCTCATACCAGACGTGACATGACTTGTGCCAGGGCCATGCACAAGCTATATCAGACATGGTGTCAACCTGTAACAACTAACTCTGATTTGGTTTTCCTCTATGTGTGGAACTTATTTTCCTCATCTTATATATGTACCTTAATAGTCTATAGGAATAATAAGAGTCTAATTGTAATATCTCCTTATATATTGGATTTGCCTTCGTGCATTTATGTTTATTTTCTACAAGGATTTTTCATGTTAAATCCTCGTCTCCCGTTCTTTGATCTTATATTTTTGTCGTATGTTTTATAACAGGATACGTAGTATTCCCTCCATTCTTGTTACTTCCTAGAATGTGTTGTTAAGTATTCTAAAGTTTGACTGTTAATATGTTTGAAACTATCTAGATTAATTCTATAAAATTATATCATTACATTGGTCATTAAAATATTTTTATAATATTATATTTGTATTAATATATTTTAATATAAATGTATAAAAATGTCAAAGTTTCCCTATTAAAAAACACGACTTTGGGGGAGGACTTCGTTTTTAATGAAGTCTACTTATTTGTCTCCAAGTTGCTACCGATATTCCAATCAATCATTGGTTTGGTGAATGCATGGGTTGGTATACTCCGTATATTATGCCAGGGGGAATGCCCGGGAGGGCGCCCATGCCACGTGGTGATTTTACAAAAAAACCCCCTGTATTTCAATATTTATATACAGGCCCCTGGTTCTTCTGAACAGACCCTTGCCACCTCATTTTTTTGCGAAAAAACCCCTCCGCTCTTCCGAAATTATGTCCGGGCCCTTAGTTTTTCATGGAGGCCCCTCTTTTTTCTGGATAACACCCTACGATTTTTTTAAAATTACGCATGGGTCCTTTTTACGGTTTCTTTGAAATTATGCACGGGTCCTTTTTATGCAAAAAAAACTCTTCGCTTTCTTTGAAAACCTTACTTTTTTCGTGGAGGCCCTTCCTTTTGCGTGATGATACCCTGCGGTTTCTTTGAAATTACGCACAGGTCCTTTTTATACAAAAAAAAACTTCACTTTCTTTGAAAATGCGTATAGGTCCTCGTTTTTAAAAAGAAAAACCCGTCTTAAGAATTTTCATCTCTTTTACTTTGTTCAACATCTCGTTTTTTTTAAAAAAAACCGTCTTAAAATTTTTTGTCTCTTTTACTTTGTTTCACACGGTGGTTAGCGCGGCGTGACGCCGTGCCTATGTAGCTAGTTTTTATTAGAGCATTTGCAGTCTTCTTTGTCGTCTTTATCTTTATTTTTGCAATACTATGATAACCGCTTTGTTTTTATGAACTCGACGCCCGCTCATGGTTCCCAAATTATTGCCAAGACTCTTCCATCTTTTATCGGTTTGATGGATGGATCCATTTTTAAAAAAGAAAACCCCTCAATTTTTGCAAAATAAGACCAAGCCAATTATGTGCATAGACCAATTAGATATCGAATATAAGAATTAGTTAATGAAATTGAATTATACACACATTTGTTAAATGTCATACTACAACCATAACCTCTTTTACAGTAGTAAAGTACTCTTATACAGTAGTGAAGTAGGGCTAGAAAGTAAAACTTTTGCAATAGCTATATTATCATTTCTTGAACAGACAGACAATGTGAAACGGCAATTTCTAAGAAAATTAACTTATATTGTAAAGTGGAGGGATTCCAATCATTCATCAGTTTAGTGAATACATGGAATCAGTTTATTTAAAGACGATCTGCAGTCTTATTTATCTTTATTTTCACAATATTATGACGACGGCTTTTGTTTTATGAACTCGGTGCCTTTTCACCAGTTCCCAAATTATTACTCCCATCATTCATCGGTTTGCTCGAAGGATCCATTTTTTTTAAAAAAAATACATCCTCAGTTTTGCAATACAAGGCTAAGGACATCTCCAATGATCCTAACTAACTACTATCTATAAGGATTCCACATCATCTATAGAGTACACACTAAAAGCTAGTATTCCAAAGGACTATCTATAAGGATAGCTATTTGATGTTTACATGCACACACAGTCATTTATAGAGACTGTCTTGTTTTGCGTTATAGACTAGAGACGAAATAGTAGCTAGCTGTTTATGTTTTGCATACTCTCTTTCCTCCACATAGGATATATGCTGATGTATACATGCAAATAGCCAGCTGACTCAGCACCATTGGAGATGCCCTAAGCTAATCATGCGCACATACCAATAAAATAGTATCAAACAAAAGAAATAGTTAATAAATTTAGACCATGCACATCTCTCTTAAATACGATACTGCAATCATTAAGCCTCTTTTACATTATTAAGGTATGTTAGAGAGAGTTGAATTCGGCGCCTGCTCATCAGTTCCCAAATTATTACCAAGACTCCTATCATTCATCGGTTTGGTAGATAGATTCATTTTTTCTTAAAAAAACACCCTCAGTTTTGCAATATAAGGCCAAGCGGATCATCCACATAGAACAATGAGGTATTGAACATAAAAAATAGTTAATGAAATTGGTCCATACACATCTTTGTTAAATGTTACACTCTCCATTCTTTTTTGGTACCGCTCGGATTAGCGATGGCTTTTGGTTTTTACTGTAGCAGTTGAAAAAACACTGTAGCAGCTGAGAAAATCACTGTATTGGTTAAGGAAGTACTGTAGCAGTTAAAAGTAGAGTTAGTTCAAATTAAGCGGTAATTACACATACAACTTACATATGGGTACATCTTGAATGGGACGACTATCTCTACGCTACCAACGACGCTGTTATGCAGTCACGTGTCATGTCCATTAGTACAGCCTCTAAATCATGCGTAAGTCCAGACGACATAGACAGGGTAGGTGCGGAATGCCCCCACATTATGTGTGTAGTTAGGAGGTACCGTCGTAGCTAACTCGTAGTCGATAATAAAATCGTGCAGCGCCATGCATGCTGTCATGATCGCACTCTGCCTGCGCCCCTTGTAGGCAGGGACCTTGTCGAGTATGCGCCATTTGCCTTTGCACATCTCGAATGCGTGCTCGACGGCGTTCCGTAGTTGTGAGTGCTGGTACTTGAAGAGCTCCTGTATCCCTACGGGCTTAGTATTATTGTCAAACTCCGAAAGATGGTATCTACTATTGCGATATGGCGCCAGATTCCCTAACCTATTAGGATACTCTGAGTCGACAAGGTAATACTTACCTACAATGCAAAGAAGCAGTTAGCCATAAACGTGCAAAGAATGGTGTATTGCAAATTGTTCGTAACGTATTACCTTCTGGCGGATGTGGGAATCTATCACTATATCTCACAATAGTCTCTTATAGGATCCACGTGTCATGCACCGATTCCGACCACCCTGCGCACACAAATACGAACCGACAGTCGAAATCACAAATGGCCAGGACATTCTGGCTTGTGTAGCCGTGCCTATTGAAATGGTGCGCCCTCTCCTCGTTTGGTACAACGACTCTGACATGCGTACCATCCATGACCCTATGCAGTTGTTGAAGTGCGGATAAAATCTCGGGTTCTGCAACCTTGCATGCACCGTCTGATATGTAGGGTCGGATGGTACAATGACCATACCAGCAAGGTCGGACGCACTCTGTAGCACATTGTTGAACCTCTTGCAAATGGTTCCCGCAGAGTGCTCGAAACGGTTCATTCCTTGCCTTTGCAATTGAGGTGCTCCGCAGGTCCACAAAAAGAGAGGCAACGCTTCCTTCGAGCAAACTTCCCGAGTAGACCGGAGTACGTGCGCCACAACTAGTTTGTTGTGTAGTGCCTCAAATACAAGAGGGCTCATCCTAAACATATTACGGCAACGCTGGTCATCGGCAAGTTGCTGTGAAACACATTGCCATCTTGTCATGTGCGGCACTACTGGGATTGCCATCTTCGTCGCTTCCAAACCCGACTACGACAACGTAAGGCAAGAACAAGTCCTCAAACAGATCCTCTCCTTGGTGCCCACTGCCAGAAGCCATCGCTGCAAAGCTGGAACATATGCAACATGTAAACAACATCCAACATCCAGCATGCTCAAGATAACAAATTAAACAACATGCAAGATAAATGTAATAAATGCTGACCAACGGTAGCGACGGTAGTAGCGTGATAGCGACATAGTAGTAGTAGCAAGACAAGAGTAGCGGCACAGACAAGAGTAGTAGCGACCAGCGAAGAGCACATACACAACATATGCAAACATATGCATCTAGAAGAAACAACATAACGAATTAAACAAGTTCCTCAACAAGGTAGTAAACAAGTTCCTCAACATAACCAATTAAACAAGTTCTTGAAGATAGCAAATTAAATAAGTTCCTCAACATAACGAATTGAAAGTCGCCAGATAATGAACTAATCTCATTGCTAATGTAGTCAACTCGACAACACAATCCCGCAACTGAACTCCTCAAAGGCCCCTCATATGCAAATCCCATGTCCGCCTGATCCAGTTTAGGCGAGCCTCATTCGTTTCCATGGAGAGAAAGCTGTCGCGGTACGTCGGCTTCATGAAAAGTTGTGAGGCATAGAAATACTCGTTGCTTTCTGGCGCAGCCCCCGCTTCCTTGACCATCCTCATGAGTTGCAGCAAATCTTCCCTTGTGGAAATGTGGTCAGGGGATGAGACACTTTAACCGAACATCCGAGTTGTAACACTCTTCTCGTAGAGGTTCACAAGCCGATGCAAGTTGGTGTCACGATCAACATGTTTCTATGGTCGACTGTCGCTCAGGTACACCGATGGTGCTGCCCGCCTCTTGCCCTGGGACTACCCCGCGCTTGCACCGCTGCCGGTGCCCTGCATTGGGCTATGCATACTGTTGCTGTCTCCTTCCTCGCATTCTGGCCACACCTCGCTGTCCACGTCGATCGAGTCCACACCAGGGACGAACACACACTCGCTTGTGGTCACGCTGTTGCCGAAGATCACCTCCAGTAGATCCTCATGTCGTACCACGATCTGCCTGAACTTGTGCATCGTGGACTTGCCCTGCAATGGCACGACGGAACATCACACTATGGCGCAACAAATTGAAACAAGGCTGCACTTCGGAGGGGGGACTTACTCCATCGTTGTCATCCCACCATGACTCGTTCACGTCAATGCTGCCAGTCTCAGGGTCGACGCTGAGCCTTGTTGCATGAAGCTTCAACTCCTTCCATTTCACGTAGTCGTGTTTGAGGGAGTCCCACTTATTATTCATTTGCTTGTTCGTGTACGCTAACCCGGCTCGCTCATTGAATTTTCGCAGATGGTTGCGCTTGTCTTGGATGTTCAACCGTGCGAACGACTTGTTCTGTGCATGCACCTCATCAGCACAGATCTGCAGGAATGCGGTCGTGTTGTCGTCGCTCCAGGCAGTCGGGGCCATCTACACATGGTTGCGCTTGTCTTGGATGTTCAACCGTGCGAACGACTTGTTCTGTGCATGCACCTCATCAGCACAGATCTGCAGGAATGCGGTCATGTTGTCGTCGCTCCAGGCAGTCAGGGCCATCTACACGCACGGTGGCCAAGTATGAAAGCAAGCTACAGCGGTTGGCAGTTGGGGGGAAGCTAGATGTACAACATAGTTTCGGGGAAGGCAAAGCATCGTACCGTCGAGTCACCGACAGGGGGTCCGAGCAGCGTGGTACCATCACCGCGTGAAGGGCGCACCCGGGCCGGTGAGTCGTTTCAATGGACGGGCTGCGCGTACGTGATGGGACAAAGTGGACATTGGGGACGGCAGAGCTGCCGCTGTGGGCGCAACCCGACTTGCCGGATTTGCCGCGGGAGTGCACCGGTCCGGATCTCGGACTGGTCGATCCAAAGCCGCTTGCGGATGGCACGTGGACAAATGACCACGGTTTGGGAGGGCCCGAGTGCCCTTTGCGGCTTACGGCGCCACGGCTGGCGGCGGGGGGCGGAGATCCGCCCTCGCCGGACGGGGGGTTGGGTGCAGGATTGGGAAAGAATGGGGATTGGGGAGAGAATAGGGAAGCGCAGCGGGTGGGTGCGTCGGTGGGTGGGGGTTATTCCACTTGAAGCCGCTCGCAGGCCGCCAATAGATCGCTAACCGGCTCGCGCGCGCTCCGCCTCCCCAACGCAAACACCGATCGCAGAAGCCCACAGTGAAGCTGAACGAGGCCTTTACTTAGCTTTCTAAAATTTGTGCCATCAAACATTCTAAAGTTTGACCACCAATATATTTAAAACTATCTAGATTGGCTATATGAAAACTATATTATTAGATTTGTCATTAAAATTGCTTTCATACTATTATAATTTTATTAGCATATCTTAATGTAAAGTTATAAAAGTAGCGGTTAAAGTCGTATCTCGAAGACCTAAAAAATAAAAAAAACATCAAGTAAAAAAGAACGGAGAAAGTATACTACAACCATTCAACCTCTTTTATAGTATTAAAGTAGGGTTAGAGATTAGAACTTTTGCAATAACTTTGATATGATTTCCAATTTCTAAGAAAATTAATTATACTCCCTTCAGTTCACAAAGCACAAGTCGTTTTGGACATCGATATGGTCTTTCAAAATGCAATTTTGACCACTAATTACTATTATAATATATTTGAAAACCCCATCAAAATTATAATATTACAAAAGTACTTTTCAAGGCGAATCTACACATATGATTTTCATGTATCTAATCTAAATATTTAAAAGATATTAATAGCCAAAGTTTTCAAAGTTTGAATGCACGCACTTCAAACCGACTTGTTGTTTTTGAACTGGAGGGGGTATTGTCAAACGGAGAGAGTACTAGTTGGAGTATTTTGTTTTTCAAATATTTCTACCTTCTTTTCAAAACAGACGTTATTTTAGGCACTAACACAGTCCACTAAAATCTTTTCTTTTTTTAGTATTAGGCATTAATCTCTCATGCCTCGGTGTAAAGGTTAGGAATTTTGCAGAAGATCCGGGGCCTCACTAGCCACATGCTTTATCGTTGAATATACTAGACATATTTGCGCGGCGCCATACCGCACCAGTCACCGTGTATACCGAAGTAAAAGAGTCAGAAATTCGCAGCAGAAGGAAACCGTAGGGGTTTTTTCAAAAAAAAATTGAGGGCCTTTTCGCGATAAAAGAAGAGCGTAGGGGCTTTTTTAATAAACCAGGAGCTTTTTTAAAAGAACCAAGGGCCTGTACGTAATTTTAGAAACTGTAGGGCGTTATCAAGGTAAAAAAGTGCATGGACTTTTCTGAAAAAATACAGGGGTCTTTTCGTAAAAATCGAAGCTCTAAACGTGATTACCAAAAAATTATGGATCTCTTTGGGGGAACGACACGTGGGGGCTCGTTGCCCAGGAACCCCCGAAAATGATATACGGAGTATGCGTGTGTATATTCTGAGTAAATAAAACACCCTGTATTGATCATACGAATGGAACCCGAGATAAGTGAACACCGTCTCATCACCAGACCACTGGTCTGTCTTTTGCTACATACTGTTATTTTGACAAACACAAAATTGAAAAGAAATTCTAGGTCGGTTGAAGCGACCATAAGTGATTCGAAAGGTGAGAGATAGTGTGGTTTATTTGTGCGGCAATTTATAAATGAAATGGATTAGAGGAGAAGAGAAAAACTAATAAGAAACTAACATTAAAAATATAAATGACCTACATTTTACAACAAGTTTGAATACTTTATTCAGTAATAATAAGATTCCGGCTTCTCACATGAGAGCCGAGCCTTTAATTTGTCATGCGTGCTGTGCAATGTAAGGGCGTCTTTCTGGGAAGTTGCGAGTTCAGCATTGCTCAAGGGCGCTGAAGATGTTTACTTTTCATGCTTGCCTCATGTGTTATATAAAAATAAGATTCCAGCTTTTCACGTGAGAGCCGACCCTTTAATTTGTCGTGCGTGCTGTACATGTAAGGGCGTCTTTCTGCGAAGTTGCAAAGTTGCGAGGAAAGTATCGCTCAAGGGCGCTGAAGATGTCTACTTTTCATGCTTGCCTCTTGATGCTGTTATTATATGAAAATGACTTTGGTTGTATTGCTTCGTCTACTGTGAACTCAGTTGAACGGATCTAGGGTTTTTGTTGTTTTCTACCCCCGAGTGTCCCCTAAGTTTTGTTTTTCTTGTTGATTTCAGATCCACTTTAAGTTCCACTAGATTCACCTTCCGATCCACAGGTTTTAAATAGGCTACGTTCCTTGCGCACCTAACCCTACGAGCTACCCGCAAGCAAACCTACAAAGTAACAACCTTATAAATGGTATTGAGAGTTCTCCCCTAAAAGACTAGTCCGATGAATAAAGATTCCCTCACATTTACAAGTTATGCTTTTTTTCCCACAATACATGTGGAATTATTTCCCAACAATCTCCCCCTCACATATGGATTATGCACACCGCACTCTTGAGAGATGTTGGATGCCTGGACTCTGATACCACTGTTGATTTTGGATCCACCCTAGATTCCATCGGGTTCACTCCCTGGTCCCCAGATCTTAAATAGGATGCGCTCCCTACATATCTAAGCCTATGGATTGCCCGTAAGCAAACCCCCAAAGCAACAACTTTATAAATGGTATTAGACTTTCTCCTCTTAAAGACTAGTCTGATAGATAGAGACTCTCTCACACTTATAAGTTATGCTTTTTTTTTCCATAATCTACATGGGATTATGTCCTAACATTTCTTAACCTCGAGTGTTCAGCCCTCCCAGGGCGGCAAGGCTAATGCGGTTTGTACCTTAAACTCTTTTCTCCTCTTTAGGCAGTGCTTAGTTTGGCATTGGCTTATGGTTTTTTTATTGTAGCTGTCTTATTTTTTATTGTAGCTGGATTGGTTTATTTGGCATAATTAAATTAAAAAATATAAAAATAGAAAAAAAAACATACTAATCTATCATGGACAATACAAATGAATACAGGAAAAAAGAAAAAGGAAAAAAAGACCAAAAAATCTTAAAAAATGAGAAAAAGATGAAATTATTGAATAGTGAAAAAACAGAAACCAAAAGTAGAAGCTAGTTTTAAGTCAAATTGAGCACCACCTAATTAAACGGCAAATCTCCTGCCCTTTTCTTTTTGTTTTTTTAAAAAGTTAGTTGTAAGGATCAAGTAACAGAGCTAATGTAGTTTGTTTTGTTTGCTGGCACAATATAGTAAGATCCAGTTTGTTTCTGATGATAGAAATCTAGGGACTGATTCGTGGATTGGTTCTCTCTTCATGGTGGTTAGCGCTTAGCAGTTAGCACACACTGTTCCATTTTCAGAGTTGCATTGACAGCTTCCTTGCATCTAGCTCCCTTTCCTTCCTATGGCTTTCATCGTAGATATCTTTATCCAAAACAACCGCCTCACCCCCGCCGGCATTCAACTCATCGTCGGCCTCACTACCCTGCTCATGGTGATCCGCTTCGGGCTGGATGCTTTGCGGCACCGGTCAAGGAGCAACGCCATGAAGGTGACCCTCCTCAGTCTCGACGCAGCGACCTACTCAATGATCCAATACAGTCTCGGGATCATGCAACGCCCCTCCGCGACGAACAGCTACTACCAGGTGTGGGCTGTGCTGTTGGTCACCCTCCGTTACAGCGTGAAGATAGGCCGCCCGGCCGGCATCGCCATTAAGCAAACTCCGCTGGTGGACTTGATGTCCTCCTTCTGGGCGGCCAACATACTTCGTTCTCAGGCTCTGATGATTCTCAAGGCACCTGTTTGGCTGCTTTGGTCCGTCAACTCTGCACGCATCATCCACGGTTTCATCTCCTCGGAGCATGCCAACAATAGTCACAGAGAGAATATGAGGTTACTGACACATTACATGCGGCATGAGCATACAGTGGGTGCACGGGGTCAGAGGCCTGACCCTAGCACAATGGCGGGGTATAGATACTTGGTGTTGGGGGAAGCCAAGAAACGAAAGCAGAGAGCGGCCGAACAAGTCGTCAGAGACGAGGTGGAGGCAACTGAAAATATCAAGAGGCTTCTGTTGGCGTTGAGAGAAGACGACAAGGAGCTCATCACGCTTGAGAAGATCTGGAACCACCAAGAAAGTGCCCACAATGGCTGCCTCTGCATATGTTCCGACGTGTTTGACGAGGAGCTCAAGGACCTCTGCCTCTCCTTTGCGCTCTACAAGCTCCTTCGTAGACGATTCTTCAATTTCGACATCCACGAGGCAAACCTGCAAAAGACGAGACGGCTGGTCCTTGACGGGATCTTTGGTGGCAACTCCGAGAGGGCGTTCCGTGTCAGCGAGGCCGAAGTGGCTTTCCTCAACGACTTCTTCAACAGCAGGCATGCCATTATATTTGCTGAAGGCTTCCCATTCCTTCGGCTTTTTCTATCCACCCTTCTGATAGGGGGGATCTCAGGTATGGCGGTTGCTATCCATAGCTTTTCTAAGGTTGCTAAACAGGACGAGCTCGGCAGAGTCCATCACGGAGTAGTTTTTACATGGATTCTCCTTTCATTACTTGGAGCAAAAGAGATATGGGAGATCATAACTTACGTGTTCTCAGACTGGACCAAGGTACTATTGTTGTGCAAGTACGTGGAGCAGCCATGGTGGTTGCGAGGCCGGGTTGCCAAGTCTGTCGTGCGGAAGCTCTGTAGGTGTCGCCCTCTGTACAAAAGATGGCACGGAAAGGTCGGGCAATTGAACATCCTCTTCTCTACGTCCAAGGGTTTTTTCTTCTCTACGTCCAAGGGTTTCATCAGGAGGCGACGTGCCCCGTTCTTGGTCGATCTGCCCCGACAAGTGAAGCGCGCTGTGATCGACTCTCTCAGCAGCTTGCGGAACCGGCCGTTGGACAGTTACCTGGAAAGGGCATTCAAGCAGGCCGACCCGACTGACAAACTTCGCCCCAAGGTCGAAGGGGCGGTAAATGGACTACAGAACGATGTGCACATTCTACTGGTTTGGCACATTGCCACATGCTACTGCGTGCTTGCCAGTAGAAATGTTAGAGAGAGTATATGGTCGAGGGGGCGAGCCTTCGGCCGCCGCAATCCTTCGGATGAGGATGAAGATCTTTGGTCTCATTACATGACCGCTACGACACTGTCCCAGTACTGTGCCTATGTGCTCACACTGGTCCCTCCTCTACTGCCCGGGAACAGCCTAATGGCCAGAGAGTTGTTTGAAGAAGTGTATACAGAAAAAAACCGTCTTCTTTTCAGAAACTACGAGCACTTGCGTCGTTGTACTACATCCATCCAAATTCTCGAAAGGCTTGAAAGGTATGCATCGGGGGGGATACAGTTCGATGGGAATGAAGAAGGCAATGAAGAAGGCAATGAAGAAAGCAACACTATACTGAAGAGGGGAGCAGAGCTTGGCAAGAAGCTGACAGAAGCGACCAGTGGTGGCACGGAAGCTCCGTGGAAGTTCTTGTCGGAATTCTGGGCTGGATTCGTGCTGTACTTGGCTGCATCCACGAAGGCTTCTCAGCACAAGATATTTCTAAGCACCGGCGGGGAGCTCATGACGCATCTGTGGGCATTGTTATCCCACGCCGGGTACCTCGGGGCGGCCGAGCACGGCGATCAAGCCTTTGATACGGTGCTTGCGCCCATCCAAGATTACTATCTGCAGGTGCAGGTGCAGGTGCAGGTTTAGTTGAAAAATGTGCTCTGTTATTTGCTATTCCATGTGAAAATGCACAAAGCACATACGATTTGGTAGTGGACAAGAACATAGTATTCTGTTGTTTCTACTTAATTTATCAATTTGATTGGGTGTTGTGTTTCTTGAAATTAATTATGCAGTATACTTTGCTTTCGTTTCAAATGTATTGTCCAATAATACGTGGAATTTTATTTGGTTTTCCACATCGTTGGCAAGCTTTTGATAAAGTAACACCTATCTTGGTAGGGATAAAAACATTGAGGTGCTTCAATACTTACCCAAAAAAACGAACTTCACAAAAAAAAACACAGTGTCAGTGTACGTACTACTAGCGGATATTTCGCTTCTAGAGAATCAAAGTTTTTTATGCGTGAACTGATGTTTCGAATGAGAAAATTATAGCTAAAATTAATTTACACCAATATAGACAACAATCTATTACATTATTAAAACAAAGTCAAAAGAAACAATCATGTTTGTTCTCAAGTGCTAGAAACTATCGCGTTAATTGATGGAAAAAAGATCTATATCGTCAATTTGACCCACAAAAGAAATCTATGTACTCCAAATCAGATATGCACTATCATCCTAACGTTGCAATCCACAAAATAGGCGATCCTACTACCGGTGAACTCTAACCAGACCCCCGGCACCGCCGTGGATTGTTTGGGGGAGGGCAATGTTAGATTGATCTCCACCGATTAATAGCAAGCTAATCGGGCCTTGACCAGCATACGACCGCGGCCTCCACCCCTCTTTATATTGCGCGTGCGACAGGGCCCACCAGCCTTGATATGGGTGGGCGCCCCGTCGTATGCGAGTCAAGGCCGATTAGCGTTGGGCTAATCGGTGGAGATCAATCTAACATTCTCCCCTTGATCTCAACTATGCTTTAACTTTAATTACTTTTGACTTTACTTATTCCATCACGATTAGTACATAGAACATGTCTCATCGTCACGGTCAAACGCCGATAGATTTAATGACTACAATACACCTCTCGTGCTCAAGCGATTACTTTAATCTTTTGGGCCATCTTTTAGTCCAGAATCATAGGCTTTCCTTAAACCCATGCCGGCTACATGTTCTTTGAACACGTTGGGTGGTAAGCCTTTAGTAAGCGGATCCGCTAACATCTTTGCGTACTTATGTGCTCAAGACTTATAATTTGATCCCGAACTTTATCTTTCACAACATAGTACTTTATGTCAATGTGTTTGGCAGCACCACTTGACTTATTGTTGTGGACATACGTTCTGCGGGTTCATTATCGCGATACAACTTAAGTGGTCTATTGATGTCGTCAACCACTTTTAAACCGGGTATGAACTTCTTAAGCGGTTCACCTGCCCCGTAGCCTCATAACATGCTACAAACTCGGCATACATTGTGGGCGATGTAGTGACGGTTTGCTTTGAGCTTTTCCACGATATAGCTCCTCCAATGAGAGTGAATACATATCCGGATGTTGACTTTCTATCATCTCCGCATAATCGTAATCAGTATACCCCACTATATGGAGTAAATCTGATCTTCTGTATGTCATCATGAGGCCTTTTGTTCCTTGCAAATAACGCAAGACTTTCTTTACCAATTTCCAATGCTCTATTCCAGGATTGCTCTGGAATCTGCCAAGTAACCCGGTAACAAACGCTAAGTCGGGCGTGTGCACACTTGAGCATCTTGTAAGCTTCCAATTGAAGCATATGGAACCGATTTCATTTGATCGAGCTCGTCTTGGTTCTGGGGCATTGAAAATCCCCATATCTGCGCCCTTGACTATTGGTGCAGGTGAAGGACTACTTTTATGCATACCAAATTTCTTTAAGACTTTCTCTATGTATGCTTTTGTGATAGTCCCAATATCCCTTTGTTTCTATCCCGGTGAATTTGATTCCTAGAACGAACGAAGCTTCACCAAGATCTTTCATATCAAAGTTTGAGGACAAAAACTTCTTTGTCTCGATGTGATGATATCACTACTAGCTAGTAGGATATCATCTACATCTGAGATTAGGAAGATAAACTTCCCATCTTTAAACTTTGCATAAACACGCTTGTCCTCTACATTCTCTTTAAACCCAAATTTTCTTATTGTCTTGTCAAACTTCAAGTACCATTGTCTTGAAGCTTGCTTTAACCCATAAATCGATTTCTTTAGGCGGCATCCCATTCTTTCATTTCCTTCCACGACAAAACCTTTCGGTTGTGCCATGTAAACATTTTCCTCCAAATCCCCATTAAGAAATGCCGTCTTTACATCCATCGATGTAACTCTAAATCATAATGTGCTACTAATGCCATTATGATTCGAAGGAGTCTTTACATGAGACGGAGAAAAAGTCTCATTGTAATCAATTCCTTCTCTTTGCGTAAAGCCTTTTGCCACAAGTCGCGCTTTGTATCTTTCTATATTCCCTTGGGAGTCAAGTTTTGTCTTGTAGACCCATTCTGACCTCTTTGTTTTGGCTCCTTTAGGAATAATTTCCAAGTCCCGGACTTTATTAGTCTTCATGGACCTCATTTCCTCTTCCATGGCCTCAAGCCATTTTGAGAATTTTCGCTCTCATGGCTTCTTCAAATGAGGTTGGATCATCCTCCATTTGAAATTCCTCTGTATGATAAATCGATAATCATCGAGAAATAGTGATCTTCTTACTCTTTGAGACCTTCTCAGGGCCTCCTCATTTGGTATATTTTCTATTTGAGGCTGTTGTTGCTCCTCCTCATACGTGGCAATGGGTTCTATAGGATCTGAAGAACGAGTTCCACATTTTCATTCATTGTTGCCACGGGAGGAACAATAACAGTCTTGGCACCACTGATGTCTTGCACCGTCGGTGCGGCGGCAATGAGCGGTGTGAAGAATGGCTCTTGAATCATCGGAGTGGGCGCATCGCCGCTTCTCTTCAAGGTCGGTCTCTCGAGCTACCATGCTCCCCTCATCATTTCATCCTCTAAGAAGACGGCGTGTCTCGTTTCTACAAACTTTGTATATCGATCCGGGCGGAGAAAGCGAAACCTTTTGACTTTTCGGGTAGCCAATGAAATGGCGACTTCATCGCATTTTGGGATCAAGCTTCCCAAGATTTGGGTTAAATACTTTAGCCTCGTGAGACCCCACACACGTAAGTGGTGTAGTGAGGAACTCTTTCATCCCACAACTGCGGTGTTTTGGGCACCGATTTACTAGGTACTCTGTTGAGAATATGAATGGCGGTTTTAACGCCTCCATCCATAAACTCAATGGCGGTGTGGAGTAGCTCATCATACTGCACCATATCCATCGAGAATGCAGTTGCGTCTTTCACTACTCCATTTTCTTTGAGGTTCGCCGGTGAAGAATCTTGGGCCACTATACCATTTTCCTGTAGAAACCTTGCAAAAGGTCCAGGAACTTGTCCATATGGGGTATGTCGACCGTAGTACTCCCCCCACGATCAGATCGGACTATCTTAATCTTTAAATCATGTTGGTTTTCAACTTCAGTCTTAAATATCTTGAATTTATCCAAGGCTTCATTTCTTTCTTTGATTGGATAAATATATCCGTAACGGGAGTAATCATCCGTGAATGTTATGAACGAGTCATATCCATCCACACTTTTCACAGGAAAGGGACTACAAATATCTGTGTGAATAATTTGTAGAACTCCTGTGCTTCTTTTGGCATCTTTCTTAATTTTCTTTACATATTTTCCTTTAATGCATTCTCTGCATTGTTCTAAGTCTGAGAACTCTAATGGAGGAAGAATATCATTCTTAACTAGTCTTTCTATTCTCCCCCTCGAAATATGGCCTAAGCGACAGTGCCATAATTTCGACGACGCATCTAGAGTTCTCTTTCGTTTTCTGTTTGCATTCGTAGACGAGGATTCATTTACTTTCTCACACGCGACGTTCCCATTATCGCATACGACATTCACATCATCACATCACGAATTCACATTTTCACGAAGTGACAATAAATAAAGCTTGTCTTGTTTGATGGCAAGACCAATGCATTTATTATTAAACATTATTTCACACTTGCCATTTCCAAAATGACAATCATAACCATCATTGTCCAAATTTGAAACACTAATCAAATTCCTCTGTAAAGAGGGTACAAAAGGACATCTCTAAGTAAAGCTTTGAACCATTAGCTAACTCTAATGAAAGATCGCCAACGGCTTCAACTTCAGCTTGGACTCCATTTGCAACTTTAATGCATCTTTCGTTTCTTTGCGTAGTCCTCGTCGAAAGGAATCCCTGTAAGGAATTAGCAACATGAACAGTTGCTCCTGAGTCAATCCACCAAGTAGATTTGAATATTGCACATACTGGCATTCATTTACAAAGGTAATAATGTTCTCACCTTTCTTTGCCATTATCATCTTTAAATAATCGGGACAGTTCTTCTTGTAGTGTCCTGTCTTCTTCTGATGAAGACACCGATCTTTGTCTCTGACAAACTTATTACGTTGAGGTGATGGATGGAGGTTTTTCCTTGTTCTTTGAGAAGGAGTGATTGTTGAAGTTCCTTTTCTTGTTATCCTTCACATAGTTGATAGAACCACCATGTGAGGATTTAATTCTTTCCTCTTCTTGCACACACATAGCTATGCATTTTCCAAGTCCCATTTCTCGGGCTGCATATTGTAGTTGACAACAAAGTGTCAAACTCTTTTGGCAAAGAAGCAAAAATTAAATGAATAAGGAACTCATCCTTGAGAGCCAAATCCATTGGTTTAAGCTTGGATGCCATGTTACTCATCCTCGTATGTGCTCTCTTATGCCTTTGCCACCACGAGTACCTTTCTGTCACAAGTTGTTTGATCGGTGTGTAGCATAAGTCTTTGAAGAGCCGATGGCGACTCTTTATTCTCTCAAGGTACTCTGTGTGATGTCACACTCTGCATTGAGCCCACAATTGCAGGCTCAATTGTGTTCTTTATCACACCATACACTTCTTGTTGGTGTGGTCCATTCTTATGATCAAGATCATAAGACATCGTAAGGAGCATGATCCTCTGTCTTTTCTCGCCAAGCGATATCATCCTCATTAGGATCCCTCACTGGTGCCATAGGCTCAGTGGGACGTGCTGTAGTGAGGACCCAGTCCACCTCAGCCAAGATAAACGCTAAGTCTATCTTTTTCTTCCACTCTCCATAATTATCTCCTTTAAGAGTGGGGATCTCTCTGATACAACTCATCAAGTTGTATCCGCCTGAAAATATTTCAAATAAAGTGAGAACATAACAGGAAAATTATATGCCTTATTTCCAACGTTGGTCAAAATATGACATACAATTAAATCAATTTTATTTATACATTAAATCTATATCACCGTTGGGCAGAAATAGAAATAATGCATAAAAACACCCATTAAAATTATAATATTGTTATTATCAACGTTGGTCAGAAAATAACAATATCATAATTCACAACAATGCTCAAAAATTAAATTCTCACGTTGGTTCGAATTTAATTTAAAGAGTAATCACAATTTAACTTTTGCAGCGGAAACATCAATTAAAAATTATATCTGTTTTTCCAAAATTAAATTCTCCCGTTGGTTCGAATTTAATAATGAAAATTAAATCTTTTCTTTTAGATATATATATATATCTAAAAGTACTTATACCATGGAAAAAATTTCAATACATATATGTACCTGAATATATGCATGACATAATTGCTGATAAACATGAAATTAAACTGTCAACTCAAAAATGACATAATAATTTTCAGTATATTAGCAACATAATCCAATATATACTGAAAATAAACATCATAAATCGATTTCATGTAAATATCAAAAAGATATAGAAAGGAAAACAAAATGATCCACATGCTTTTGACCGGTCAAAATCATGCCCCGTTAATATCCACCACTCATTTCTTATCTCTGCCCCACAACTTTATCCTTCCAGAGGAAGCCACAAAAATCTGCCCACTCCCGAAAAAACGGATCTGCGCGATTTGTGGGGAAGCTCTCGGGCCTGCTGCGTGTGTCGGCAGCCGGGACTGTGGCAAGGCTCGGGCGGGCAGGGGAGCCCGTGCGAGCAGCGGCGCTAGGCCGGCGTAGGCGCAGTGCAAGGCGCCAGCGGCCGGCGGCAGATGGGGCTCAGCGCGCGCGACAGGAGGGCGGCCAGCGCGGGCTCGGCGGCGGCGACCATGCAGTGAGCGGGGCCTGCCTGCGCGTCCGGCGGCGACCATGCATGCAGCTGCGCGCAGTGGCGGCGTAGCGGCATGATGGGGTCGGCAGAAGAGCGGGGCCGAAAGCGGGCCGGCGCCAAGCAGCGCCAGAGCGGCGTAGCGGCAGGCGCCGCAGAGGGGAGGCGCATGGTCAGCGCCACGGTGGTGGCCGGTGATCGGCGCGAGCCGTGGCGCGTGAGTCCCCGCCCTTTTTTTGTTTCTTGCTTTTTCCGATGCGAGGCGGATCAATCTTTTCCGCTCGATACCATTGTTGATCTCTCTTCTTGCCACAGTTCTTGATGTTCTTGGTTTGGATCGAGAGAGAGAGAGGGAGAGAGAGAGATACCGTCCGATGTAGAGGAGGGCGGCGGCCATCACGGGTTCGTCGGTGTGGTACTGCGCGAGCGGCGACGGTCGGGAAGCGGCGGTCCGGCGAGGCTTCGGAGGTCGGCGAGGTGGCGGCGGCGGTGGTCGGCGACGGTGGCGGCGGTGGTGCTTCCGTCGCTCACTGCGCTCCCTCCGGTCGGTTAGGGTTTGTTGGGTGGAGTTGCGGCTCGCGTACAGCGTCGTGAGACGTCTTGCCGCCTCCACCCTCTTTATATTGCGCAACGCGACGAGGCCCACCAGCCTTGATATGGGCTGGGCGCCCCGATCGAGCGCGGTCAAGGCCCGATTAGCCGTTGGGCTAATCGGTGGAGATCAATCTAACAGGCAAGTCTAGTTGAAAGATCCCTCGTTTCAGGTGAAAGCTTTCCTTCAAATTAGTCGAAAGTTGAGATTTATTTTGGAATTTTCCCCAACCAATTTGAAAGTTTTAAATTTAAAATTTTGAATTATTTTGAGTTGAAACTTCAATTTTATTATAAGCACTCAAAGAAGAATGTATGAGAACTATATTGAATTTCACAGGGAGAAGATAAGTTTACAGAAAGTGACCTAACATGGATCAGATATAAGCAACATATCTTATGCACTACCATTTTGTGGTGCACTTATGCACTCACCCTTCATAGAGTGTTCTAGTACTCTTTAAAATTTCAACTTCAAATTTAAAATGTGTTAGAATAAACAAAAAGGCAAATTTTTGCTTTTGCTTTTGCTTTATTATTTGTCTTTTTTTTCTTATTATTTATTCTTCATGTACAATGATTTGAACTTGAAATTCTATACGTAGGTAAAGAAAATTGATAAGCACATTATCATTTTCCCCAAAATTTTTCATAATGATTTGGTGCCTGAGCTGAAGTACGGGTGCATGAGTGCACCACTACAATTTACCACATATCACCAAATTAAGCACCTAAAACTACTCTACCTTAGACCAAAGACAAGAAAATTCTTACCGACCTATTTTTGTATCCAACATTTGAATCACTGGCAACAGGATTTTTCATTCGAATCGTTGGGACCTTGTAAATTGCCTAGCCCACATAACCAAGCATTTCAAACATGGAGCTGATGGATGAAAGTTTTACTAACGAGAGCTAGTTCTCTTTCTTTTTTCTAGTCCAGAAAGTTTATCAACAAAATGGACACAAGTACACATGTAGGGATATTGATATTAACTACCCTCAAAACATGGTCGATCAAACTCTATCTGAACTCTTTTCGCTGGTTGGGTCAAGTCTTCGGTCATCTTTTCCATTGTCGTTTTGCTGGGAGGGTCAAATCTTCGGCTACTGTGCCTATCAAAGGTTTTTTGTTCTCATTGAAAGTGATAACAAACTGAATAAATCCAGCTATTGCGGGACGTTACGTTGATAATGGCTATTTGTCATTAATCATCAGTAGACTGTTGGGTCTGGCTTCTTTGTCCCTATTTCTTTGTAGACACCATTGCCTAGCTTGTCATTGTTTAGCAATTTGTAAAGGGCAATTCTGTCACGACAACGCATCACCTACTACATGGTTTAAAAACAATAACAAGCACACATACATTTAGCACATCACTGCTCGGTTAGTGCGTCGTTAGTCGTAACACAATTGCAATTTTCTGCTTGAGAAGGTAACTATAATACAAGTCAACAGTAGACCCAGCACCCAGCACCCAGCAGAGCCAGAGAGCGCGACACAGCTAGCGACAGATTAAAAAAGGCCACACAACCCGAGGAGAGAAGAAAAAACTAGCGTTTTGGTTTCTTCGGTCTGCACAGGAGACAGATAAAAAAAAGCATTACAAAACACATGCTGAGACGCACACAATCTGAATTATGACACTTGGATGGAGGTGTCATCGATGGAGTGACGATGAAAAAGGACAGCAGGTGTTTCATTGCAATATTCTTTGCTCACACGGAGCAAATATGTCGTGTGGTTGTTGAAGATGCGTGTCAACCTGCAGACACAAGGTGTGCAGAACGTTGTAGCGAAAGATAACATCGACGAACATAGGAATGGAATAGCCCTCACCGCCATATATCAAAGTGTACCGGAGGATGTGCTTCTGATGTTGGCTGAGAAGGACTCCGCCAATGATGCGTGGGAAATGCTCAGGACGATGTATATAGGCGCAAATCGTGTTAAGGAGGTGAAGAACCAACCTTTGAGGAGTGACTTTGAGGCGATTCATATGAAGGAAAGTGAATCGGTGGATGATTTCGCCATGAAGCTGATGAAGATCACCAATAGCATCCGAACATTCGGCAAGCAGGTGGAGGAGACCACCATCGTCAGTAAATTTCTCTGAGCGGTTTTGACAAAATTCTTGTCAATCGTAACGTCGATTGAGTAATACAGTGACCTAAAGGCCATGTCTGTTGAGGAGCTAATCAGCCGCGTCAAAGCCTTTGAGGAGAGAGTTTGAAGATACGGTGATAAGGAGGAGGAGGAGGAGCATCTGTTGCTCACACACTCGGAGTGGATGACACGCATGAAGAAGAACAGAGGATGGGAATCTTCCTTTAACTCGAAGGGACATGGCAGTAATGATAACAAAAGTTATGGTAGTGGAAGAGGACACGATCATGGCCATGGATGCAGCAAGGGTGACCGTGGTGACATCTCACCATCGACTGATGCCAAACGTGGCTCTGGAAGTGGTAAGGATAAAAGCAAGATTAAGTGATTTAACTATGATGTTTGTGGTCACTATGCATCTGAGTATTGTAAGCTTCGCCAAAATCATGATGGGGATAAGGAGGCTAATCTTACCCGAGCACAGGATGAAATGGTGCTGATGAACGAGGAGAAGGTGACACCAAGATTGCGTATCAATGGCGAGGCGCATCTCATGTCCAACGAGTAGTACCTAGACAACGGTACCGGTAACCACATGATGGGTCAGTGGTCTGTGTTCAACAAACTATATGAAAGCCTACATGGATAGGTTGATTCGGTGACGGTACACAGTGGAGATTAAGGGGAAGAGGTCAATATTTCTCCAGTGCAAAAATAGAGAACAACATGTACTTTCTGAGGTATATTTCATACCAAGCCTTTGCAATAATATCATTAGTTCTCATGAATGTAAAAAGATCCAATAATTGGTGTACAAGATTTTGCTAGAGATAGGAAACTTGGTGTGTGTAATGGCAGTTTGGAGGAGCCTATATGGTGGAGGCATGCACGGTTAGGGCACGTGAACTTTCATGCCCTAAAGTAGATAGCAGAGAAGGAGATGGTGCTAGGCTTGCCCATGATTGACCACCCAATGTAACTATGTGAAGGTTGTTTGGTGGCCAAGCAAACGGATGTTGGTTCTGTCAAGCGTGCATCATCGAGCGAGACAAGCTATTGGAACTTGTACATGTGGATTTATGCGGCCCATAACTCCATATACACATGCTGGTAACAAGTACTTTTTATTCTTCGTTGATGATTTTAGCAGATATATGTGGATGCACATGTTGAAATCCAACGATGAGGCTCTTGGTGCATTCAAAAAGTACAAAGTGCTCATCGAGAACGAGCATGGGCTCAAGGTGAAGGTCCTGAAATCAGATCAGATGATGGAGGCAACTTCCTATCATGTGAATTCAACGTGTTTTACAATGCCAAAGGGATAGCGTGGCACTTTATAGTATCGTATTTACCACAACAAAATGGAGTTATGTTACGTCGTAACCGTACTCTTTTGTCCATGGTGAGAAGTCTACTCAAAACAAGTGTGTACCTGTGATAATTGGGGGGGGGGGTAGTATGACATGCGGTGTACCTTCTTAACCGCGTGTAAACGAAGGCCCTAGTTGGGATCACATCATGTGAAGCCTTGCCCGAAAAGAAGCTACATGTCAAGCACTTGCGAGTGTTTGGGTGTGTCATGCATGCCAAGGTGGTAAAGCTAAACTCAAAGAAGCTCAACGACCACAGCACTACCATGGTGTATATTAGCATGGAGCCTGGCAACAAGGCTCACTGACTTTACGATCCTTGATAAGTGAAACTTCACATTAGCCGCGATATGGTGTTCGAGGAATGAAAGGAGTGGCCGTCGAACTATGACAAAACCAACAAGAACATTCCTTGGACTACGTTTGCTGTCTTTGGTAACACATGTATAGATGGGACATGCCAAAACAAGAGGTAGTAGGAGGCTGTCCCACATGGCCCGACAACAATGGGGTCCATAGACGTAACACTATTTAGCTCGCTAGGCGTGGCGATTCCAAACATTATCCCTAGCATGGAGGAGCCAAAGAGAATGGGTACAGTGACACCTCTGGGTACACTAGAAGCCACAGAAGGTGGAACAAGCATGGGGCCTATCTCACCTGATGAGAGTGGGCCTCGTAGATATCGAAACCTCGATGACATCTGCCTAGCATCTTAGGAGATTGGTGGCGTGGATAAGTTGTATCTCCTATCTGTAGAAGAGCCAGCAGTTTATCGTGAGGCTGCACGAGAGTAGTATTGGTGGGAGGCGATGAAAAGCGAGCTTAAGGCCATCAAGAAGAACAAGAGTTGGAATCTCACCGAAGTGTTGCCTGGTCATAAACCCACTAGGCTCAAGTAGGTGTACAAACTAAAGAAGGACACGGATGGCAACATCATGAAATACAAGGCAAGGTTTGTTACCAAGGGGTACGTGCAGTAGCATGGGATCGACTTCGATAAGGTATTTGCTCTCGTGACATGACTCGATACGGTGAGACTTTTGTTTTCCCAACCAATTTGAAAATTTCAAGTTGAAAGTTTGAATTATGTTGAGTTGTAAGTTCATATTTTTAGTTGAGACTTTGAATTATTTTGAGTTGAAAGTTCAATTTTATTATTAAGCACCCAAAGAAGAATTTATGAGAACTATATTCAATCTCATAGGGAGAAGATAAGTTTTACAGCTAGTGATCTAATATGGACCAGATATAAGCAACATATCCTATGCACTACCATTATACACTGACCCTACATATAGTGTTCTATCACTCTTTAAAATTTCAACTTCAAATTCAAAATATGTTAGTATAAACAAATAGACATATTTTTCTATGAATAGTAGCATTTGTCCTTTCCTTTTTTGCTTTTGCTTTTGATATATCATTTGTCATATTTGTCAAAAAATATTATTGTTAATGTACAATGATTTGAACTAAAAATTCTATATGTAGGTAAAGTAAATTGATAAATACATTCTCATTTTTACCAATAAGTTTTCATAATGATTTGGTGCTTGAACCGAAGTATGGGTGCACCACTACAATTTTACCACATATCACCAAATTAAGCACCTAAAACTACTCTACCTTAGACCAAAAACAAGAAAATTCTTACCGACCTATTTTTGTATCCAACATTTGAATCACTGGCAACAGGATTTTTCATTCGAATCGTTGGGACCTTGTAAATTGCCTAGCCCACATAACCAAGCATTTCAAACATGGAGCTGATGGATGAAAGTTTTACTAACGAGAGCTAGTTCTCTTTCTTTTTTCTAGTCCAGAAAGTTTATCAACAAAATGGACACAAGTACACATGTAGGGATATTGATATTAACTACCCGCAAAACATGGTCGATCAAACTTTAATTTAATCTGGTAATGTGGTGTAATACGTGAATGCTTATCTGAACTCCTTTTGCTGGTTGGGTCAAGTCTTCGACTACTAGTATTTGGGAGATAAGGTTATCTTCCATTGTCTTTTTTGCTGGCTGGGTCAAGTCTTCGACTACTGTGCCTATCAAAGTTTTCTTTGTTCTCATTGAAAGTGATAGCGAACTGTGATAACAAGAGGTCACTCGATTCGACTGAAATTTAGAAGTTTATAGTTGAAATTACACTGTAATTAACTGAAGTGATGCCTTATTTAGCATAATTAATTTTTTAAAAAAAAAATCAAAAAATAGAAAAATATACTAATCCATCACGTATAATACAAACAAATATGGGAAAAAAGAATCAATAAACAAGTGTAAAAATACCAAAAAGCCAAAAAAATTATAAATAGTAAAAAATAAGTCAAAACAAAAAATCTAAATTCAAATAAGGGAGACCTAAATCCAGCTATTGCGGGACCTTACATTGACAATGGCTATTTGTCATTAATCATTACTAGACAGTTGGGTCTGGCTTCTTTGTCCCTATTTCTTTATAGACACCGTTGCCTGGCTTGTCATTGTTTAGCAATTTGCAAAGGGCAATTCTGTCACGACTACGTATCACCTACTACAAGGTTTAAAAACAATAACATGCACACATACATTTAGCACATCCCTGCTCGGTTAGTGCATCGTTGGTCGTGACAGAATTGCAATTTTCTGCTTGAGTAGGTAACTTTAATAACAAGCCAACTGTAGACCCGGCACCCAGCCAGAGAGCGCGACACGGCCAGCGACAGATTAAAAAACAGGCCACACATCCCGAGGAGAGAGAATAAAAAAACTAGCTTTTGGCTTGCACAGGAGACAGATAAAAAAGCGCATGCCAAAGCACATGCGGAGACACATGTAATCTGAGTTACCAATTCGACACTTTGATGGAGGTGCTATCAATACAGTGATGATAATGAAAAAAGACAGTAGTATTTCCCTACAATATACTTTGTCATACGGAGCAACTATGCCGTGTGATCGTTGAAGATGCATATCAACCTGCAGGCACAACTACACCCGTGTCGACTACTGTACTATCAAAGTTTCTTACATTGACAATGTCTATTTGTCATTAATCATTAGTAGACTATCTGTTGGGTCGGGCTTCTTTGTGCCTATACTCCCTATATTAAGCCCGGGAAAGTCATGCCCTTATGTTGCTAAGTCAGCATTTTTGTAAAAAAGCCCTCTGCTGTTTTAAAATTATGTATAAGTCCTTATATTTTTAGAAAAGCCCTCCTTTTTCCATAATTATGTACGGATCTTTGCTTTCGGATTTCCGCATATACCGACAAAATTTTTCTCTCGAAATAGATCTAATCTTATTTTTGAATCATATTTATGGCTACAAAGTACCTTCACGGCACCCCTCAAACTCCAACATTAAAACTCTAAAAGCTTTCTCCCTGAAAGCCCTCTTCTTCTCCCAAAAGCCACCTACTAACTCTTAATCTCTCCTTTCTATTTATATGCTAAAGCCCCAAACTGTGTCCTCATCAAACACAGACACAAAATCCTATCTATTCCAAAAAGCATAGGACCTAAAACCCTTCCAAACATGGGGTTTCCTTACTCTAATCCTTCCATTTATGGACACCTTCTATAACTCCTTCAAACCTATCATGTGTTTAAAGCCTCCTGGACCGCACCTTTTGTTGCTTCTCCATGTATTATCCACATTTGATCTCCACATGCTCCAGCGTGAGCTCGACCACCTCGTGACATTCTCGATCACCTATAGCACCTCACATACCAATATGAGATACCATTCGGAATGTAACCACCAAAGATAATAATAAAAGCAACGATAGAAATTGCAGGAATTTAAAATTTGTAAAAGTACTTATTTAGGAAACCAATGAAGCTGAAGTAAAGGTTTTAAACATGGAACCGGTCCACCTCTAACCAAAAGGGAAAAACAAATGAAATGACTAAGCAGTGGCAAGCAATGGTGCTGAAAACTCGAGTACTCTCACCCATGCATGATGCAATCACACCACTAACTTTTTACCTTAGAATGGAAAGAGTAAGGGTGAGTTTTGAAAATTTCAAAAAGTACCCAACAATGGTCACAACACAGTAAGTATAGGACAAGTAATGTAAGCAAGCAATCAACATAGTTCAAGGCAATGGAATTAGGTTATCAGAGACACCGATACAGGGTGGAAGTGAAGATAACAGTAATATGACATAAGAGATAATTGTTATTTAGCACTATGGCAATGGCACTGGCGGTTACTTCCCTCATACCCGGCTATATGAGAATAGTCAGGCATGTCACCATTTTCGACTGTATAACCGTGGCAAGGTGTAATATTCTGAGTAACAAAAGCATACGGCACCCCGTACGTTACCAGGTGGGTGGCAATCTCCCTTATATGTGAATAACCCCAGGCCAAGTAAACAAGTATCATTAACAAGTTCACATGTTTAAGCGATTAAGATAATGATAGGGAAAGTTGGAATAAAATTATAATAAGTGAAAGGATTTGCTAGGCAGATGACAAGGCAAGTCATGATAAGAGGCAGCGAACAGTTAGTGTGGGAAGATGATCTAGGAATGATTCTGATAGGAGTATTATAATAGAGCTCACACAAGGGTTGTTAATCAATCAAGTTTTATTATGAGTTGAGTAGTTATTAGCCAGATTAACCAGTATTATACATATAACCCCAACATGGTCCACATACAACATCATGCAAATAATGAGTCATATATTTAAATGATAAACACAACAATCCTAATGTGAATGTGTCCTTCCATTAATCAGATATTATGGCATGCTCATCAGTTAACCCCCATTAATAATTGAATTTTTACCTCTAAATCTCTAGTTATGGCATGAACCCTAGAACATTAAAATAGAGCATTTAATATGCCTAAAATATAACATCGACTAACCTTAGTCATCAAAATATAACTACTGCATTAACAGGGTTTGATTAGCAAGCATTACTATACGGCAATTATACTCAAGACAGAGGCGACAGTTAATTTGGAACAAATGATATGTGAAACGGAAAGGTTACGGCCGCGAGGTACTTGCCTTGAGCACGCTCAGCGGACTTGCTGCACGAAGGGTCTGGAATGTACCACTGCCTGAAAGCTTCCTTCGCAATTGCGTGAGAACCTACATAGTAGAATGGAAGATAATTAGATGGAGGTTAAACTAAAATTGTGGGAGATCTGGAGGAGATCGTTTTGGCCGGAGAAATCACATTCGCAAGAATTTTCCATGCGAAACACCGTTCGGCTAGGCAAACGACGTTTGGCAAGCCTTTGCCTCGCGATCCGTCGTTCGGCCGACCGAACGCTCGTTCGATCACGTGAATGAAGTCTCGTAGCACAGTAACCAAAACACACTCGCGAACACAGGATTCGGCCACATCCCAACCATCGCGCATCGCGCCACCCGCGCCACCGCTCGACATGGCCTGCGCCACCTCCGGCCGGTGCCCCCCTCCAACCGCGCCGCCTCACGTGAGGGAGAGAGAGAGATGGGAGATGGGAGAGACCTGGGAATAAGGTTGGCGGCCGAGGCTAGTTTGGAAAAGAATTACTCCTTTTTAATAGACCCTTAACCCTAGGTTAAGGCCCAATAGGGTTTGGTAAGTGGCCCATTTAAACCCGAGCGTTACAGCTCTCCCCCTTTAAAAAGATTCGGCCTCGAATCAATTTCCTCAAGTAGTTAAGTTAAACAGGATTGAGAGCACCAAATAGGTGGAGAACCTTGAAATCAAACTTGAATTAAAGAGATTGGGGTATTTCTCACGCATCTAGGACTCCAACTCCCAAGTGCCTTCTCGTTCAATCTGATGTGACCATAACACCTTGACATAAAGAATGATCCGATGTTGCAGTTGATGCTCAATGCTCCGTATCACGAACCGGTCATGCCATGATGGTTAGATCCTCCAAATCTCCAAGGTGAGTAGCTCCAAAATTTGATCAGAATCATTCAGAAAGTTCCTCAGCATCGAGACGTGGAAGACATTATGGACATCCGGCAAGGAAGAAGGTAACTCCAAACGATAAGCAAGCTTCCCGATCCGCCCAGTAATAGGGAAAGGTCCAACATAGCATGGATTCAGCTTCCCTTTGGCTCCAAATCGAACCACTCCCTTAGTTGGAGAGACCCTCAAAAGAACTTGGTCACCCACATCGAATTCTAGTGGACGACGAGAACGATCAGCATAACTCTTTTGGTGACTCTGAGCTGATAGTAGATTGTTCCTAATAAGTTCGATTTGCTCCTTCCAATCACTGACTTGCTAAGGTCCAAGCAACTCCTTCTCTCCGACCTTGTCCCAACGGAGGGGAGAGTGACAAGGCCTACCATAAATAGCCTCGAAGGGAGCCATGCCGATACTAGAGTGAAAACTATTATTATAAGAGAACTCTGTAAGAGGTAAGTGGTTCTCCCAACGGCCCTTCCATGCGAGTATGCAAGAACGCAACATGTCCTCCAATGTACGAATGGTCCTCTCCGACTGACCATCAGTTTGAGGGTGGTAGGCAGTGCTGAAGTTGAGTCTTGTGCCCATATTTTGATATAAACTCTTCCAAAAGTGTGAAACAAACTTGGTATCATGATCTAAGTTGATGATTTTAGGAACGACATGGAGATGGAAAATTTTTTTTGACATAGATATTAGCAAGATCACTAGCTGAGTAAGTGGTTTTGATTGGAATGATGTGAGCCATCATGGTGAGACGGTCGACAATCACCCAAATAGAGTCCAAACACTGAGGTGATCTAGGAAGTCTCATAATAAAATCCATAGCAATATCCTCCCATTTCCACTAGGGAATCTTCAACGACTGCAAAAGACCAGCAAGACTACGGTGTTCTGCTTTCACCTGCTGGTACACTGCACACTGAGACATAAACTTAGCTATGTCCTTCTTCATCCCCGACCACCAAAACTGCCGTTGAAGGTCCTTGAACATCTTGGTCTCGCTAGGATGGATAAAGTAAGGAGTTTTATGAGCTTCACAAAGAATATCACTCTTTAATTGCTAATTGGATGGCACTCAGATACGGTCACAAAAATGTAACAACTCCTTTCTATTGACAGAAAAGTCAGGCCCATAAGGTTTATCCCGAATGGCCTTCCCACGAGAAGACTGGGCCTCCGAACTTGAGGCTTCAGCTTCTAGCAAGGCCCCATACAAAGGAGATAAAGTTTCTGATTTTTCCAAAGATAATGCTAAGAAGGCAAAACACAAGGTGATTTGAAGATCCTCTAGCTCCTCCTAGGCTGATGAGGGAATAAGAACACCGTCGCTTCGCTTTTCGCTCAGGGCATCAGCCATCACATTAGCTTTACCCGGATGATAATGGATAGTAAGGTCATAATCCTTGATTAACTCCAACCTACGGCGCTGCCTCAAATTCAATTCTTTCTGGGTGAGGAAATACTTCAAGCTCTTATGATCGGTGAAGATGTCGCACTTCTCTCCATAGAGGTAGTGGCGCCGCCAAATCTTGAGGGCGATGACTACCGCCCCCAGCTCCAGATCATGAGTAGGGTAGGTGAGCTCATGCTTCTTCAGCTGACATGAGGCATAAGCTATCACCCTGTCCTCCTGCATAAGAACACAGCCCAAACCCAATCGGGATGTATCACAATAGACAGTGAACTTCTTACCTGCCTCAAGTAAGGCAAGAATAGGAGCGGTAACATGACGCTCCTTTGGGGTCTAGAAGCTGAACTCACACTCCTCGGTCCAAAGAAACTGCTCACCCTTCTAAGTCAATTTGGTCAAAGGCTTGGATATAGAAGAGAAGTCCTGAACAAATCGATGGTAATATTTGGGCAAACCCAGGAAACTGCGGATCTCTGCAACATTACTAGTCCTTGGCCAATCCACCACTACAGCAATTTTGGAAGGATCCACAAAAATTTTCTGACCACTAATGACATGCCCAAGGAAACTAACAGATGAAAGCCAAAAAGCACTTTACTTTAGTTTAGCAAAAAGTCGATGTTCCTGTAAAAGATCAAATACTATCCAAAAGATGTTGCTCATGCTCCTCTGCGGTGCAAGAATAAATCAATATGTCATCGATGAAGATGATGACAAACTGGTCCAAGTACTCGTAAAATACCTGATGCATTAGATCCATGAATACCGCCGGGTCAGCCCAAAAAGCATAACCAGGAACTCATAGAGGCCATAACGAGTGCAAAAGGCCATCTTCAGAATATTAGAAGCCTTGATCCAAACTTGATGGTAACCAGACTGTAAATCTATCTTAGAGAAGAACTTGGCACCATTGAGCTGATCAAAGAAATCATCAATACAAGGTAAGGGGTAACAGTTTTTGATGGTCACCGCATTGAGAGCTCGATAGTCAATACACTTGCGTAGACTCTTATCTTTCTTCTCCACGAATGTGATTGGGGAAGCCCATTCCGAGGTACTATGCCTGATAAAGCCCCTGATCTGGAGGTCGTCCAACTACCACTTCAACTCCTCTAGCTCAGTCCGGGACAGGTGGTAAGGAGCCTTGGAGATGGGTGTGGTACCAAGAATAACATCAATGGCACACTCAACTACTTTAACTAGAGGCAAGCCTGGAAGCTCGGCTGAAAAGACATCAAGGAACTCTCGAACAATTGACAATTCTTCTGGAAAGGCCTGGTAATAGGCTTCTCTAGCATAGCGAGAAGACAACCAGACTTGACCATCCAGTGACTATCAAAATAAAGGACGAAGAATAGGTGACTGAGATAGCGCTCTTTGCCTTGACAGATGATCTCTCCATTATCTTGAAGTAGAATAATCTTGCGGTCAAAGTAATGAATAATGGCCCGATGGAGAGATAACCAATCCATACTTACAATTAAATCTAAGGGTTGAATTGGTGCGACTACTGCGTCAATGCTGAACATATGGCCTTCAATCTCCAGGGTGATGCTAAGGCAGGTAAGACTGCTAGTAAGGAGTCCATTGGCAGTGGACACCATTACTGGAGATGCTAGGGTGCTAACTGGTACAAAGTGCTGCTGAATAAAATAAGATGTCATGAAGGGAAAACTAGCCCCTAAGTCAAACAATGTAAGAGCGGAACAAGAGTTCAAGATAACCATACCTAGAAGGTTAACATGTGAGGATAGACAGATTAAGGGAAAAAGGTAAATAGCAAGAGAAAGATAAGCGCAATAGAAGAAGAACATTACCGTGCACCACATCCAAGCGACAATATGACTCTCGAGATAGAGAATGCGTAAGACGACATCCAACCCCGTGAATGGTAGCAATAGGAGTAGGCAATGGAGCTAGAACAAGCGCATTCGATTACAGTGGGTGGAAAAACAAGCTGATTTGTTGTGCCAACCGGGCTCTACGCTTCTTGAGCAACCCAAAGGAAAGATGGAATCGTGGTTCGGGAGCAAACAATGGTCTTGTGCCCTGAATCCCACAAGTGTGACACTTGCCGAATAGCCACAATCGCTGCCTCGTGATCCCCATCGCAACTATAACACACGACTTCTTCCCGAAGTCCCCGACTTGTTAGTTGGTTCTGCTTTTGGACGCAGCGAGGAGGGAAGGAGATCTCGACGCTTCTTGGAATGATGAGCTTTCTTAGAGCCCCAAGAATTGGACTCATATCGGTCCTCCGATGAGTAAGGCCTATCAGAACAACGAAAATTAAAAGGTCTTGAAAGTACAAGGGAATAAACAGGACCAAAGATTGAACTAAACAGAACAATTGAACCTCTTCTTGTCAGAGCTGGCGACCTTTTGGACCACGGTCTGACGAAGCTGGACCTCCATCTATCGGGCGTGATCCACTGTGTCATGATAGGTACGAATGTCCATAGCAGATGGGACATGGTGAATTTTCTCTCGAAGGCTACCAATGAACCGCCAAGCCTTCTTGTGCTCATTAGCGTTCACCTCTGGGAGGAAGTGGCAAATCTCCCGAAATACCTTCTTATACTGCTCTACCAGCTGTCCGTCCTTCTACTACAAGGAATCAAGCTCAAAGTCCTTCGCCCTGGTCAGGGCAAAAGGGTAGTACTCTTTGGCAAAAGTGGTGGTAAATTCCTCCCACATAGGTGGCGTTGCATGAGGCCCACGAGAGCTACGCACCTCAGCCCACCACAGATCTGCCTCCCCCAACAGTTGTTGGGAGGCAAACAACACCTTCTCCTAGGTAGTGAGCTCCATGGTGTCAAACTTCTTGTTTATGTAGCGAAGCTAGTTATCTGCCTCCACTGGCCCCGATTTGCTAAAAGTCCGCAAGCCCAAGCGCTACCACTCCCTCATTATCATACGAGAAGCAGGGGAAGGTGGCGCCTAGGTAAATCTATGCAGAGTGGTGCTTCCTAACCGGTGAGCATCGCTGGAAGGGCGGTTTGTAGCAGTGTGACTAGGTTCTGCACCTGAGCCGAAAGCTGCTGCACCTCACTTTGAGAGGTAGCCGACGTCGAAACCGAAGGAGCGCCAGTCGTGCCTAGAGTATGGTTCACTGGGGGAGGTAACGTCAATGCGTTAGAGGTAGAGTTCGTCGGTGACAATGTCTGACAATGGTTGTCTGGATTGTTGGTGCGTTCGTGGATCCGGTTCACGTACTCCTACATTCGAGTGCTGGCACGTCTAGCCAGAGGCATACTGTTGAACAGAAGTAGAAGATTAGAACAATGACTTAGAGTAATGATAGAATAAAGGGAATGGAAATCAGATAGAGAATCAAGGTAATAAATCAGTGACTAGATATGCATGCATGAATGAATTAACCTGAAGCCCCATGTATGTGCATAACCTTTTTTCCCCAAAAACTATAGCCTGAGCTCTGATACCAACTGTAGCACCTCACATACCAATATGAGATACTACCCTGGAACGTAATCGCCAAAGATAATAATAAAAGCAACGATAGAAATTGGAAGGAATTTAAAACTTTTAAAAGTACTTACTTAGGAAACCAGCGAAAGCTGAAGTAAAGGTTTGAAACGTGAGACCGATCCACTTCTAACCAAAAGGGAAAAACAAATGAAATGACTAGGCAGTGGCAAGCCACGGTGCTGAAAACTCGAGTGCTCCCACCCATGTATGATGCTATCACTCCATTGGCCTTTTTACCTAAGAATAGAAAGAGTAAGGGTGAGATTTGAAAATCTCAGCAAGTTCCTAACAACGGTTGTAACATGGTAAGTACAGGACAAGTAATGCAAGCAAGCAATCAACACAGGTCAAGGCAATGGAATTAGGTTAACAGAGACACTGATATAGGGTGCAAATGAAGATAACAGTAATGTGACATAAGAGATAATTATTATTTAGCAAGTTATGGCAATAACACCGGTAGTTACTTCCCACATACTCAGCTATATGAGAATAGTCAGGCACGTCACCGTCCTCGACTGTATAACCGTGTAATATCCTGAGTAACAAGAGCATATACCCCTCGTACGTTACCAAGTGGGTGGCAATCTCCCCTATATGTGAATAATCCCAGGCCAAGTAAACAGGTATCATTAACAAGTTCACATGTTTAAGCGATTAAGGTAACGATAGGGAAAGTTGGAATAAAATTATAATAAATAAAAGGATTTGCTAGGCAGATGACAAGGCAAAGAGGCAAGGAACAGTTAGTGTGAGAAACTGATCTAGGAATGATACTGATAGGAGTATTATAATATAGCTCACATAAGGGTTCTCAATTAATCAAGTTTTATTATGTGTTGAGTAGTTATTAGCCAGATTAACTAGTATTATTAACCAGTTATGTAGCTCACACACGGCCCACGTCGCCTCCAGCCGGCGCCCCCCTCCAATCGCATCGCCTCATGTTAGGGAGAGAGATGGGAGATGGGAGAGACCTGGGAACAAGGTTGACGCCCGAGGCTTGTTTGAAAAAAAAAACCCCTTTTTAATAGACCTGTAACCCTAGGTTAAGGCCCAATAGGGTTTGCTAAGTGGCCCATTTAAACTCGGGCGTTACACCGCCTGAACCTTGGATTTTCCCATCCTAGTCTTGGTCTTCCTCATCATCGACCATAATCACCTCCACACTTAGTCTGCACATGCAGAGACCAAAGAATATTTTTCCATCACAAGTTCTCTCCAACTTGACTAACATAGGTCCACATACACATAACACACCCTTTTATTCATAAACACAAACCAATACATCCACGATCTCAATTTCCATGTTCTCCAAAAATCAACTCAAGACCACCCTAAAAAGCTGATTTGACCACCATGCACAGGTCGGTCAAACTGTTGGCCAAATCTGAGTACTTGATGTAATCAAAGGTTCCAAATAACTCAAAGCCTACAAATGTCGATCATCGATTATCGACTAGGCACTATAGATCCCAACTACCAAGTGCATCCGACAACTGAGTGCTTCCGATCACCGACTAGGTAATCGTAGCTTATGACAACCGACTAGTTATCGTGTAGCATATGACTATCGACCGGTACTTAGCATACGATCATTGATCGTGCACCGTAGCTTCCGACTATCGACCAGGTGCTGAGCTACAACCATCGACGATTACTATAGCTATGACCACCCGACTCGCCATCAGAAGCTTTACATCGGTTCCATCAGAGTCCGCAGGTCTCGACTCCAAGGTCTTCGATCGCTCTCGACTCTAGAGTCTCTGACTGCTTCTAACTACCGACTATTGGTCATGGTCGAAGCTAAGTGTCGGGACCCGAACAACAACTCCGAGCCCTCTGTAAGTCGCACTATCCTGTGAAAAGCTAGTGCACACATGGTTTAACAAAGAATGTATATCATGCAAAAATAACCACGAGATATTATTAAACTAAAATACGGCCTTAAGGCTAAGTCTTACAATAAGGCACCGGGCCAAGAAAGTAAACAAAACAAATGGAAAGAAAATAAAGGTGGCAAGATACCTATCCAACCTCCCCACAGCGAATGATCAGAAGACGATCCTACTACCAAGTAGTCCTCACCGTCATAGTCGCCCTCAAGTCCGGCAACAGATTTAGCAAGGTGAGTACGTATACTCCCAAGGTAAGCAAGTAAATGCTTACGCAAGTTACACCAGAAATATAACAGAGTTGATGCATGCTTAAGGGATTTCAAAGGAAGCTTAATAGGTAGTGTGTGAAAGCAATACTTGAATTTAAATACAATAACGTAAGTATGAAAAGCTGAAATTAAATACAAGATATGAAACATTGTTTTTAACAAGTAATATCGTTAGTGTAGGCTCCAACCCACACTAACCTATCCACGGAATCCACCCGACCATTACCAAATCCAACGCTTGTTTGCCAAAACCAAGTTTTATGAAAATTCAAGTCTAATCTGCGGAAGACTCTACTCAAGATGTCCATGACCGTGGACACGGCTATCCAGATAGTTTGTTACTCGCAGAGGTGTACAACTTTACCCACAAGACATTCCTCTCACTTGAGCCACGCGATCAACACACCGCCTTAGGTGTGCGCGAGAGTTCATGACAAGGTCGTTCGATGATTCATAGCCAACATAATCACGCCGCCACTAAGGTTTCACCACAACTCGAATCCACGAGTTGGAGCCCCCCGTGCCATGTGAGACTTCCACACCTCACGCCACGCCACATTCAAATTCTATAGCGAGACTATAGTTGGAACTTCACAAATTACTTAGCTGTGTCCGTCCCATACCGACTTGTGGTAGTACGAAGTGACTTCGTAAAATAATTCGTAAACGGTCCTTAAGTTGATTTAGGCTCAACCACATACCCCCGCACGATAATCAACTGTGTGTCACCAAACACGAGGCATACCCGGCACCCACCACCTAACCATTAGCCTAAGTCCAAAACATGTTTTCTATTTTCATTTTTAAATAATTTCAGAAACCATCCTTGACTCACCAAGTCAAGATATTGAATTTCAAAGTCCGTCATTTCATGTGAAAGATCGATCCCACCTAAAATTATACTAAGCCGTGCTAAGCGTTTCTATAAAAATTTCTAGTCAATACTATGGTACTAACTAGTTTTCAGCTAGGGTGACAAGGTATATGAATTCAAGATTCAAATTGGCCATATACAAAGGATCGTGGTATATCTAAAATTCAAATCAAATTTGAATTACATTTGAATAAAGATACGCATGCATATACAAGAAAACAATATAAATAATTTAAAATATTAGGTTCAACATGGTCAAAGGTGTAACTTGCCTTGATCGAAGTCCTGCTATGATTCGTCAATTCAAACTCTCCGAATCGTCAATATCTAACGAAATCAATTCAAAGCAAATTCAAAACAAAAATTCAAATGAAATCCAAATAACTTCCAAAAATTATCAAATAAATTGGGAGACAGAATTTGAATTTTGGATGTGGGTCAACAATTTTAAAAGGAATTGAGGCTTTTAAAGAAGTTGGAAGTTTTAATTTAAATTTAAACCTTGAATTACAAAATATATTCAAATCAAATTTAAATAAGTTTCAAAATTTCAAAATTATTCCAGAAATGGATAGATCATGATTTTAGAAAATTTAGAAATTTGAATGGGTCAATTTGGAGTTAAATGCAAAAGTTATAGCCTTCCAAAGTTTGAATTCAAAATAAAAGAAAAGGGTATTTCTGGATTTATTTTTAAACCGAAAAGGATTTATGACGTCAGCACGAATTATTTTTCTAAAGGAAATTATAGATTATGACGTCAGCCCTAGGATTAATATATTCAGCAGAGGTCGGCTGTGTGGGGCCCGGTGTCATGGACCGGTCCATGGACCCGAGGAAGGGTGAGGTGGCAAGCGGGCGTGGGAGCTGGTGGCGCTGACGTGGCGCCACTTGTGGCGCCGCGTGGTCGCCGCGTGCGTCGCCACGCCACGCTTTATGCCGCGTGGCGACGCCGCGCTTGAGGTGGCGAGGGGCGCGGCGGGTGGCGCCGGCGTGGCGCCGATCTAGCCGCCACTGGCCGCCACGCCACGCTAACTCGCCCGACTGCCGACGGGCCCGCCGGCGCGGCGGGCCGGGGTTCGGCGGTCGCCGAATTTCGTGGAGGTGGCGCAAGCGAGTGTAACATCCTCGCTTTTTTGAGATTTTTAAAGCACGGATTTCAAAAATGAATTTTCGAATTTTCTGAAATTAATTGAAGCTTCAAATGAATTTTAAAGTTTTAAATGATTTAATGTGATTAAAATAAACATTAACATAAGTGGAAAATATTTTATTTGTGTTCTCAGGTCTCAAGGAATTTTCTGGTATTTTTGGTGAATTTTTGGGATTTATTTGCTATTTTCTAGAGCTTTTAGAAGTTTATTTGAATTTCTGGAAAAAGAAAAGAAAAGAATTAAACCTCACCCGCCCGATCTCCCTCTCTCCGCCACGCGTCGCCCATCCCGCGCCCACGCGCCAGATTTTTTCCACGCTACCCGCTTCGCCGCCCGATCCCGCCGCGCCCGTGTCACGCATCACGATCCGCACTGACACGCTGGCGTACTGTCGCCGCTTGGCCGTCGCCGCGCGCAAGGCCGCCGCCTGATCGCATGCGCCGCGCGATCTCCGCCGTCCATCCTCGCGCCGCGCCGCAAACCCTAACCCTAACTCCTCAGTCGCCCGAGCCGTCCGATTCTCTCGCGCTGAATCCCGCCGTCCAAACTTGTCCGCGTTGCGACCGCCGCCAGAATCGATTGGATTGCCTCGGTTCGCGTGATAAAACCCGCCGCCGCTTCGGTTCGTGTGCGTCGCCGACGAACTTCGTCGCCGCCGCCCTTCGCCGCCGCGCTCGTTGCCGCTGAGCCGCGGGCCGCCGCCTGCGCCGCCGCGCCGCGCGCCTCCGCGCTCGCCGTCTCGCCGCTGCCGCCGAAGACTCGCCGGCGAGCTCGCCGCTCTCTCTCGCTGCCGCCTGCGCCGCCTCCGCGCGCCCGTCGCGCGCTCTCGCCGCTGCCGCTCGCCCGGTGAGCCTCGCGCCTTCTCTCGCCGCCGCCTCGCCGCCGCTCGCCGCCGCCGCCGCCCGCGCCCGCCGCCCCTCGGCCTCGAGCCTGGACCGCCGCGCATTCGCGCACCCTCGCAAGGCCGCGACGCTGCAGCAAGCGCGCTGCCACGCTGCCGCCGATCCGCTCCCAGCCGCCACGCGTCGCCATCTCCGCCACGCCGCCCGTGACTCCGCCTCAGTGCCACGTGGGCGCACCACGCCGCCACGCCACCGCCACGCCACCCGCGCCACGCGGCAAAGATATGCCGCCGCCACGCCAAGATGCCCCGCCGCCGCTCCGCCGCCTCGCATCGTATGCGTGGACCGCGTCCACGGTGGACTCGAATTTGTGGACCGGTTCACAAAGACAAGAATTTTTCCGATTTTCCTGAATTAATTTTGAATTAATTTTCCGAGCCCGCTTCTCCTCCGCCCTAGCTCCGATTGACTCGCTTCTTTTTCTAAATTCATCTAAAATCGAGCTCTAGCTGTTGGTTCTGGTTTTGTGAATTTTTGAGTTCTTTTGCTTGTCATTTTATGTGTTTCTTTGTTTCCTCGCTTTCTCTCGTTAGATTCGATTCCGAGGAGCAGTTTCGCGCTGTAAGACCGTGAGTACCTCACGAGCATAACGAAGGCAAGTCGTGTCCCTTGATCATGTTGAACCCAATTTTACAAACTATTATTTAATTATTTTGCTTTAAATTACATTGCATTGCTATTTTTATTCAAACCGCTGCACAGTAGTTATTGTCCCAATTGCAATTATACCTCCTTGACACTTTGAAATACCATGATGCCTTTGTCACCATAGGTTGGGAAATTTATTAGTGATGCTAGTTTATTTATCACATGGGTTGGTACGATTAGATTGCTTAGCCTGCTTATATTTACGATTGATCTCATCACACATGTTAAATTATTAATTTGACTTAATGACATATGGAACCGTGGTTGGTGCCACGTATTAAAATTTGTGCCACGTCATTGGTGTGACGCTGGCTTGGTTATACAAATTGGTTTTGCACTCCGCAGTGATCGTGGCAAGAAAGGGGGAAGTACAATTGTACTTTGGGGATGTGGTAGTCTCGCCTGTAATGTTAAGGACTTAACTTTGTGCGCCATTGATCCGAGCTTAATCGCAAACCACATGTCTATTATGGATGGACTCGCTGATTAATTTGTAATATTTCAATTCAATTCGCCATTGTGATGGACATGGTTGCCGATTTCCATGTGGCGCAAGGGGGTGTGATGCGAACCCTAGCGGCGTGATTGTGTTGAGGTAGAGCATTGTAAAGGCCTTGTTGTGATTTCCTTAGGCCTAGGCTAATCACATCGTGTGGGTACAGCTTGTGCAACCTCTCGCAGAGTGTAAACTATTCGAATAGCCGCCCTGGCCATGGACAATGCTCGGGATTTCACACGAGGGTTAGTGTTTCATTTATAACTTGGTGGTTTATGTTGGGAGGACAGTAGTTCATCTGTTGGTTTAACTTGTGAATTGGTGTTCACAAGTGGTTCATGTTTATTCCTTTGATTATCTATTATTACTATTTTCGCTAACTTTCGCTTTCAAGTTATTTAATATATTTCATCAATAAATGCCTTTATGCAAATTAACCTTTCAGCCTTCCTTTGGTAAGCCTTGCATATTATATTGCATTTATTGTTACAAACGACTTGTCGAGTATTAATGTACTCACCGCTTTACGCCTATGTTGCTCGGCTTGAGGGAGAGGAGTACTATCGCCAGGAGGTGCCGTAAGGAGAGTACTACGACGACTTCACTGATTAGGCTTCGTTCTCCACCGATAGCCCGTGGTTTGTCGATTGGTCGCTACGCTTTATTTTGGATTTCCGCCGTTATTTTGTTAAGCCCTTCCGCTAGAGATATTGTAAGCTTGGCCATAAGGTCGCACTTTGATATTTTATCGATATTCGAGTTTTCCTTTATTATTATCGTGTGTATGACTATGATGACATCTATGTTTGATCGTGTGTACTAGCGTGATCCTCGACTAGTGCAGTTTACAGAGAGACCGAATTTGCATATTCGGTCTCGACAGAGATGGTATCGAGCCATATCGATCAGAGGACTAAGCCCTAGTTAAATTGGTCGATAGCCCAAAAATTTATTTTCTAAATCAAACCAACTAAACTTGATATTTAGTAATATCTCTATCTTCTTACCTCATTCTTAAGGATTCTTGTCTCTCGCCCCAACTCTTGCAAAATTTGTTTTTCCTAAAGTTATAAACCGATCTTTCCTTTATAAATGCATTAGATGTCCCAAACTTCCTACACCCGACAGAGGATGGAGGTCACTTTACGCGCTTTGTTGCGGTGCTCTGATTTAAGAGATCGCCCGCTCTACCTCACCAAGGATGAGAAGCAAAAGGTCAACGATCGGAGCATCTCCAGCTATACTTCACCACCCGAGTCGGCAAGGTGTGCTACATCACGCTTTCAAGAACACCGTGCAAGTGGGGAGATGTCAAGACAAGGAGTTGCGCACAAAGCCATCCGCCGACTTTGCAAGCTATACAAGATCAACATGGCTGGACTCGTCCGAAGTTCAAGGAGCAGACGGAGCCACCTCGAGACTACCAGAGCTGGCCCGGGAGGAGCCCCGCCGCGCCAAGCAAGACTCTACCGCCGCCTACACCGCCGAGCCCAGGAGAGACGTCAGATCACCGAGATCGCCGCGCCTACCTCGCCGGTTCACTCCACCCCGATCGAGAGCGATGCGCCGATCCGCAACTCGTGGGTTGTCTACAATGATTCGAGGACGATAGCAGTACCTATTTGTCGACCCGAGTGGGAGCCTTCAGAGTAGATAGTGCGAGTAGACACGTTGGATTTTATTTGCGATTGAGTATGATGTGAGCTGCAAATATTGCCTTAAAAGCATTATATTGCGATCATGTCAAATCTTTTATTGGAGTTTATTTTTGTTCGGGTTTCTTAGTTAGCCTTTTGGCTAAGTGTTTGTTTAGTTAGGTCTCCATTAAGCAAAACCCCTTAGACGCATTTACCTCTTATCTATGCTTTTCCCCTCGCTCTTTCACCTTTGGTCACAACAGCTTGTTTTTTTCAGAGCAAGATGGTTGATACCAGAACTCCTCCACCGCAATCAGGGAACCAGACCTCAGAGAACGTGTCGCGACGCTGCCACCCACCTTGATCCCGCCTCGCCGATTCTTGATGGCCTGCATACGATGATGCAGACTATGATGCGGTATGCAGACTATGATGCAAATGCAGCACCAGAGCCGCACCACCGCCACAAGACTCGTCGCGGAGCGGCTATGCAGAGTTTATGAGGAACGAGACCGCTTGCTTTTCTCCATCGTGAGCCTTTGAGGCCGATGATTGGATCCGCTCGCTTGAGAAGAAACTAAACTTGGCTCTGCACCGACAGGAGAAGGTTTTGTATGCAGCACATCGGCTTGAGGGACCAAAGCAGCAGAGTGGTGGGAGAACCATCAGGCGCCCATGAGAACCAAAGACAACATCACCGAAGGAATTCAAAGGCTTTCCACACCGCTCATGTCATGGAGGGAGTGGTTGAGATGAAGAAGGATGAGTTTTCGGAGTTCCAAAGAGAGGAACTCGCCGGTGAGTGAATATCTCAATAAATTCACTCAGCTTGGCTTCGCTACGCGCAGGATGTAGCGGCATGCAGCTCGCCGTAAGAGGTTCAAGAAAGGCTTGAACCCAGCTTTGAAGGTGCAAGTCGAGGCAACGCACTATGCCGCCAGCAGCTTGGTGGATAAGGCCATTCTCATCGAGGAGAGTCGCCGCGAGCTCGAGGAGTCTCGCAAGAGGAGGTTGATCCAGCAGGGATCACAGCCACACCAGCCTCAGAGGCCTCGCTTTGGTTCCTACTACCTGCACGAGCGCCACAAAGAGCAGCAAGCAGTTAGCCTTCGTGATTCCGACCCACCTGACACCGCGCGCTGGGCCGGATCGATGGCCCTAGTGGTTCCAAAGGGACGCAGCAGAAGAGCAATAATTCAGCAAAGATCCATCACTTGCTTCAAGTGTCGCGAGGTGGGATACTATGCTAGCAAGTGCCTCGCAGGCGTGCCCCGACGCCGGGCTTGGACTTGGGAGCCACACTGGCCGCACCCCTACCCCGGAGCAGACGAGGAGCACCCCGCCTCGTGACAGGCCGCCAGGGCGCCGGTGGTGAGGTCGGTGAACCACGCCACCGCAGAGGATGCCCAGCAGCACCAGACGTTGTGGATCGCACGCGTTTTCGCATATCTGCCTCGCCACCGCTTTATTTGATTCGAGCTCGATTCGCTTGTTTCTGAGTTTTGCTTTAAAGCAACAATTGAAAATTGCTGCTCTGGATCTCATTCTTTTAATCCAATCCCTGATCCGAGTTGAGGTCCAACCTAGGTTGTCCAGAGTTAGGATAACCATTCAGGGAGTTGAGTTCAGGGCCGACTGATTTTGTTGGATATGCATCCTAGATGTAATCTTGGGGATGGATTGGCTTCGTAAGCGGCAAGTGTTAGATTGTGGGAGCAGAGCAGTGACCTTAACTAATTCAGGCGGAGTTAAGGTGCGATTCGCGGCAAGATGAGTGCCACCAGAGCTACCATGATTTGCCGAGTAAGGTAATCCAATGGAGGGTG
>JAYEVJ010000264.1:0-185805 GCA_036346265.1 Melocanna baccifera
AGTACTTCACCAAATGGCCAGAGGCATCCGCTTTAGCCAAAGTAATTTCAGCGAGCCATTCAACGCTTTGGCAAAACATTATTTGTCGCTTCGAGTCCTCGAGAGATCACGCGATAATGGGCTCGCTCGACTCGCGGTTTCAAGGAGTCTCGCGAGCTAATAGGCATCAAGATTCATTACGCTCCGCCGGCACCCACGCCCAACGAGCCGTGGAGCGCTTAATGGCACCATTACCTCCGCGCTCAAGAAGCGGTTGGTAGGATTGCCGAAGGGAACGTGGCCGCAGCATCTGTTCAATGTTCTCTGGTCTATACGCACCACTGAGACTCGTCCCACCGGATTTACTCCATTCAAGCTTCTCTATGGCGACGAGGCCGTAGCACCCGAAGAAATTGCGGTCGAGTCTCAGCGAACACTCGAGCCCGCGCCCTCGCCGGAGCGGGAGGTTTCTCTCGACTTACTAGACGGGGTACGTTCAACGCGAATTGAGCACATTTCCAAATACTTGAAACAACGCCTCGGCGCATAACAAATTAGTCCGCGCAATCATTCGGGAAGGAGATCCGTGCTCCTAAGGCCTTACATTCCAAACGGTTGGCAATTCGACTCAAATGGGAAGGCCCATACTGTCACCGCCGACTTCCTCGAGGGGCCTATTTGATCGCCACCTTGACGTGGATTCTGAATCACACCTAAAATGCTGACCGCCTCCGTCGGTACTATGCATGAACTAGTTAATGTAATTACTAGAGTTTTGGATACAGCCCTATCGAAAGGGCTCTTGCCTGTGTTCAGCCTATATATGTATGAAAGTTTCTAGTGCATGTGTTTTCGAGCTTATTGAGCGTTCGTGATGTGTACTTGAATCGCGCGAGGTGTTGTCAGGCACCCGGCGTACTCTGCGGAGTATAAAGCGCCAGGACTCTCGAGGTCCCGGGCCACAAATCGCTTGAGTGTTATTAGGCACCCGGCGTACTCTGCGGAGTATAAAGCGCCAGGACTCTCAAGGTCCCGGGCCACAAATCGCTTGGAGTGTTATCAGGCACCCGACATACTCTACGGAGTATAAAGCGTCGGGACTCTCGAGGTCCCGGGCCACAAATCGCTTGGACTGTTATCAGGCACCCGGCGTACTCTGCGGAGTATAAAGCGCCGGGACTCTTGAGGTCCCGGGCCACAGATCACTTGGAGTGTTATCAGGCACCCGGCGTACTCTGCGGAGTATAAAGCGCTGGGACTCTCGAGATCCTGGGCTGACAATCGCTCGAGGTCCGGCGTGCTCTGCGGAGTATAGAGCGCCAGGAATCTCAAGGCTATAGACTGGATGGGGTTGCCTCTGGGGTACGGCGCATCCTTTTCTCTTTGGAGCATACGTGTTAGAAACCCTACTGTCTTGACCCAAAAAGCGTGCAATTCTTTGTGTAGATAGGCGTAACCATAATGGACACGCATCGCCGGAGATCCATATGTCTTCAGTCATACATGACATGACACTACTCCTGGTCAAGTTTTGCGGCACTTGAGCACTATGAATCGTATGATCCGTGAAGCAGGTCGTAGGCAGCACGCCTGAATAACGACTCCATACACTGGGTTTTAGACTCCGTGTGGCGGGCCAGAGGCTCCGCGACACGGGTCGTACGTCGCACGCCTGAATAACGACTCCATACACTGGGCTTTAGACTCCGTGTAACGGGCCAGAGGCTCCGCGACGTGAGTCGTATGCCGCGCGCCAGGGTTACTGCTTCGCACACTGGGTTTTAGACTCCGTGTGGCGGGCCAGAGGCTCCGCGACACGGGTCGTATGTCGCACGCCTGAATAACGACTCCATACACTGGGTTTTAAACTCCGTGTGGCGGGCCAGAGGCTTCGCGACGTGGGTTGTATGCCCCGCGCATCAGGCAAACGGCTCCACACAAGGGGTCCCATACCCTGTGCGGTGGGCCAGAGGCTCCGCCAGACGGGTCAGAAAACTCACATGACCGTCTGGAAACTCCGCGCGGCCGCCACGACACCACAACTCCTCCCCTGGGCGGGCGGAGGCTAGAGACTCTGTATAGATGCCTAACTACCGCCTTGCCCGCGCATGGGTCGTAAGCCGTTGAATATAGGCGAGGGAAGGGTGTATAACTTTCAGAGCCTCTTTTCTCTAATGGTGACGCCAACGCCCTCTAACATGCGTTGTATCATCAGAGAGGGGGACGAAAATGGATGCAATAGACATAGCTTATGCGTTTTCCAAATTCATCACGCAATTCGTTTCAAATTTACAAGCAGTGTTCCCCCATAGAACCTTATAGTAAGCCTCCCACGAAGCAGCGGTGCTGCGGCCCGACTACAACCCTTCGCAAAGCGAGGAGGGACCCCGGATTGCCGAAGAGGGAGTACGTTGGGGCTGAGGTACCGTGGAGGAGCTCAGGCGGGGGCCGAGGGCTCCTGACCGCGGGGCCTTGGCCAAGAAGCCGAGGAACCACGGCCGCTTGAGCTTGTGCCTCGGCCTTACTGCAGGCGATCCTGCCGTGTGCGAGTAAGGCGAAGCTGGCTTGTCGTTAGGACCCGTACATCGGAGCAGGGACAGGGAACCCTTGCCGAGAGAATCCCCAAAAGAAGGCGCCCCCTAAGTAATGAGGCCGGAGTTCTTCATTGGGACCGAGAGGCCTTCTGTTGAAGTACAAGTGAATTGCCCACCTGATCACCCCTGGGTCTCGCCTCGGAGGGGTTGGCAGGCACATTGAGAATGCAGCAACCCCATTTCGAAGGGGGCCGGAAAGTCATCCCATCAATGGTCCAGCGGAGCTAGCCGAAGAGGGTTGCCGAGCCGGAATAGACAATCACGAATAACTTCAGGGCACGGAACACTGTTCAGGGGAAGGGTGGCAAGGAGTGTTGAAACTTAGGGGCACTCTATCGCCTGGAGTGGTCACCCACTCCTTTTAAAGGGAATCGGGGAGACAAACTCCTGTCAATTATGCTTATGGCGTTATCTTATAGTACGTCAGGAGCACATGACTACAGCGATTTGACGGGGGTACACCAATTATGCTTATGGCGTTATCTTATAGTACGCCAGGAGCACGTGACTACAGCGATTTGACGGGGGTACACCCGAGGAACCCCGCTATTCGCGCCCTCTTATGTCTTGTCACGTTGCTTCTTGAGTGGAGGACTGTGACCCGACTGTGCTAACTGTACGATCGAGGCCCAGGCGAGTACACCGATAAGGTCTAAGCGACTACCGTGTTCGCACATAAGGCAGGTAAAAAAGAAAGAAGACAAAACTCAGGCGACCGGAGTAAAGCGTCCTCGACAAAAGATAATGCTTAAGGTAGCAGATATTACAATGTCCCAATATATTACATTCAAAAAGTGGTGATACTCCGGAGATCGTGGTAACGCCAGCGCAGGTTGGGATTCACCCGTGCCCACCACTCGATCCGCCTGAAGCGCGAATGATTCTCGGCAAAACCCCAATGGCGGAGTCTACGACGCACAAGGCGATCCGGGATAAGGAGATCGGTATCTTGCACCTGTCGGGTTCGAGCATCCGATGGAAGTAAGCACACAGTCTCAAATTTTTGCATCATGGGAAGTTGATTACATCTGGCGGGCATGCCATTTCATAAGCTGGATGCGATGAGGAGGAAGGTAGGCGTCACACCTGAGGAGCAAGCTTAGGACAAGAACCGCCCTCCTCCCCCTCGCTCCGGTGAGGGACTTCGTCTAACCAAGTCCCGAGGTTGATGTTGGCGCCCAAGGTTCGTCGAAGTGCGATCTTGGCGGCCGCCTCACCAATGAAGTCCCAGATGCGATGATGAAAAACCCGAGTGGACTTTCGAACGGCGTGGAGGGCCCGTGACATAACTCCTTCTCCTTCTGGGAGATCCAAGTTCGGGGACTCCAGCGCGGAGATGTGAGGGCACCCGCGGGTGTGAAGCATGCCTAGCAATATGGAGGCCGTCACCCGGGAGCAATGATTATCGAAGGAGCGGGCTGCGTTCAGGGCCAGGGACGAAGCCTCTTCAATTCTCCTAAAGCTTCCAGGAGCGTCCTTAGGGCCATGAGTCCTGGGGGAACTCGACGACTCACCCGGGCGCGGTGCTCTAATGATTCCATAGACTTCGACACGGCAAAGAGATATCGCCCTACCACGCATTCCATGGCTGTCTCTCGAGGCCATCCGAGTCTTCTCGACTCACCTCGGTGAGTTGCCGCAGCAAGCCTTGTCGCCTCGCCGCCGCTTGTCGAGTTGATCACAGGATCTCGCTTCACAGATGGGCTCCGCCGAACTTCGGCCGAGGAATAAGGCCCGGTCCTCTTTATCTGCCGCCACCTTGGCCAACTGTTCCTTCTCTGCCACAAGGTCGGCGATCCGTTGGAGAAGTTTGGAGCGTTCCTCGGCAGAGGCAGCTGCCGTGGCCGCCGCACCCCGACGAGCCGACGCGGCGGAATTTTCTGCTGCGGTCAGCCGATCGTGAAGGAAGCCCATTTCTCGGCTCCGAGTGCTTCGGACCGCCCTCGAAAGGACCAACGCCTATCCGAAGCAAATGTCTCAGGTCCCGAGTCAGCAATATAAAAAAAACAAGATAAGAAGTTACCTTCATCTCAGCAGCCTCTAGGGCATCCTCCAGCAAGCTCGCGTCGCAGGAGGTAAGCACGTCTCGATCCAGCATGGAGTCTGCTCGATCGGCCGCTTGCCTTAACACCAGACGCGCATCTGTCCGGGCGACGAGGTCCTCCAGAGTCAATCGGGGAACACCGGCAGCCGACAACTCTGTCGAAGGCCCCGGTTGAACGTTCACCTCGATCACCTCGATGGGCTCAAGTTCAACCACCCGTCGGGGGGGGGGGTTGGTGGATGATCCCCAGGGGAATCCGCTGGCACAAAGAAGTCGTCACAAAGAGGAGCAGGAATAAGGGGTGATCTTTGGTGGCGGTCTCATACCTCGTCCGTGGCTTCGTGTATACGCCACAAGACATCCTCCGACCATAGGTCCCGGAAGAGGGACCTCCGGAGTAGCATACGAAGTCTGGAGACACACGATAGCCTCCGGTACGAAAGCAGGCTCCGCGGCCCGGGGGGAAGTATCTGTTGTCTCCATTCGCGTGACGGGCACCTCGGCTCCGGCAGCGGGTTCCGCTTCCGAGTCCAAACTTTCGTAAAAAGTCGTCGGAGCCACGCTGAAGCCCACATTACCGGTTGCAGGTGAAGGCATAATCGCTGGAGGTATGTCTCCCTCGTCAGGGGTCGCCACTCCTTGCTCGCCGACAGGGGTGTGGGATCGAAGTCTGGGGCGTTTGGCCTGCGGCAAGTCTACGGGAGAGGACGGGCCCTCTGAGTCTTCTTGAGGATCGCGGGAGACACCCTCCCCCTCGTCAGGGTCCGATTCGATATGATCCTCGGAGGTAGACCCCGCCGAAAAGATCATACTCGTATCCCTCTCTCCCGACGGGATCGGATGGGGAGAGCCTGTGGACGCTTCCACGACGGAGGCGGGGGGACGCGAACTTGAGGCGCTCGATGCCCCCCTCTTCTTGCCAGTGCGTTTCTTCGGGGAGCTGGGGATCGGGTGCTCCGGCACTGGAAGTTGAAGTGCCTCGCACACTCGATTGACGCCCGGTGACCCCGTGTCACATATTCTCGTAGCTTGTGTTCCTTGGATATGTACGGACCAAGGAAGGCCACGGCGGCTGCTTCAGCGTTTCGGAGGGTCATCCCTACAAAAAAACTTGGTAAGAACGCTGACCATAACATCTGTACCATTAAGCGGGCCGAGACTCACGTAGGTTCGGAGGAGGGAGTAAAGAGGTGATGGACGGCCGGCCCATCGTCGCGCCACACTTCCCACTGAAGCGTCCATCGACGATCTAGCAGAACACCCCATACATGAGGAACTCCTCTGCCAGATCCCGCATGTTGAAGCGGAGTGCGGCCCCCGCCAGCTTATGTGCCCTTGCTTCATCATCGCGATCGAGGGACACCACGGGCGAGGTGATGAAGTCCAATTTTCCTCCTGCCCGCTTAAGCGTGCTGGTATCCTCCACACGGTGGTAGAACCACCGGTGAGCCCAGCTCAGTTGCACTCTAAGTTATCATTTGTAGTTCAAAAAATTATTAGCCTGAGTTCAATTTATGGGCTTTTATCTTAAAAAATACCATCATTTGCACTTGAAGTTAGCATTTGCTTTGAGAAAATTACCACCCAATATTCTATAAGTTTTCATCTATTACCATTGGTGACTAATGCTTATGTTATGTGGTTGAAAAAGAGAATTGTACCTAATTGCATGGGTGGTGAGGCTATAAATTTGGATCCACCCGACAGATACTACAAGTATTGTATACAATATTATAGACCTTTGAACCCTAAGGTCTGATACCACTTGTTATAAAATATATGACATACATAAATAATCATAAGAACGGGAGACACGGATTTAACGTGGGAAACTCTTGTGAGAAAAACTATGAACGTACGAAGATAAATTTCACTATATGAGGAGATTATAAGCATGGGGAACTTTGGCATACCTCAATCATGTGACTATAGCAGTACATATATAGGCTAGGGAACAAAAGTCTTAAGAGATTATGAAATCGAGATGAGGTCGACGTATGGGCCCATTTAAACATGTATATAAATTCATATCATACTTTAAGGGCATGTTCATTTCGGCTTTTTTAGCGGCTTTCGGCTATTGACTTTTGACTGAAATTATATTATAACGACTGTTAGTTTTTTTGGATCATTCAATTAAAGAAAAAGAAACAATAATAAGAAAAGAAACAATGTTATATCTCCATAGATAATGCAAAGGCAAAAAATAAAAGGCAAAAAAGAGCCAAAATTAAGAAGCCTGCATGCTTATTCTGGCTTTTGGCTTCTAGAAGCAGAAGGTAGAAGTTGAAGCCAGAATGAACGGACCTAACACTATATTTTAAAATTCTATTCAGAAGCTGAATCTAGAATAAACTAGGTTAATACTAACTTTTGAAATTCTAACAAAAGATAGTTGCTGTTTCAAATGAATTAGTGAATGATCTACGAAAGCAAAATAGTTAACATCGGTTTCTGATCCCGCTCGTTTCGGCTTTTTTTGACTTCTGCTTTTTTCACTATTCAATATTTCGTCTTTTTCTGAATTTTTTAGATATTTTAGGCTTTTTTGTATTTTTTTTCGTGTTCCTTTGTATTATCCCTAATGGGTTAACATGTTTTTTCTATTTTTATATATTTTTTAAATTAATTATACTCAAAAAGTCAAATCAGTTACAGTAAAAAAATCAACTACAGTAAAATTTCAGCTAAAAATCAGAAACCATCGTTAAAACGAGGGCCCTTAGTCTCTAGCTAGAATCAAATACATAGGGGTGCGAGCAGGCTGGCTGCTGTCAATCAGCATCAGTTGTAGCTTTTGATGCCGAGTCCCACCACATGTGCTTGACGCGAAAACATAAAATGGTCTTCTTGTCACAGCCTCTCTCTTGTTCTATCAATCCAGCGATCGAACGGTAACTAAACCCATCAAACGGCTGGTAGCTTGGTGCACCATAAGACAAAAGCGCGCATAGCCGCGCGATAGCTTTTCCGAACAAAGTTTTCTAATCAGGCTAAAAGCCTTCGCCGGCTGCAGGAAGTCCGGTTTTCACGGAAGCCTCATCCATTCAGCCCATGTCCTCGCCGGGAGGAGGACATTTCGGTCATTCTGCTCCGCGGGTCGTCGTTTGCGTGGCCACGCTGGACGAGAGAGACGGGGCAATAATAATAAATGGGAAGGAAAAAAAAATGGAAGTTAGAACAAGAAGGGAAGCAAGCCAGGACAGGCGAGAAGCGCAAGAGCTCCAAGCTTCGCGAAACCCTAGACCTCGCGCCCCCTTCCTCTCCCCGCGTCCTCCACCCGATCCGATCCAAGATGGTTAGTCTTCATCCGGCCTCCGTTTTTGGTTGCGCCTTTCCGTCCGAATTTTCCCCATCTTTTGTGATGTTTTTGTTTTCTTGAATCAGTTTGTGCCGAGTGTCAGTCCCGTTTCTGTTTCGTTGGGTGTTCGATTCGTGGGTTTACTGATCTAGCCTTAGACGTGAGCTGTGAGATTTTGTTTGATTCCTTTTTAATTTTATTTTGCTGATTGTTGCAGCATAAGCTGGGGAGAGGAAGCCGCGACAAGGTGCAGCGGTTCATTACAATAACTGGCGCGAGGTGAGATTGTATAATTTTCTTTAAATTTTGGACTTGCGGGCCTCAGGAACTGAAATTTGGTGGTGATTTGCTAGTTAATTAATTATATGCGGCCTTTGTTTTTGGATGAATTATACGGCCTTCTTAAGTGATGAACGTTGATGTGTTACATACGTTTCTTGTTAGTTGATAACTTACTAAAAACTGCACAATATAATGTATTAATTGCAGTGAAGTTACTGCAAAGCCCTGTTATGATGTGCTTGTTTTGGTCCAAGGTTTGTTAGCTACGCTCGGCGATCACCCGATCTCACACACACGGAAAAATGAGAACACCGTTGAACACTTGAGTTGTTTTGTGCTGCAGAACTATTCTCCTATTGGTTCATTCCAGCACTTATTTATAGCAAGTGAATAGCATAGACTTGGGCAAAGTGCTTCGCTCGTCACGATCGGATCAAGCTGCACGATCGGATCAAGCCGTAACAGACGCTAACAAGAAACGAATAAAAATCCCTGCTGACTCACTCTTGCAAGACCGATTCAGTCGGGAGCTAACAGACATGAGAAAACTGAAACAAATAGACTACGCTATTGACGGAAAAAACGCAATAGCTTCGTTGCGCAGGATTACTAACGAGGCTTTGTCAACACTTCTCGCCCCTAATCCTGACGCGCTCTACCGACTTCAGAAATTCCAATTCGTGCTCGGAGGTCATGAAGCCTGACTCGACTAAGTGGCTTCGTCAATATGTCCGCTAGCTGTTCTTCAGTCTTGGTGTGTCTCACCTTGATCCTCCTTGAATCCACGCAATCCCGAATGAAGTGATACTTGGTATCTATGTGTTTGCTCTTGTCATGAAACACCGTGTTGCCGTAGAGTGAGATCGCTGACATATTTTCCATCTTGAGTTCAACTGCCTGAGCCGCTTCTCCGGTGAGATAGCTCAGCAGCCCTGCCAACCATATGCCCTGGCAAGCGGTTGAGGTCGCCGCGATGTATGCTACCTTGCACGAAGATAACGCCACAACCTTTTGCTTCTGAGTTTGCCAGTTGATTGGGCTTTGGCCGAGGAAGAAGAGGACGCCTGAAGTGCTTTTGCGATCATTAATATTGCCAGCCATATCGCTATCACTGAACCCCGTCAGTGCAAGCCGCTCCTCCTTCCTTGGGTACAGACATCCAAAATATATTGTCCCTGCAACATAGCGCAAAATGTGTTTCACCGCGGCGAGGTGGTCTTCCTTGGGCGCTGCCATGAAACAGCTCACATAGCCCACGGCATATGTGATTCCAGGTGGGTGTGAGCTAGATAGCGCAGTGCTCCCACGAGGCTCCAGTATTGAGTGGCATCCACCGGCTTCCCCACTCCCTCCTTGCTGAGCTTCAGCCTGGCCTCCATGGGGACTTGGCATGGATTGCACCGGTCCATGCCGTTTCTCTCTAGAAGCTTTCGCGCGTACGCCGCCGTGTCAATGGTGATGCCGGTCTTGTGCTGATGTACCTCGATGCCGAGGTAGTAAGAGAGAAGCCCGAGATCACTCATCTTGAACAAGGTGCACATCTCATCCTTGAACTTACCAATGTCGTCCTCATCGGGCCAATGATGATCAGGTCATCCACGTAGACACCGACGATGAGTTGTGGAGCTCCTTCACCGCGAGTATACACCGCGTGTTCTGATGGGCTTCGTTTGAACCCGAGTTGAGTCAAGTAGGTGTCTAGCTTGATGTTCCATGCCCGTGGCGCCTGCCTCAGTCCGTATTGTGCCTTCAGCTTGAGCACCTTGTCAGGGTGGTCACCATTGACGAAATCGGGGGGTTGCATGACATAGACTTCCTTGGATAGCTCCTCGTTGAGGAAAGCGGACTTTATATCCATGTGATGCACAATCCAACCTTCGTGTGTAGCCATGGCGAGAAGGAGGTGCACTGATTCACAGCGAAGACTTCGTCGAAGTCGATCCCCTGGTGCTGTACATACCCTTTTGCGACCAGCCGGGCTTTGTGCTTGACAATGTCCCCCATTTCATTCTTTTTCACCTTGAACACCCACTTGACGCCGATCGGACGGTGGCCGGCCAGGAGATCTACGAGCTCCCATGTCTTGTTCTCTTCAATGCACCGCAATTCCTCGATCATCGCCGCGCGCTAGTAGTCCTCGCGCTCTGCCTCGGCGAAGGTGCTTGGCTCCTCGGCCGCAAGCAAGTGGAGATCCTCGGTGTCAAGCTCTAATGCCGGACCTGTGGCCAACACATTGTCTATGGTCCGGAATCTTCGTGGTGCGCCGTTGTCATCATCAAACATTGCAGAGGCATCGGAAGGCGGGGAGAAGAACTCGACTCCCCGTTAGGCGATTGCGGGACGACGCCGTGTGCAGGCGATGGAGTTCGCGGTTCCTCGTCGTTAGGTGGAGTCACAGGCTCCTCAGCCGATGGCGGTCCCTGCTTCATCTCATACTCCACCGTGAAAATGTCCCCGCTGGTGAATGGCTGTGCTGCGCCTTCATCACGATCCCAGTACCACTTGGCCATTTCGTCGAACACCACGTCACGTGTGATGTACACACGATTGGCAACTGGATCGTAAACACAGTATGCTTTCGATCCGGCCTCATATCCAATGAAAACCATCTTTTTGCTCCTGTCCTCAAGCTTCTGCAGGTGTGGCTTGACGAGCTTCACGTGTGCCATGCTGCCAAACATGCGCATGAAGTGAACCGCCAGCGTTCTTCCATGCCATGCTTCAAACGACGTTTTACCTGCAAGACTGCATGTCGGAGAGCGGTTTAAGATGAACACTGCAGTGGTCACTGCCTCCCCCAAGAACTCGCTGGGCATCTCCTTCGCCTTGAGCATGCACCACGCCATAGCCACTACAGTTTGGTTATGCCTCTCGACAACGCCGTTTTGCTGTGGTGAATACGGCACCGTGAGTTGTCGTGTCACACCTTCGTCCATGCAGTACTGGTCGAACTCGATGGAGTTGAACTCGCTGACGCGGTCAGTCCGTAGCACATGGAGTTTCCGCCCGGTTTCCACCTCGACGTTCGCCTTGAATTGCTTGATCACCGCTAGTGCATCGCTCTTCGATGCTAGCAGGGTTAGCCACATGTACCTACTCATGTCATCAACCAAGAGCAGGAAGAATCTCTTGCTGCCGTGGGTTGTCGGGGAGATCGGGCCGCACAAATCGCCGTGAACAAGGTTGATCCGTTCAGTGGCATGGAACCTCGCCTCCCTTGGGAACAGTGTGCGTCGCTGCTTGTCGGCAAGACACGCGTCGCAGACTTGCTCTGGGTGGTTGATCGATGGCAGCCCGCATACCATGCCTCCTTGTGCCAGCTTGTGGAGCCTGTCGAAGCTAAGGTGGCTGAACTGGGCATGCTAGCACCACGCTCGTTGTCTTGGTGTGCAGCCAGGCAGATCGGCCATGCCTGCTCCAGCTTCAACACATACAAGTGATTAGGCCCTCGATTTACCTTCGCGAGTAGCTTCCTGTCTTGATCACGGATCTGCAGTACGCCGTTCTCGATCAGCACTTTGCACCCGTTTTCATCTAGTTGGCCGAGGCTAATGATGTCGGAGCGAAGTTGAGGCATGAAGTAGACACCAGTGAGTGCGCGGTGTTGTCCATTCTTGCACGTGAACAACACTATGACGCGCCCTTGCACCGTAACGATGAATCCATCTTTGAATCTCACGTTCCCGGTGAATCCTAGGCTTCCTTCACACTATCCTTGTTTGCCAATGTTGACCATAGCTCCGTTGGCACAGCTCGAAGGATCGCCTCCATGGCCATCATGTCCTCCTGCGCTAGAACATCGCCGCGGCTGACTGCGTCCCAAAGGCCACGCGCCTTTAGCATGACCTTCACATTAGGCACTGGTCAGCATAATTCGTGCATGTCAAGGTTGGGTACACTGCCCCATCCCCAACCTCCTTCACAACCCGCTAGACGACGATGTCCCGTCCCGGACCGTCGTTGGCGCCATCTGATGTGGGCAGCCCGCCTCCCGCCGCACGCATCGATCGCCAGCCCGCTGCCGCTGCTTATTCAGGCGCCACGACAAGCGGCGTTGAGTTGGAGCGTCGTGACAGAGGAGAGCCGGAGCGTGACATCACAAGCACTCGAGCACAAGGCTCTGATACCAATTGTTAGGTACGTTCAGCGATCACCCGATCTCACACACACGGAAAAAAGAGAACACCGTTGAGCACTAAGGTAACTGTTGACAAAGCCTCATTAGTGTTGAAGTATAAGTGAATTGTCCACCTTTCCTCATCAGCTTAAGCTTTTGAGTGAATTGGTTGGTGCATGCAATTTAATATGGTATCAGAGCCAAGAGGTCTTGAATTCGAGACCTGGCTGGCGCAATTAAAAATAATAATTGCAGCATACTTCTATTTCCACGTCTTAGGCCTGAGGGAGTCTACACGTGAGGGGGAGTGTTGAAATATAAGTGAATTGTCCACATTTCCTCATCAGCTTAAGCTTTTGAGTGAATTGGTTGGTGCATGCAACTTAATAGTTAGTAATCCTGCACAACGAAGCTATTGCATTTTTTCCGTCAGTTCCGTCAGTAGCGTAGTCTGTTTTTTTTTTCAGTTTTCTCACGTTTGTTAGCTCCTGACTGAATCGGTCTTGCAAGAGCGAGTCAGCGGGGATTTTTATTCGTTTCTTATTAGCGTCTGTTACGGCTTGATCCGATCGTGACAGCGAAGCACTTTGGCCAAGTCTATGCTGTTCACTTGCTATAAATAAGTGCTGGAATGAACCAATGTGAGAATAGTTCTCAATGGTGTTCTCATTTTTCCGTGTGTGTGAGATCGGGTGATCGTCGAGTGTAGCTAACAAGGTTGAATTTAGTGGTCGTGTCATAATGTGATGCTATATTCTGTGGCAACAGCAACTTGTTATGTTGTCTCATACCTTATATACTTGCATACAAATCTTACTAACTTCACAATGCAACTTTTAAATGCACTTGTTTTCATTTATTTACAGATTATCTTTCTTTTTTTATTAGAACATCAATTACAGTGGTTGTTTTACAGTTATCACTTGTCGAATGTTGCCGCCTTCTTATAGGTTGTCATTTTTGTTATTAGTTAAGCCACAAATTTACATGGTAGAAACAGAATGTGAGAGAGACTGAATCATGAATAAGAGATAGACTGAATCATGAATAACGTGAGATAGACTGAATCATGAATTAAGTAAAACTAGAGACGGACTAGGGTTATCTGCTTGGCGGTAGGGCCCTAGACGAATCCAACCATGGTTTAGGCTGTGAATCAAATAATTTAACATTTCAAGTCTGGAAATGCATAACATTTACTGACCAGGAATATGAAAATAAATGGTGCCTCCTGTTATCTAACAATCATTTAGGAATGCATTAGTGAATGTCAACATATGAGCTTTTCAAATTCTTCTGTTTGCTTGCTTTATTAAGGACTAAGGAGTTCATTTGTCACAATTTTTGTAAGTGTCCTTTTTTAGAACAGTAAGTAACTGTTTTTCTATCCTGATGCAGTGAGAAGGTCGCCCTTCAGGCACTGAAAGCTAGTGATTGGCACTTGGAAGGAGCTTTTGATTTTTTCTATAGCCAACCGCAGATTTCTGTGACCAATTCTCGGCATCTTGAAGATCTTTACAACAGATACAAAGGTATCATTTCATCGCCTTAACTAACCCTTGAGTTTTAATTCCTTTTTTAGAGAACGAGCTCTAATTCCTTTAGCTTTTGTACATTAGATGGTTTTGACTTATTCCATCTGAGATTTTTTTCTTTTTCTCATGGAAACAATGTTTTCCCTTCTCCTGTTGCAATATTTTGACTTCTGATTTCATGATGCATCTTGTGTTGTTGCCAGAACCTGATGCTGATATGATCATGGTGGAGGGCATATCTCAACTTTGCAATGATCTGCTAGTAAGGAACAGTTATTTTTATCTTCCAATCTCCATTTGGTATTTACTCATTTGAATTCCATCTGCAGGAATGTCTAGTGAATACTTAGTTAGCAATTTACCATATGTTTACTTATATATTGGATAATGACTCTCCTTTATGTCATTAGCTGCAGCTATTATTTTTTGTAACTGGGGAGGAAGAGATGGATTTTACTGGCATTATGTTGTTTAATTTTGACCTTAGGATGGCTCTAGATCAGATATTAGCAAATTTATCTTGGCTCTGTATGTATTGGTCTAGTGGGTTATCAGGTTATCACACTGTGCTTGTCTCTGGCAAATTACCAGGCTCAAGAGTTTGCAACTGCTAATTACCATGGTATATATAGTGCTGATATTTTTATGATTCATTTTATGTTTTGTTTTGTCTCAGGATAGGTGCTTCTAGTGTATACTTTTTGTTCAGTATTTTATAGTGTAGATCCACCATGTTGACTGTTTTCCAATTTCTAATACACATATTTTGTGTTGGTTTTCCAGGTGGATCCTCAGGATATTGTTATGGTATGTGCTTAGCTTCTTCAGTTCTTCTGGACTAACCTGTTATTTTCACTCACTGTTTGATTGTAAACTAGTTTTACGGCACCTGCTCCTGCATCTGCAACCCCTTGGAAGTTAATTCCTATTTGACATTTGTTATGTACACACGACTTTTTCAAATTTGCGGCGATCTGCTTACTCTCTCTCTCTCTCTCTCTCTCTCTCTGTAAATTCAACACTTCCATACTTAGATCATCATTCCCTTCCCAAAAAAATATTGTCATTGTTCTTAGCCATATATTTGTGCTGTTAACAGCTTGTCATATCATGGCACATGAAAGCTGCCACAATGTGTGAATTTACTCGCCAGGAATTCATTGGTGGGCTGCAGTCAATTGGGTGAGTGCCATTTGCAGTCATGATAGTTCTATATGCGTATAATCAAAACCCTGAATTAATTTTAGAAATAGTTTTTTTATTATATACCGGTGTTATTCGCAGGGTAGATTCAATTGAGAAGCTCCGTGAAAAATTACCATCATTGCGAGCTGAGATAAAAGATGACTGTAAGCTTCCCTTTTTCGTGAAACTGGATGTTTGTTCTACTTTGAACTTGTTTACTTCTTAGTTGAGTACGTTGGAGTCCAATTCGAAGAAACTGCACGCATATCAAAGGAATTATTATAATATATATGTATTGAGAAATGTTTTTTTTCTAACTTGTGTGTTTACTCTTTCTTCATCCAGATAAGTTCCGTGAGATATACAACTTTGCATTTGCTTGGGCTAGGGAAAAGGTTAGCCTTAATTGCAGAATATTTATTCCAGTATCCACAAGGGTCATTTGTCTTCATTGGCACCTTAAATTTCATTAAAAAACTGATGTCATTGGCACATTAAATTTCATTAAAAAACTGATGTTCTCCATCGATATTTTGCTAAAACATTCGCTAGAATTTGCAGGGTCAAAAATCTCTCGCCTTGGAGACAGCTATTGGAATGTGGCAGTTGCTATTTGCTGAAAGGCACTGGCCTCTTATTGATCACTGGTGTCAGTTTTTACAGGTATGCCTCAAAGGGCAGTTCTATCTAATTGACTAATTCCATTTTCAGATCATTGTGCTGTTTCATTATGTTAATGGTGTCAGATGGTGCTATTTTGCTAATTTTTTAATTCTTCAAATTTCAGGTCAGGCATAATAAAGCCATCTCTAGAGACACATGGTCTCAGCTGTTGGAATTTGTCAAGGTACCGTCCTTCCCACCTCCCTTCGCTCCCTACATATGAATGCCTAGATATGGCTGGGTAAACCTGCATACTCACATACCTAGCATGAACGCAACTCTGGTTTGTGTTAGGTGGTTAGTTTTGACGAATGAGACAGGTTAGCTGATGTACCTAGGTTGTAGTTGCTAGCTAGTGTTGTGATTTATCACCTTCAATGATTTTTCAATAATTTCTGCATCTTTGAGGTCTAACTTTCCTAGTATATCTCTGTTTAAACTAGAGGGTTCTTACTACGATTTTCTTGTTATTATGAACTTGCCTAAAATAGGAAATTATTATGAACTTGCCTAACTTCACTGTTATGTTATTTCAGACAATTGATCCACAGTTATCCAACTACGATGAAGAAGGCGCTTGGCCCTACCTATTAGATGAATTTGTGGAATACCTAACCGAGAATGGATTCGTTCAGCGTAGAAAGTGAACAATGGGAGCCCACATTCTCACTTCTTCAAATATCATGATTGGGCTGTACAAACGTGATTCATCTCGGTCTATACAATGTTTAGGTGTGGACGATGGCATTCTTGCGCAATTGATCGCCAAACAGTTGACATTATCATTACATGATGGGATTTGCTCGCGCAGGGGAACATAATTTAATTTGGGAAGTGGTGGCTGTGATTGGAAATTATCACTCTGGTTAATTCAATATATTTGCACTGTCCCCAACTCCCTATCATTCCTACTTATCTAGTGGCCTTGTGTTACCTGGTCTCTCCTGCTGCAGTACCCAAAACAGTTTGGTGTGTCATTGGCTTATTGATCAATGGACGAACGGGTCTATTGAGTCCTGGTAGTGTTGATCTATGAGTTTATGTTGGTTGTTCCAGACGAGATTTTTCTCCTTGTCAAGGGAGAATGCGAGCTTGTCATCTGGGTTATCTGATCATTTTGGGGAGCACTGATGCACCTCCACTATTTTACGCGCAGTTCTCATTCGATGCACCTCGTCTGTGTTGCAAAACAGCATCATATATTTCTACTGATACTACAACGAGCTGACGAGAGGTTAGGGTCAATTCACGAAACACAGCTACGAAACAAAACTCCAAAGTCGCCGTGCGGGGTGCAGACGACGTTCGTGTACATACGTGCATGTGATGTGCGGCCCAGCCGTCCAGTTGGGGGTGGTGGCGCCTTCCACGTAAATTTAGGCTTCACTTGTTTCAGTTTTTTTTCAGTTTCTAGTTTTAGTTTTTTTTCACTATTTAGTAATTTATCTTTTTCTAAATTTTTAAAGATTTTTTGTATTTTTTCCCGTATTCCTTTGTATTGTCTGTGATAGGCTAACATATTTTTTTCTATTTTTACATTTTTTAAATTTAATTATATCTAAAAAAACTAAATTAGCTATAGTAAAAAAAAGTTAAATACAATAAAATTTTAATCAAAAATCAAAAATCATAGTTAAAACCAACACCCTTGCCCAAGACGAAGGCAAAAACATCGACATCATCACATGCCACGGATTAGGCTCGGCCGGCCGTGTCCGTGCCACTGGGCAGGTCCAAGGGACACACCTTTTAGCTGCGCAGTACTGCAGCAGCAACGCGACAACGCTCACCAGTCTGCACTGTAGTTTTTCTCGGTCTTGTGTTTGGAGCTTTCTTTCCGAGCACGGGTGAATCGAAAGTCAAATTTGGTGGTTCGGTTTTGCATTGGGTGAACCGCAGAAATTACTTCTGCATCTGGTAAGTTTTGCAGAGTGGCCATGAGGGGAAGAAACATTGTGGCAGTGGGCTGCCAATCAACTGACCGGATTGTGGTCTCGGTGTTTCGGTCTGTGATCCGTGCGCCTCCAGACCATCGCTGCTGAGTCGCTAAAGATCATTCTTTTCGGTATATAGATTATAGCTTTTTTAAATACTTTATTGTTATTTTGAAGTAGTTTATCGGTATTCGGTTCATCGTAAAAACGCTTACGTTAGAACTAAAAGCTATCAGTTATAACAAAAAAGAACATACCCCAAATACATGAGTTTTGTGACTTTTGGCAGACGGTTGAGCCTTTGTACACAGGATACAACTTTCATGAAACAACCAAAACTTTCAAAAGATTTTTGAATTTCTTGAAACTCTAATTTCATTTGATTCTTGGCCCTAAACCTCACCTTCCTCCACTGTTTGCGCTGCAATTCCTCCATCACCCCATTGCCTTCGCCCTTTCACGCGCTAGCCTGCCGAAAACATTGTGCACCGTCCGACAAAAATCTTCACCGCCGCCACACCCTCCCGTTCATTCCCTGTCGTTGCCGCCCGCACCTGTCACCCGTCAATGTCACTCGCTGCTCTGCAAGCCTCTGACAACCCTTGACTACCAGTCCACTCGTGTGTTAAAGCAGCCGGACAAAAGTTCGCCACCACCTCCTGCCCTGTCTCGGCCGACCTCCCCGAGCCGCAATGTTTGACCACCGCAGTCTGTCTCGCCTGAGGACCCATCATGCTCGAGGTGCCACCTGGCTTGCCGACAACCCCACCGTCCTGACCGAAGTCTCCCGTGCCTTCTCGCACACTTCTTCTTCGAATACCAACGGCGCCACCCCCAGCTCCAAACCGCCTCCCATGCCTATAAGAACCCTCCAACCCTTCCCTGTGAACCATAATAGCCTCAAGGTGAGCCGTCACTGCTCCAATTGCACCGACAGCCCTTGCATTGCCGTCGACCACCGGAAGCCCTCAAGTAAGCCTCAAATTCAATTCATCTTCGGTCGATTACTTTTCAATTACTCCGGCCTATAGCCTCCTCATACCCCCATGAACCCAACCCAAGCTTGGCCATAGCCTTCCCTGCCCCCTTCTTCGGCGCCTGTGCCCGCTGCTCAGCCGAAGCACCTGCCGTGGACGGCCGCGTACAACCACTCCCGACCTTAACCACCACTTCGCTAGGCCTCCCACATACCCCGAGATGCTTAATTGCAAATGCTCTTGTCCCCTTAAACCCCGATGGTCGACTTTGCCATTAAAAACCGCACCGAAGAGACCTCGTCGTCGGCGAGATTTTGGCCATCCCCGACCGAGGCCAAGGCCAAAAATGGAACCCTTTCATTCCCATGAACCTGCTCATACCCTCGGTTTCCATCGCAAGGCACCGTAGCCCGAGATCTACTCGAATTTCCATTCCCCTGTTCTTGGGGTTACTGTAACATGCGGGTGAAGGAAATGAACAGTGTCAACTCGGCACTGTAGCAATCGGATTCCACAATGAACAGTGAAAATACCCGTTACTGATCATCCATGCACAAAAATATAAATATATGTCCATTTCGATCGTCTCGAGCCCACCTACCCATTTCCCGACCCCGCTTTCCCATATCGGACACCGATAAAACCCAAAACCATTAAAATACCGTCCCAAAATCATAAACCTACTACAGTCCGAACTCATACTTTTTTCTGAAACCAAATAAGTATAGACGTACCGGCCTAGACCGTTTTGAGCCATAAAACCCTTTCGAACCCTACCTGACCTAATACCTTCCACTAAAACCCTGGCACACCCCAACGACAGCTCATACTCGTCTAGTACTGTCTTCGTCGTCACTATTTATCGAACCCTAAAAACATAAATCATACCCTTTGATCATCTTAAGGCCGCCTAACTCAACCCCAACATCGACTAGTCAAACCACTCGCCACCTAAACCCTAACCACTCGGACCCTATTTTCTTTTTGCCTTTTGTTTATTTATTTGTTTTTTGTTTCCAGCTTACATTTTGCAAAGCAAGGAACTTGTTCGTCTTTTGCACTAGCATACAGACCCAACGAGCCAGACATCGGAAGATCAACAAGAGCAATTAAAGAAATAAAGAAGGCAAGTCACATGTTTTTGATTATATTGAACCTACATTTCCTTAATTTATTATTATTCGGTATTTTCATTATGCTACTTTTACGTTGTTACTTTATGTACAAAAATTGTTTAGAATGACCTTATATTAGTTATGTCCTACCACCCGAAAAAAGCCCGATCTTAATTTGATAGCCACATTCACCTTGACAAGACTTAGAAACATAAAATATAGTATTAAGTATCTAATCATGATAGTATAGGAAACTCACATGTTTTATACTACTAAGTGACCCGACGCTTGTCGGTAGGATTTATAAAAAAAGGTAGAGGATGAAGGAGTTATCATGGGAAGCCATAAGTTGGTTGGGTCCCCTAACCTCATCCTAGAAGGAGGCCCAAGAATGGAGACAGTACAATTCGTGCTGACCTAGTATCAGAGGATACTAGTTTATGTGTTATGGTTGAAAATGCTTCGGCAAGAATGTAAAGACTAGACCCTTATGCCAAGTAAAAAATATAGTGATCGCTCAACTACAAGCGTTGATTCGTCAAACCTAGATTAGTAGCTACCTAGTTCGATCGAACCTCTACAAGAGAAAAGAAAAGAAATGATAAGGGTAGTACAGTCTGGCTACAACGGTAGGTCCTCACAAATCGGATCCATCTTTTTGACGTTGGCCAGTCGGATCTCCGAGGTTGTGTTGGTCCATAATCTACCGGGTAGGGGCTATATAAAGAACTGAGCAAGTGAAAAACCTTGTTTTCTTAACTCTGTCGTGGGAGTTTAAGAAATCTCGTGGGTAAAGTTGAGCAGCTCTGCAGAGTCAAATACAAATGGTATTCGAATACGCCATGCTTCCGGTAAATAAAGCTGTGTTTATTTGGGTGATCCCATCAATGAAGCATCAGTAAATTTGGAATAATTTTGGAAAATTGGAATGATTGATAATCAAGTTTGAAACCCCAATTACTAAGAAGCTTTTGAATTTCTTGGTTTAAACTCAAAAAGTTTGTGAAATAAAACTGCATCCATATAAGATATTAGAACCCTTATAATCTCATTCTTTAAAATCCCTTGCATGTAATTACATAGCGTCTCCTCATGTGACTTGTTGAGTACGGTTTGTTGTGTTTAGACTTGCTATATTTTCCCCCACAACAGATACCGGAAGAAGAATAAATGTTACAAGTTCCGTGTTAGGTTTGCGACTGCACTCAATCGTTCCTGTGGGAGTTTTCTTTGGTTCTTCTGTTTATAAGTTAAGTTTAGGGCTTGAACGCTCTTAAAGTTATTAAAATTGACTGCTATGTCTTATTTTTGTCAAACTAATCCTTTTTAAATACTCGTAAGCAGGCTTGATACTTCTTCTATCCGCAACAGAACTCTTAGGCTGTTGCAGAATGTACAATGCCTCTGTTCCTAAGGATGGAGGTGTTACATTTCAAGACTTTCAAGAGAAAAATTAAACCTGCTTTGTAGTAAGAAGTAAAAGACACTCTCCTTAGATTTCTGGAAGGAGGACTTTTTTTTGAAAGGATCTGAGCCCTCGCAGCTAGGGGATCCCGTCATTAGTAAAAGACACGCATGACCTAGTTGAGCTTGTTGGAAATGTGACAATATTTTAATTCTAAATTTTATTAGAAGACAAATAAAGTAAAACTAATAACATACTACTTATTGTACTTCAAAAAATACACAGAAAAAATATAATATCAAAGTTGATCGATTGAGCAAACGACTTACTGTTGAGCTTGATGAAGAACAGGAAGTAGTACAGGTTCGATGCAGTGCAGAACGTAGATGAAGCGGAGCAGGAGTGGTCGCGCAAATACGTTGTCCAGAAACCTCATTGGCGTCCCGTGCTATTCTTTGCCTCAATGGCTCGGAGATAGCCACTCTATCTTATTCCAGGTGTGCGTTGAGAAGAAAAGCCAGTAAGGTTTGGTCACACAGCACACCATCACAAATCACCGGAGGAGAAAGTAGAGGAAGAATGATTTTTTAGTCACCCTAGCCAGGACGTCTTCAGGTCTTTTATAGATGTTTCTAATAAATGACGCCATCAATTCAATTAAATCGAATTAATCTAGTAATTGATGTCATAACTCAATTAATTCAGATGTTTGAATCGCATTCAAACAAAGAGAGATGCATAGTTTAGCAAAAATGATGTGGACTTTGTCAAGTCACGTGATTTTCCACATGAATACGTATACATATTTAGTCAAAGCCCTCCTCATGCTATTTTCATCTATATGTCACGTGTTTTATGAAGTGACAAGAACACTACCTTATAAATTGGTCTCCTCCACTCTGACTTAGCAATATGATACTAAATCAGACATACTTTAAAATTATAAAAAATTAGATCTCACTTACATAGGGCTATTTCTAAATGAGCTATGCAACGTTTCCTTAATTCTGTGGTAGAGCAATGTGCAACTAAACTTTCCCTTGACTTTGCAATTTTTGACATGTGCATGCATGCGCGTTTGCTAGTGCACGTGCAAGTCTACCTTGCGATAAAAAAAAAAAAGAAAAACTAGACATTCCGTAAGTTGACATAGTGGAGATGCTTCTTTCAGTTGTTTTCGAATGATGGATTATCTAGGAGTATACCTTAGTGCTACCAAACCAAATATAAGTTTTGACCCTAGTTGATTTAGGGTATGTCCATATTAATTTCTATTTCTGTGTTTTGTTTGAAGAAATCAGAAATCAAAATGAATACCCGATTTTCTAAAGCGGCTTTTCCACCTCTCTTGCTCCCACTCGCTCCAGAAATAAGGCAGGGAGTCACGGATATATCACGTACCCCACTACTTTTGCTCCTGCTTCACACACACATCTCTTCTTTACTTTTCTCACCATTCACGCACTACTTCTAAAAGGCACTTTTTCAATCACTATTATTCATTTTCAACTAAAAGCCATCAGTCGCAACAAAAAATCAGCTGAAGCCGATATGAGCAAACCCTTGGAGTTGTATTCTAACCCACAGACAGACCAGCCAACCCCATCTTCTTCGCTCCTTTGGTCATTTTTCCATCGCTCGTTGCCATCTTATCGCTCTCTGTATCTTCTTCGCTCGTTTGCCTACAGTCGCACCATAAAACCTAACTCGAATCCTAAGGTAGTCACCGATCGCCTGTAACTTTGTCCACTGCCTATTGACAAACTCATAGCTGGGTGGCACCGCCTGCTTATCATCACTCCCCGCTCACAGCCAGCACCCCCCGCGACCTGCCATGAGTGAATCCAATCCAATTCCAACGTGCGTTGCGGCCGAAAGCGACGCGCACACGCACCAAAACCCCCCAAAACCAAAAGGCCACTGAGCCTAAGACGGGCACCACTAACCTCACCACCTCACCAAAGCAAAAATGACTATCAGATAAATTTTGAAGCAACCATGTACCATCTTCTATCCTTAGACTCCACTTTGAACATCAAGCTTTTTGTCACTCAGTTCATTTTGGGTCTCCAGGACGATACCAAGGCAGCGGTACGGCTTCAGGCACCTAACAGTGTCACTTGGGCCGCTGTTTTGGCTCGTATCCAGGAGGAGTTAGAAGCCATGAAACCAAGGCCTCGTGTGGCAGCTAACAATAAGCCAGCACAACCAGTTCCAACCACTGTTCTTAATCCGACAATGGGAGTTAAGGGTGATGTTGCCAAACATATAACCAATGACGAGTACTGGCGCGAGCATCAACTCCGAGACAATAAAAGAGCAAATAGCTTATGTTTTAAATGTGTCAACAAATACTCCAAAGAACATCAATGCAAGAAACCAATTCAGCTACTGACAACCGAACTCGGTGACTGTGGAGAAATTATCTCGGATGAAACTCTGTGATCTCTGGATCTTTTGGAACCACTTCAGCAATCAGAAGAATGCTACAAAATTTTCGTTCATGCTATTTCAGGCACAGAGCAGGTTCAGACAGTTCGACTGTGATCTTTGGATGGAAATCAAGTCATGCTGATATTGGTCGACTCTGGCTGCACACATAGTTTTGTGAACAAGGATTTCACACTTCGAGTAGGTTGTGCTCTTTAGCAAATTTCTCCGGTGACCATTAAAGTAGCCAATGAGTCGATCATGAAATGCACAACTATGGTTCCTCAGTTAACATGGTGGATTCAGGGAACAAATTTTCGCACGGATATGTGTGTTCTAGAACTTGGAGCTTATGATGCTATTTTGGGGATGGATTGGTTGGAGCATTTTAGTCCCAGGGATTGTCATTGGTATAACAAAACTATGGCATTTGATTACGATGGAACATGGCTGTTCTTACAAGGAGTAAAACCTCATCGATAAGTACCACTACATGACTTGCCCGTAGAACAACTTCACAAATGGCTAAGTGGCAATGATGTATCGGCCTTGGCCATAGTGCAGTCATCAGATTCTTAGGTTGTTAATCATTCTAAGAACACTATATCTCCGGAAGTCAAGCAACTTCTCACTTAATATGAAGATGTATTCACCGTACCAAAGTCTTTACCTCCACACCGACAATATGATCATGCTATCACCTTAGAAACAACAGCCAATCCAGTTAATGCATGTCCATATCGCTACTTTCCTCTTCAGAAAGATGAAATAGAGTGTCATGTTTGAGAGATGTTAGAGATGGGTCTGATTAAGCCGAGCATGAGTCCATATGCCTCCCCAATCCTCCTTGTTCAAAAAAAGGATGGTAATTGGTGATTTTGTGTTGATTATCGTCGTCTCAATACTATCACAGTGAATAACAAATTTCCTCTTCCTATCATTGCTAAATTATTGGACGAGCTGGCTGGCACTCAATTCTTTTCCAAACTAGACCTTCGCTCGGGATATCATCAAATACATATGAAAGAAGATGATGAGGAGAAGACATCGTTTAAGATGCATCATGGCCATTTCCAATTTTGGGTGATGCCCTTTGGTCTCACCAACGCTCCCACCATATTTCAATGCCTCATGAATTCCGTGTTTACTCCATACATCCGTAAGTTCGTCATTATGTTCTTGGATAATATTCTTGTCTGCGGCCCTTCATTCCCACAACACATTGAGCATCTACGGTTGGTTCTGAACACCTTACGAACTCATCAACTCTATGCCAAATTTTCCAAGAGTTCATTTGCCTAGGAACAAATTGACTATCTTGGTCATATTATCTCTCATGCCAAGGTTGCCACAGATCCTAACAAAACCTGTATTATAGAGAAATGGCCCTTACCAACCAATGCAACTAAATTGCATGGCTTTCTCAGTCTAACTGGCTACTATCGCAAGTTTGTTTGAGATTATGGCATCATTTCTCAGGCACTCACTAATTTGTTGAAGAAAAAGGCTTTATCTGGACACACTCAGCCACTATAGCTTTCAATCGGTTGAAGCAGGCAATGGTAAGCACACCTGTGTTGGCTCTTCCTGAATTTTCCTTACCGTTTGTCATTGAGACAGATGCTTGCACCACGGGTGTGGGGGCGGTCCTTATGCAACAAGGTCATTCTATTGCATTTCTGAGTAAAGCCCTAGGCACAAACAATTAGAAACTCTCCATCTAGGAGAAGGAATTTCTTGCTGTGATGATGGCCGTGGATAAATGGTGACCATATTTGCAACGCGGCCCTTTTCTCATTCTGACAAACCATAAGAGCCTCTGTTCTTTAGGTGAGTAACATCTTTCCTCTGACCTGCAGTGCAAGGCCATGTCAAATTTAGTGGGGCTGCAATTTAAGTTTCAATACAAGAAAGGGATTGAGAATGGTGCTGCGGATGCACTCTCTCGTGTCGGTCATCTCTTCTAATTTTGCTTCTCCTCTTTAGTTCATTTTGGAGAGTGCTTCTCGTGAGAAGCAGAATCTCCTCATTTAGAGAATCGGGGTGTTTAGTACAGCTCCCTGAGAATCTACTGAGAAGCTGGGAGCAGGAGCTGTACCAAACAGGCCCATAGTTTCTCGGTCGCTATGGGTTCAAGAAGTATGTAACTCATATGAGACAGACTCTGAAGCATAGAAACTGCTCACACGACTCACCCTTCACAGTCCGGATGAACGTGGGTACAGTCTGGAACATGGCCTTATTAAGTACAACAACCGCGTCTGGGTAGGCTCTAATTCAGCATTACAAAACCAAACTTATTATTGCCTTCCATGACACAGCAATTGGGGGCCAATCTGGTATCCATGCCACTTATTCTTGCCTCCAGAAATTATTCTACTGACATGGCATGAAACTAGCGGTAGAAGAATTTGTTAAACAGTGCCAAACTTGTCAACAAGTCAAACATGAGAATCTGAAACCTGCAGGCTTGCTACAACCATTACCCATCCCTAAAGGTGCTTGGCAGGATTTAACTATGGATTTTATTGAAGGACTGCCCAAATCGGAAGGTTATGATGCCATTTTGTTGGTGGTTGATCGCCTCACCAAGTACGCCCATTTCATGGCTATTAAGCATCCTTCAATGCTATGACGGTGGCTTGGCTATTTATGGATTCAGTAGTCAAACTACATGGCGTTCCTCGTTCCATCGTTTCTGATCGAGACAAGGTATTCACCAGTGTTTTTTGGTGGGAGCTATTTCAGATGGTTGGCACCAAATTACAGTATAGCACGACGTATCATCCACAAATAGATTGTTAGAGCGAACGTGTAAACTAGTGACTTGAGATGTATCTTCGCTGTGCCATTCGTGATTGTCCAAAGAAGTGGAAGCAATGGCTCGCCACTGAGGTTGTGGTCGACTGTTAGAATTTTATCTCCAGAGTCGGAAAGTGTCACGTCGCCGGCGTACACGCATGTAGGCGTAGAGAATGAGGTGTGGCCTAAAGGGTAAAGGGAAAAAAAAGGCCACATTGTAACAGCTAAGGTCCTGTTTTTTCGTAGCTTCTAAAAGCTGTTTTTGACTTTTGTTACAGTAATTAATTTTTAAACGGAGTATTTTTTTAAAGATGAGATCTACAAGTTAATTGTAGTACACGTTAAAAACTAATATCTGTACCATAAAAAATCGTAAGCGAGTATCTCTCTTTTCGTAATCTCTGTCATAAACAGCCAAAAAACCATCAACCGCAGCTAAAAGCCATCAGGCACAGCTAAAAAGAACATACCTTAAGTTTGTTTTCTATATGTATAGTTGTGTAGAATAGGTGCATACGCCTTATGGCCCACCTGTCAGTGTGTGGAGTTAGGGTTAAAGCTTTTTGTAGCCATTGTCCAAGAAACAGGCAGGAAACGAGAACTCTGATTTCCATCAACTTCTCTCTGTCCCTCCTCCCGTTTTCCGCTCCTCATCCCAATTTCCACCCCCTAGCCACCTGAACTAACGAATCTGTGCAATCCGGTCACCGGAATCGTCCTGAAGGTGACTGGGTCGTCACACCGCCCGCCCCAACCGAAGGTTCCCGAGGATTTCTTGGTCCCTAGCGCCGCGGACGCTTCCGGGGTGCATCAAAGCCCGGCGCTATTAGGTGCGACTTTTGCATCTTTTGGGCCGGGATTGCTGTTGGTTTCTTGCAAAGATCGCATCCTTCGCGAGCGGTGGACTGTCGGATCAGACGAGATGTGGGGGTGGTGGCCTCCAAGTCCGAGCTTGTAGGAGACATGGCTGGAGTGGCCTCCTCTTCGCCCGGATCCTTCGCTGCGGCCGCCACCTTTCCGTCTCCGCGCCGCCTCCATGGCGGCTTCGTCGTCAGGGACTCCCTCCCGTACGCCAGCGCTGCCCCGCCGCCGCCGCCACCACCGCAGGTTCAGGGTACGAGCGGGGGCGGCGGCGGCAAGATTAGCCCCGCGGTGCTGTTCATCATCGTGATTCTTGCGGTGGTGTTTTTTATCTCGGGCCTGCTCCACCTCCTGGTGCGGCTGCTCATGAAGGAGCAGCACCGCCGCCGAGGGGGTTCGGCGGCGGCGGGAGCGGCGCGGGGGGCGGGGGAGGCGGACGCGGCGCTGCAGCGGCAGCTGCAGCAGCTCTTCCACCTGCACGACGCCGGGCTGGACCAGGCGTTCATCGACGCGCTGCCCGTGTTCGCGTACAGGGAGATTGTTGTGGGCTGCGGCGGCGACAAGGAGCCCTTCGACTGCGCGGTTTGCCTGTGCGAGTTCGATGCCGAAGACCGGCTCCGGCTGCTGCCGCTGTGCCGGCACGCTTTCCACCTGCATTGCATCGACACATGGCTGTTGTCCAACTCGACGTGCCCGCTATGCCGTGGGGTGCTCTTTGCCCCGGGGCTCACGGCGGAGAACAACCCGATGTTTGATTTTGAGGAGGGGTTTGAGGAAGAGCGGCTGTCAGAGGACTGCGAGGACATGTTCGGATTGCCTGGACAGAAGGCTTCAGAGGGGGTGCAGACACCGGTGGCCGAGAAGAGGGTGTTCCCAGTGAGGCTTGGGAAGTTCAAGAATGTTGGGACCCAGGGCGCCGTTGAAGGCGGCAATGCCAGTGGTGCTGTGTTGAGGAGAGAGGAAGGGGAGAGTAGCAGCAGCAGCTTGGATGCAAGGAGATGCTTCTCTATGGGCACCTATCAGTATGTTCTTGGGAATTCTGAGCTCCGGGTTGCTCTCCAGCCAGGCCGAATTAGAAATGGTGTTGGTGGTGCGATGAGAGCAAGACCTGCTGGGATAAGTTCTGTCAATGCTGATATTATGGAGGGGAAGAAGATTTGTGCACGGAACAAAGGGGAGAGCTTTTCCGTGTCAAAGATTTGGCAGTGGTCTTATATGAAGGGCAAGCTACCTGCTGGCTCAGATGATTGTTCAGAAGCGGGGAGCCTTCCATGGATGAAGAGAGGTGGCACTGGGGATACACCAAACATGTGACTCTGTACTGTGATAGTAGCTAATCTTTTCTCTTGCTAGAGTTGCTCACTTAATTGCTTACCTATAGTCATTTTTAGTCTAATTTTTCATGTGCCAATTTTGATTGGAATGCATTAATCTCATGGAGGGAATGCGTTAATCTCATGGAGGGATAACTTTTGGTGGTCATGCCAGCGTAGTGTATAAGTGTATTGCACCAAGTAGATTGTGATAGCTTAGGATCATGTGACTTCTGGTGCCTCTGCTTTGCTTCTGTTCTTGTACTGGTTTGATGCTATTGTACTTTCCTTATGCGATTGATCAAAGTGGAGTTGGCATTAACCTCTAATTTCTTGACTCTTGACATTCTTTTAGAGCAATAGATGAAAAGGCAAATATTACTAGGGTTTTTCTTCAGTACTACACCTTATGGAAACATTTATGAATTTTTGAACTTTCTAGTTGTGGAGATTAAAACTATCCATTGTTGTATAGAAGGGTAGCATGGACAATCTTTTTGCTTAGAGATAATGCTTAGGCCCAAACCGAATGAACAACCCAAAGATCATGTTAATTTCTTGGTGGTTAGCATTAAATGGGTATTTGATCTAGGTTTTTGTTTCAATCTGGCGGCTGGTGTGAATGTATTAAGGCTGAGTTGCGATCTATTTAGGACACGTTTTAGACGCATGTGCGATAAAAGAGAAGGAGCCGCATGGAGGTTGCTGCGGCAACAAATGAGGTGGGAGTAGGCGGCCACTGGATAAGTTAGGAAGAAGGATGGGATTATTGTCTGGGTTTGGAACAACCTTGATGGGGCGGGATCTAAACTCTCAATATCTATTTTCGATGCAAGTCATAATCTGATTAATTATTGCAAGTACACATTTTCCCCTTCGCTAATAGCTTTAAGATTTAGAAATCATATGGCAGAGTGCTGAAGCAAAAAACCATATTACTATTATGAGCAACTGGTACATACCAGAATAAACTGTTTATGCAACAGTAGAAGGAACCTGCTTCTTTAAATTTTCTTCCCTGGCAATCTGATTTCATTGAATAATACTTGGCTCTAATTTGCAAATACCTATAGATCTAAATTCTTGTATCTAACTCTCTTTTTTTTACCTAATGAGCTACTTATGATTTGGCGTTTTCCTTTTACGACAGTTGTAGTCAACCAAGTTTCAAATATTGCACATGTTTTTCTTTGTGTATTTTCTACTTTTTTAACGCCATGGACGCTTTAGTGAAATCACTGATGTACACTTGATGGTCCTGATTCCTAATTATTTATGAGTATTGAGGAGCGCTTTTTATAACTGACAAACAGAACAACAGTCAACGGATTAGTCTTGTTTAGCTTTGTAAATCGAGGTTCGTTGTAGATACTGCCAAAAATCTGAATTCATGCCAATGGGTGATACTGTGATAGGTTTCTGGTATTTGCTCCATGTGTCCATCTGATGCGCACAGTGATTGACATCCACAGGAACTTCTCATGATTGAGCCTGCATTCTTTTACCAATGACTTTAATTATTTAAATTCAAACTAAGCATATTTCTTTTGCCTTTAGTCTTTCAGTCATCTGCTACCTTTGTCAATGTCTTTTGCTTTGACAAGCGTCTTTTGGATTTTACATTCCCTCTTTCAAGAATCTCTTTACTCTCATAAAAAGGAAAGAGAGTTTTTTTTTATCATGATAGAAAGCTAAAAGTTGGAACAAGGAGAAAACGATTCATAGTTCCTGGGCAGCCAGAAACACTTAATGTTCAAAGTATAGATTTGTCAGCTTAATAAATGACATTTAATTTCCTTAATGTCAATATATTTACAGATACCACCTGTATGTGTCCTTACCTATCAAATGTAATGTCACAGCTTCTCAGACTCTTTAATTTCTTCATTTTTCTCATTCATAGTTTTGTGAGAGGTAGCATTTTATTTTCCTTAATTTCAATATATTTACAGATGCCACCTTTTTGTGTTCGTACCAGTTAAATGTAATGCCAATGCTTCTCAGACACTTTGATTTCTTTGCTCCTCTCATTCATAGTTTTGTGAGATTGAGTTTGTCTGATTTCCTTATCTGTTAAATGTATGAGACACCAGTTTGTTGACATGGCAACTGACAAGTTGATAAACAGGAGTTAACACCTTTTGCCTTGGTACTCCATCTTTGTCGAAGGGCGACGATGTGGCCTTTGTTGGCACTCGTTGCGCTTAATGGCATCATTCCTGTAAGAATTGATATCCAACTGAAAATTATCCCCCTTTAGCTTATTGCACCTTATGGTCGTGAGTAGTGACTTGGCTGAGTGGATCCGAGAGTTGTCATGATACAGTATCCTGATTGAGGAAAAAAATGGAAAGGTGCTTAGTGAAGTGGAAGTCAGTGTCATATTATGTGCTCTTTCATCTTGTGTTTGTTTTTGATCAGAATGCAATAAGACGTGGTAGGCTCTCATGCCTCCACTAATTAAACAGGCGTCATATGCAAAATATCCAGCATTTTGCATTGAGATCTGAGATATGAATCCGTACATGCTACCAAATACACAGCTATTTCAGTGATTAATTAATGCTGATCTAGCACATTATAGTTAACAACCAGATCTCAAATAGTAGTTGTTTGCTCTGACATCTGAAACAGCTGCTTTGAGATTGGCTCTTCAGATCTCCATTTCCAGATTCAAGGCAAGCCCCAAAGATTCTTTTCATTTCAAGCAGTGTCCAAGTCTCAGGACTCACAAGCTTCAGGTCCTACCGCCAAGATCAGACGAGGCAGGTTGGTACGATTACTGTTCACTATGAAAAATTGGTGGATATGTTCAAGCTTTCATCACGTCCACTGTTTTTTTTTCTCATATGCAGATGTTCATGTGTAAAGGCCAGTTCCAGGCACGATTGAAACGACAAGATGAAAGGTTGGAGGCTTGCTATTGAATACTCGTGTCAAGATCATCATAGGTGTTGTGGTTTTTCTCTATCTCACTGGCTTTTTGTCTCAGTGCTGTCAGAGAGTCAACATCTCCTTTATATGACAGTATTGTGATGACACAAGTAGTAATTACATGGGACAGTGTATGCTTTTGGCTGGCTTTAACACAAAATAATCGTATTTTAAAAGCTGAAATTTTGGTTGCAACATTCAGCCACGAATTGTATTAGTTAGGCAACTTTTTGCTGATTGTTTGGTTAAGCGATTCAGTCAATTATTCAAACACTACAAATATGGTGCCTAGGTTGACACTCCCGAAGTTCATAGTAGTTTTACAGAAAATTTAGTTTTCAGCACAAGAATTATGTAGGAAAAGAAACATCTATTGGATGTGAATATTTTATTTGCTGTAAAGTTCATGTTGAAAATTTCTGTCCCATACGGGGCATGTTGCGATTATTATCACTGATCTCAACATTTCCAACTTAAAATGAAAAAACATTTTAGAGTATAGTACGTGCAGCAAAGTATAGCAAAGTAGCACCATCCCTATTTTAGTCTTTTAGACATTTAGCTTTCACTGGTAATTAGAGTAACTGGGCTAGATTGGCATGATGTAACATCCAGACTGGGAATATTACCCCCCTCTGATTCGATTCTTCAGTTCCGTAGTTCCCCGAATCGTCAATCATTGAGCTACGCTTGTAATCCTCGTGATCTTTAGACAGTACATCCGTCACTTTCATTCCATCTATACATGTAGACAGTACATTTAGAGCATATACAATATTATAGATAGTTGTTATTTATAATATTCTTTATGTTATCTATAAATGGTATTAAAGATGATTTTATATAATAGATTATCTTTTTTTATACCTCTATAGATAGTTTCTCTATGATATAATATATCTTATTTATCGTGTTACAGTCGACTACTGTATAATAGACGACTTAATTTTCTATACTTTCTCTCCTTCACATCATCTTTTATTTTATATAGTAAAGTTTATAGACAGCTGATATCACATAATTATGGGTCTGTTCTTTTCAGCTTCTCAAAACGGCTTTTAGTTTTTGCTACAATACCTAACTTTCAAACGAAGTATTTTTTTAAGATGAAGTCTACAAGTTAATTATAGTACACGTTAAAAGCCTAACATCTGTACCATCCAAATTCGCAAGCGAGTATCTCTCTTCGTAATCTCTGTCGTAAACAGCTAAAATTCAAAAATTTCAGTCAAAAATCATAAATCGCATGATAAAAAGAAACAAGGCTATGGGCTCGTTTCTTACTGGCTTCTAAAAGCGCTTTTGACTTTTGCTCTGAGAACTAACTTTTAAACGGAGTATTTTTTTAAGATGGAGTCTACAAGTTAATTGTAGTACACGTTAAAAAACTAATATCTGTATCATCAAAAATCACAAATGAGTATCTCTCTTTCCGCAATCTCTGTCGCAAACAGCCAAAAAGCCATCAGCCGCAGCTAAAAGCCATCAACCGCAGCCACAAAGAATAAGCCCTATATAGGACCTAACAATACCACACCCAGAATCCTCTCCTGACCGGTATGAAGTTTTAAAACATCGCCTAAATGTGGCACTTGAATTATGTCATCCAGCTCTAACAATAATAAAATGACAAATCAGCCCCCAAAAGTGACTGTTTCGATGTGTATTTGAAAATTTAGGTTTTGCTCATTTCGGGTTGAGATTTTAGTTTCTAGTTTATTTTTTACTATTTCTAATTTTTGTCTTTTTCTAGTTTTTAGCTTTTTTGTTTATTATTTTTTTTCTCGTACTCGTTTGCATTATACATGATAGAATAACCTATTTGTTTATTTTTAGATTTTTTAAATTTAATTATACTAAATAAGTCACCAGCTATAGTATAAAATAAATCAACTATAATATAAATTTAACTATAAATTACTAATTTTTAATCTAAATAAGCGTCCTCTTAGACTAATATCCAACAAAATTCTTGCAAAGACACGAGCTGCGGCTGTACTAATCAGCCCAAATACTAATTTGTGGTATGGTACAGATCTAGTAAGGCAAAAGACAACAGTTTGTTGGACCGGACTACAGAGACAGCAGACAACCGAACAGCCGGGGAAGTTGGCACTTGGCAAGGAGACGTAGGCGGGTTATGTTTGGTAGCGGCTGATGTCACTTGAATGTGTTTAATGGTTTTTTATTAGTATTGATGTAAATATACTGAATGATAATAAACTATTTTGAAAAAGCTATACTGATGAACTGCTTCAAAAAGATAGTAGGATAGTAGAAAAATTATCTTATTTATTTGTTTAGAAAAAATCATAAACCATGTAGATGCTCATTAAGCAGAGGACGGTAGTCCAAACCCAATCAATCTCACATTAAAAAAAACTCCTACTCATTAAGCAGTTGCAGCATCAACGACCTAGAATTCTCAAGAAGCGGAAACGATGCAATCATACAAATGCGATCGCACGAACCGTGTTAGCAACGTCAAAAATCCAAATCTCACGGCCATCATGGACAGCCAAACGAATAGCTAGGACTTTGATACCGGCGAACACCGCGGTTGAAGCCTTTAGAATGAGAAAACCTAAAGGACGCTATAGCATTTCAACGCGTTTCAACGGTACAGCCTATGATCGTTTAATCCCTGCACGTATGAATCTTAAAGTGTTGCCCTTAACCATGCTCTGCTCGCACATGCGCCACCTCTGCCTCGAATTCCCTTCTTCCATCTCTCTCTCGCTCTCCTTTTCGTGTGAGTGCCGCCGCCGATCTTTTTGCCCTTGCTCACAGCCGACCCCACTGCACGTCGGATCCGGCGACCTAGAGGAGCGTCATCGTCAAATCTGGCATCGAAGGAGGGAAATCCCACTCTCCCACTACGTGCTTACTCTCTCCTCGGGCATAGAAGGAGGTTGGTGGAGGCGGCGGCTTAGCGACGGGGGCAATGGGTGGAGTAGGAGGGCGGTGGGCAAAGCCAAAGGGTGGTGGCAGCGGCGGTTGTGGCAGTTAGGTTGGATAGGATGGCACGGCGGGAAGGGGTCAGAGGGCTTTGCGGTGAGACGTCGACGCCGCCGCCAGTCACAGGTGGTGGTGGAGGGGGCAAGGGCCGACGGTGAAGGCGCACGAAGCTATCCAAGGCGGCGTGACGATGACGACCGGTGATGAGATAAGTTGCCTATACCATTAGAATTTTTTCAAATGGTGTACTGTACGCTAGCGCACCTCTTTAGAATCCATATTTTGCGAGCATCCATTGCACTTGCAACACTTGATTAACGTTATGATATCGCTGTAATATCATCGATTCATATCATCATACCAAGGTCGATGATGATAAGAGAGGCATCAATCACCTCTTGCTATAGGAATGAACAAATTCTTGTGGCTACTGTGACAAAATGATCCACATAGCGTTCTATTTTTTTTTATACAATGACAAACAAAACTAGGCCAAGGAAAAAAAAAGAAATAAAACAAGCACATTCCTATGGAAAGCATCCACCACCACCACCACCCAAGGGGAAGGGACGTCCACCCTTATCGCCTCCGCCGCCCCACTATAACAAAAAAAAAACCGTCTGTGCGCCGGCGACGTCAGCCCCGAGCGGCGGTGGCCGGGGGAGTGTGCGGCGACTGCAACGGCGGGTGGTGAAAGAGCGACTGCGCGTCGCGGCCGCCGAGGTCCATGGAGGACTTGGCCGACCCCGGCGGCGCGGCGAAGCGCGTGGAGAAGTCGCGGTACCCCGTGTAGTCGCCGTCGGGGCTGGCACCGTGGCCCTCGTCGAAGTTGAGCGCGTAGCTGAGCGGGTCGTAGTTGAGCTTCCGCCCGCCGCCGCCGCCGTGCCGGGGGCTGCGCCGGAACCGCCTGATGAAGGTCTTCCACCGCGGGCCGGCCACCAGCTCCGACCACTCCCGCACCTTCATCAGCGCCTCCACCCCGCGCCGCCACCACTGCCGCCTCTCCCCTCCTACCCCTCCTCCTCCTTCCCCGACGCGGTGCCACCACTCCTCGTCCGCCCCCGCGCGGCGGGCGTACGATGACGAGGACTGCCACGGCGCCCAGAAGCAGCAGCAGCGGTGCCCGCGGCGGGAGAAGAAGGCGGCGTACGCGTTGTCGAGCCCCGCCGCGGCGCCGGCGTGGTCGCCGTCGGCGCCAGCGTCCATGGGGGACTAATTTGGGTGGTTTATTCGGCGTTTTCTCCGGGAGGACGATGTGTGGTGCGCCGCGCCAAGGGAAGCGAGGCGAGAGGCGCGTGGTATTTATTGTGGAGGCGGCTTCTGTGGCCCACTTGCCTTTGAGGGTCGCGCCCCCACCCATCAGCCTCCTGATTTGCGTCCTAATGACACAACCCGGGTCCACCGCTGCGCGCCGTTTCCTTCTGTGTCTTGTCGTACGTACAAGCAAAAATACTTTCTCTATGCATGTGGAGCCCATATAAGTGGGGAGCATTTGTCAGTGGGGGAGAAGTGGGCTTCTCCCATGTGGAGATCGGTGCTGATTAGCGCAGGGGCGTGCCGTGCGTGGCTGTCTCTTTCTGATGCGATTGCTGCGCGACAGACAGGCGGGGGATGAGTTGTGTGGGGCATGATTGTCAATGGCTTGGGATTGTGCCAAGACGTGGTCGGGGTGGTCCCAGGAGACAGTTGGGGTACAGAGGGAAGAGGGTAGGAAAAAGTTCTATGGGACAGGCGCCTAACACCCAACCTTTGAGACCTCCCTCAGATTTTCCCCACTCTTACGACAACCAATTTCAAAGCAGCCTTCACAGCTCTCTTTCCCATGCCTGAAGACTCCATTGCTGCTGCTAGAATTTTTATCCGATGAGGGCGAGGCCAATGATTATGGTCCTGTTTTTTACAGTTTTTAAAAGTTATATTTGACTTTTGTTATAGTAACTAACTTTTAAACGGAGTATTTTTTTTAAGATAGGGTCTACAAGTTAATTGTAGTACACGTTAAAAAACTAATATATGTATTATCAAAAATTGCAAGCGAGTATCTCTCTTTCCGCAATATCTATCGTAAACAACCAAAAAACCATCAGCTGCAGCCAAAAAGCCATCACCCGCAGCCAAAAAGAATAGGCCCTATGTCCTTCCCCATCTCCTTTATTGCTCCCATCCTTCACCCTTACTGTCGGTACGAGGGCCCCAAATCCAACTGGATCTGTGCCCGGCGACGGTGGGACGAGGCGGCGGCTTGGAGAGCGTGGCGGCGTAAGCGGGAGGTGAGCGCGACGCGGTAGACGTAGGCTCGCTGGACGCTGCTGCCTTCTCGTACTCACCCGACACGCTCGCTCTTGTCGACCGTCGCCGTTGCGTGCTCGCCACCTCCTTGCCTCGCTGGGCGTCGCCAAAAAAAAAGGAAGGTGGAGAAAGAAGGGGAGGTGTGGGGAGAGGAAGGGGAAATTAGTCTTTCTTCGAGATTAGTAATAGAAACACGTGGTGAAATCCGGAGGAGGGTCCTAAGCCTCATCTTTCAAGGCCCCCTAGAGAATTTTCTTCCATGAGGGTAGGTGGTTGTTACGGGCACTTGGGTGTGAATTTTTTTAGATACAACTGGATTTTGGTATTTGTTAGAATCATTGACATAGGTCTACTGTACCATCACAAATACAAATGACACATATATACATGTATGTGTATATAAGTACTATTCAGTGGCTATGTGTGGAGTAAGCATGTGACCCTGATCGACACAATTAGCTAACGTTTCACTATTCGACCCCACAGAACGGTTACTAGTATTTGTTAATTATGGTAAAGTTACTATTATATGCACATCAAATTATCATATGTAATTTATGAAGTTACTTATAGTTGTTGCGCGCGTTAGACCCGCGCACCCCCTCCCCCCTTCGCAAGCAGTACCACGTGCCGTTTTTTCTAGGATTTAGTGAGGTTGTTAATTATAGTGTTATTATCTCATGAACATAAAATTATCAACTATAATTCATCAAGTTACTTACATTTGAAAAAGTTGCTATCTCATACATAAAAAGTTATCATCTATAATTCACGAAGTTATCTACAGTTCTCATGTGATAACTCTCACATTGCAATGCTACGGAAAATTAATATCCTCTGAACATGAAGTTATCATCAATAATTCATCAAGTTACTTACATTTGTAAAGTTATTATCTCATGCAAAAAAAAAATTCTGTAATTGATGAAGTTACGCACTAACCACACCAAAAATCCAGCCAGCGACCTACGCGTAGCGTGCGTATACTCGCTCGTTAGCTCAGCCGTGTGTGTGTATATTGAAAACGATACACTCATTATTCGGCGTGCTAGACAGACTTTCAAGCAATGTTCGGGAAGTTATGCTGTCTTTTTTCTTTTTCTAATCATGCAAATAAGAGGTGTTTTTGATTTCAGGCTTCCTCATCCAAAACCAATAAAAAATGCATATCTAGGGGCGATCGATTGGGACTACTGGTAGAGTAGATCCGCATGGCGCCATTGGTCGATTACAAGGTATTATTCCCATGCGGCGGTATAAAAGAACACAATATATCCTCAGTTTTGCTAATTAATTCCCCCTTTTCCTTACTGCATGCAGATCTGGAGAGCCGATCTATTAACGCTGGGTGCTGCCGACCCCCTGCAGGCACCGATGCATCAAGGGTATATGCTATAAGAGAATAGGGTATGCCTATAAACACTGCTACAGACAGGCCTATCACAGACGGTTGGAACCGTCATCACAGACGGTTTTCAAACCATCTGTTTTTATGTGTCAGTGATAATAGGTGGTTATCACAGACGGCTCTCGAACCGTCTGTGATAACTCACATTACAGACGGTTTTTGCAAACAAATGCGTGATAATCGACTTTCACGACGGTTACACACAACAACCGCTGCGTGATAGACACTATATCACGAGCGGTTCTGTTGCTTGCAAATGCGCGAAAGTCGACTATCACGATCGGTTGTTTGCAAAACCGTCGTGATAGCAATTGCAACAGCAGTTTTATTTGCCGTTTTTTTGCTAGCCTCAGGATATGCTAGCCATGCCCTCTGAAAGCAAGCAACAAGATTACAACATATATATACACTGTGTAACAACATCACATACATTGCAGATACATAGATCTGACAAATGAATCACACACAATTTTGCAATTAAAAGTTACACAGATAAGTTAATTGCAACTCAGTGAATTACAAATGTAACAAACGTCCAACAGATCACATACAAATATAGAATGAAAATCGTCACCTTATTACGACTAATGTTTGATTAAGCACACAACTGAGTGATTTGTACAATTGCATCTAATGTTTCAACATCTAATAATCACCATTGCCGGGGTAGAACTCTCCAGCCTTGTTTATACACTGAGCTAGTAAGAACCCGCAGAGTGTTGCACGAATTTCGACGAGTTGGTCAAGATCATATGTACTTACGTCGAAGTCCACCCGCTGTCGCTAGGAGCAATAAGTCATTAATTAGCATGTGTGTGTATATATACATATATAATCAAAAAATAATAATTATTGCAAGAACATGACAAACCTCTGGATCATCGATCTTACTATCCATGATTTCCTTCATAAAGCGACAAGCGTAGAATCCACATACGTTGCCACAGTAGTTCTTGGTGACAACTGCAAAAATTGCATTACGTACATAGGTATTGTCAATTCTAGAGGCACTATAACAAAGTGTGATATAGGATTGTTGTGTTGTAGCAGGTACCGGAAATCGCGTGTTGTGTCGCAGCGTGTCACTAGATTTATCGTGTCTTCCTCCGTGGGCAACATAAGCGGCAAACGACCTACGTGATTCAAAAAAGTTAGCCTCGGTCGTTGCAAACGAAGGAAATATTACAATAAAGTTATGTATGGAGGAAATGAGTTTACTTGTTAAGTACTTCTTGCACACGACTGAAGTCGTGGTTACTCCTAAGTAGGGAATCAAGGTATATTACCTTGCTCCACTTTGGTATAATCACAATCAGAATCCAGTGTTGCCTAGTCATGTACACACCATAGTGATTAATCCTAAGTTCATGCTGCATGTAAAGTACAAATAAAACATATGTGGCAACTAGTGAAGCACTTACCCTTGGTTCAAAAGGAAACATGACGTACTCCTTGTCGATGTGAGTAAGCAATCTCTTCGTTATGTAATCTTGCACGAAGGATTCGTTATCTTTGATAACTGGATCGGAGACCAAGTGAGGGTCGAGAAAACCCACCGGTTGTCGCGATCGCCGGACTCCTTGGATCATGCATCTATACATAAGGAAAGAGTAATGACATTTATCGGTATAACGTGAATGTAGAACTTCATTGTACAGTACACTTACGATGTCAAAGGCGGCGTAAAAGCGGCGTCGAGTTAAATCGAGATTGAATAGTAAAAATAAGTCATCGAATGTCACGGCGATGTAGCTTTGTGTCGTGGAGGAAATGCTGCTCCGTATATTTCATAGTGAATGCACTCTGCCGGTTTGGCTTCATGTTGGACTTCTCCATGTACCAGGCATGCAATGTATTGCAAATCATGCCAAGCCTGGGTAATTGTGACTCAGGGACCAACGACACTCCTAGAGTGAACTTCCATGGCACGGGAGGCTTATTTTTTCCCTTGAGTCTTATAGCCTCGCGCTTACGATCACGTTCTCGGTGGCGTCTCGGCGGGAGCCGATGCAACAAAGCTTCCGAACCGGGTGGAGGTGGAGCCACCGGGCCGATGTGATAGGTCGAGCGATGTCCTCTTGGGACAACGGAGGTGGAGCCACCGGGCCGATGTGACAGTCGGTGATGTCCTCTTGGGCCACTTTGGAGGTGGAGATTGTGGCACGGACAAGTCGAGGGCAATGTCCTCTTGGGCCCTTGAGCGAATGTGTGGACAGCATCCCCTAATATCTTAATCTCTTCGTTTGGGGCTTCTCAAGAGGATGGTGTTAAAAATATCATTAATCATGTCCACGGACCTTTATGAAATCGGTCTCTACTTGTACACGTGCACCAACATTTGATGGCAATGGATACACCATTCCCGCCCGTCAGCGGGAATAGAGCCAATAAGCGACTACGAGGATGCAAGGCATGGGCACCTACATAACGACACAAGATGAGTTAAGGCGTCCATCGAGAGATCTATGCATATTCTAAAGAGGTGCATTACAGAATGTCATCGATAGGTAAGTGGCGTCGCTATGTTCGGTATTTGGTGTGGACGCGCAGCTCTTTGCGGCGTTGAGGGGCCCAGGTACCGCAGTAGTAGGAGTAGTAGGGGTGGGTTGCGATTGGTTGCGGACTTATCTCAGTTCTTCCCTCAATAAATCTATCTCTCCACGAAGTGAGGCAGTCTGCTCTTGAAGTGAGGCAGATAGTTGTTCCTGAAGTTGAGCACGAAGCTCATGTTTCATTTGGTCGTTGCGTACGCCTTGGATATCTTCCTACTATATGTCTCAGAGTAATCTAGAAATCCGTGCTTCCAAGATACGTAAACCCCCAAGCCTCGTGTGCGACCTGGGTGCTCCTTGTTTCTCAAGGCCTGTGATAGTAAATCTCTCTCCCTGTATTCTTGAAAGGTTCCACGAGAATATTCGGTAGTCAATGATTGGTGCAAGAGGCAATTAATCATGTTATTTTTGAACCCATGAAGTTAAAGAGGTGTTAACAACTATATAGTTTAACTTATCTTACCAGGTGTTGGGACATTTTCTCATCTGCGAGGTTTTTGAAAGAGACACCCGAAGATGTGGTTGATGACCTCGCTCTTAACCAGTTTCGAGCACGCTCGTTTGCGATCCTGGCAAATGGCGGGGAGGCCTCCGATCGGAGTGCGACCTCGTCTGCATCCTCCAGCTGCGGGATTTTACCCGCGTACCAGTGATGCGAGTGCGTGAGGGTGAGTGTTTTGTGATTGGATAGTCTTGTGCGCGCACTTTGTTGTTCAAATTTAGCCGTTGTCTTCATGCACAAAGGTCTCCCATGCTTCGAAGCGACACGAAGGATACTTTGTGAAGGCGTAAGATCCTTGGCCATGTACGCGTCACAAGAGTGCTCTTAAAATTCTTCCATGCTTTTCCCATTGCGAGGGCGCGTGCCGTCGCACGAGTCCTCAGCCTGCTGGGATCTCGAGCGAATGTGTAACTTCCTCCCATAGCTGATTTTTACGATCGTTTGACAAATCTCTCCACTTGCTATGGTGATGGGGACCCGTTCCTTCCAATTATCCGCGGTACTCGAAATGATGCAATTGCTTTCTTCGGTTGTAGAGGACCCCATCCGGAGAGACCACCGTGATGGTCATTCGCCATCGGCCTTTCGATACTCCTCGGCCACGTTTAATTTTCCCAATCTTGGGTGCGTGAGACCTAGATGGCGGCAGCGAAGCTTTGTGAGGCGCCATCTCTCTTCTAAGAAAAAATAAGCTGCGGTGTGTCACTAGCTTTGTGAGGTGTGGGCCTAAACAAAGTTCTATGAAGCAAATGACACAAACTAGTGTATCGAGTTCATTGAAACCGATACACTAGAGTGTGTCACTAGCTTCATGCCCTTTGAAGGTCTATGTGGCATATATTTTTGGATGACTATGTGGACGCAGTGAGGTGTGGTATATCTCTAGCTATAGCTAGCTGCTAATAATTCATATATAGCAATATAATTCTAGTATGATTATGTGAGCACAAAGATGACATCAATCGAAATACAAATGTCATAACATGTATGTAATATATGAATTGAACATACCATTTGAAATATAACACATATCCAAATACAAATGACAAATGAATTTAACATATCCATCAATCCAGCAAGTGTAAATTCGGTCAGCATATATATCAATATGACAATGTAGCATATATATCAATATGACAATGTAGCATATATATCAATATGACAATGTAGCATATATATCACTATGACAATGTAGCATATATATCAATATATGAAACATGAAACATGAATAACGTATCTTCATTATTCTATATGAAACATGAAACAACTAGCTACATGAAACAAATCTAAAACCTAACTAGAGTCTAGGGAGGAGGGCACCGGAGTCGGGGGAGGAGGGAGTTAGAGTCGGGGGCGGGAGCCAGGCCTGGGGGAGGGAGCGGCGTCGGGGAAGGAGGGCACCGGGTCGGGAGGAGCGGCATCGGGAGGAGCATCGGCGTCGGGAGCGTTAGCGGGAGGCGCGGCGTCGGGGCGGAGCGCGGCGGCGGCGGCGTCGGGAGGGCGCGGCGTCGGGAGCGACCGGCGGCGTCGTCGGCGTCGGGAGGGTAGGGCGGCGTGAGATATCAGGGGCGCTAGAGATCTAGAGTGCGAGTGGGAATCGTGCCCTAGTTGGGGTATTTATAAGGAACACTATCACGACGGTTCCCTTAAGGAACCGTGCGTGATATCTCTATCACAAACAGTTCTAGAAATAAACCGTCTGTGATATGCTACTATCACAGACGGTTCTCCACTTATAACCATCTGTGATAGTAGCATATCACAGACGGTTCTTACCTTATAACCGTCTGTGATAATATAATATCACAGACGGTTATAAGTGGAGAACCGTCGTGATAACTATCCTGACGGTTCTAAGTGTATAATAAATGCGTAATAAGCCTTTGCCCACTGCTTGTCGATCTGTAATAAATCTTTGCCGGCTGGCTGTTGTAACTACACTACCAGCATTCAATAAGACCTGTCACAGAGTGTAATGAATATAACTACTCCTACCAGCATGCAAATTCACAAATACAGTTCCCGAGTCATTTTACAATTGCAATAAAACATATATAGTTACATTTATTACACATACCTATTTTATTTTAAATAAAGCCCTTCACGATGATCGACACGCATGTAGCGTGTTTCATCGCCTTGTTCTTCCTCGAGCCTGATGCCGTCTCCGAATGGAGGCAAATCATCAAATTGATTATACTCTTCCTCATTCACAACATTCTCAACTCCGACAATCCTTCTTTTTCCCTGAAGAACTACATGGTGCTTCTTATTTGCCGGGTCGGTTACATAAAATACTTGAACAACTTGCCTTTCGAGTACGAATGGTTCGTCTTTGTATCCTACACATTCGATGTCCACGGTAGTGACACCATACTTGTCGACCTTTACACCCCGTGGGAGATGGACCCAACGGCACCGAAATAGAGGAATCTTGAAAATTACGTAGTCAAGCTCCCAAATCTCCTCTATAAGCCCGTAGTACGAGCTTGGGCCAGCGATCTTGGCGTGCGCATCATAGGCATCTATGCGGACACCGAGTTACATGCGGTGCTCTTTTTATCCTGATCTGTTGTATAAAATGTGTAGCCATTAATGTCGTATCCTTGCCATATCACAATTGTAAATTTTGACCCTTTTGTCAACCATTGTAGTGTTTCACTTGACGACCTTCTAGTCAATTGCGCCTTCAACCATTCGTTGAACTGACGATTGTGTTGTCTCGTGATCAAACTTACGATCGGCTGCATTCTCTTGACGTAGCATGTTCTTGTGCTCTTCAATATATGGGGTCACTTCAGTCATGTGTTGTAAAACTGTGAAATAGGCTTGAGTATACGTATTTTGATCCGGAGTTATTGCTTTCCTTTCGATAGTCCCGATACCCTCTAACCTCCCCTCGTGACGAGATACAGGTACACCTATCGGATCGACATGAGCCATGTAGCCGATCTGCGAATTCAATGACCTCTTACGTTGTATAACCTTCGATGATGCTACCCTCGGTCGAGATCGATTGCGTACATAGGACTTGAGAATTCCCATGTACCTCTCGAAAAGGTACATATGGCGTAGAAACACGGGCCGCATATTTTTATCTCTTTCACAAGGTGGACAATGAGATGGACCATGATATCAAAAAATGATGGAGAAATATATCTCTAGATGATATAGAGTTGTCACCACCTCGGTTTGCGAGCATCTAGTCCATCGGGATCAATGACCTTACGAGCAATTGCGTTAAAGAAATAACACTGACCTTATGATTGTCACTCGAACCTTGTTGGCAAAATACTTCTAATTGCAACAGGTAGCATTTGTGTCATTAGCACATGGCAGTCGTGGGACTTCATTCCAATTAATTTCAAATGTTCCATGGAAACAATTTTCTTCGTGTTGGTGGAGTGACTGGATGGAACTTTCACACCATGTAAGGGCGCGCGATTCGGTTCTCTCGGACTTAGACAGTGTAGCAAGCTGGGGGAAGGTATGTCCGGCCTTTATCGATCTCTATCGGTGCTAACTCGGTCCTGATGTTCATAGCGACCAAGTCACGTCTTACGTTAACACTATCCTTAGTTTTATCAGGAATGTTCAATAAGAGACCAATCAAACTGTCACATACATTCTTCTCTACGTGCATGACATCGACGCAATTGCGAACTTCTAAGTGCTCCCAATAAGGTAAGTCTCAAAATATTGACCTTTTTTTTTCCACATGTTCTTACTCAATTTACGCCCCTTTCCAAGCACAACGTTTATATCCTTGACCATATCATACACCTCTTTCCCGCTAAAAGGTCTTGGTACTGAGTCATCTTCTTTTTTTTCATCAAATTATTTTTTCATCTTGCGGTATGGGTGATACTTTGGAAGGAACCTACGGTGACGCATGTACATAGTTTTAAGCGAGTTATTCAACCATACACTCTCGGTATTGTCTAAGCAGTGCGGACACGCTTTGGGTCCTTTTGTACTCAACCCTGACAGGTTACCAAGGGCAGGAAAATCATTAATGGTGCAGAACAACATAGCGCGTAGAGTAAAGTTCTCTCGTTTGTCCGCATCCCATACATGTACCCCTTCGTTCCACAGTATTGCAAGATCTTCTATAAATGGTGCTAGGAACACATCAATATCGTTGCCAGGTTGCTTCGGCCCTTGGATAAGTAGTGACATCAAAATATACTTCCGCTTCATACACAGCCAAGGAGGAAGGTTATACATGCATAGAGTCACGGGCCAGGTGCTATGTCGGCTGCTCATGTTACCAAAAGGATTCATTCCATCTGTACTCAATCTAAACCTTATATTTCTCGGTTCCACACCGAAATCTACATACATCCTATCGATGTTCCTCCATTGGGCAGAATCAGCAACATGTCTTATCATTCCGTCTTTCTTACGCTGCTCCAAGTGCCAACGCATCAATCTTGCATCCTTGCGGTTTGCAAATAAACGCTTCAAACGGGGGATTACAGGAAGATACCACAACACCTTAGCAGGAGGTTCTTGCTTCACCTCGATGCCCTTTCCATCATCAGAGTCATTTTTACGCTTGTATCGGGATGCTTTGCACACCGGACAAACATTTAAGCTAGCATACTCTTTCTGATGACAGGATACAATCATTCGGACATGCATGTATTCTTTCTACTTCCATTCCTAATGGACAAAGAATCTTCTTGGCTTGGTAGGTGGTTCTAGGCAACACATTTCCCTCTGGAAGCATGTCCGCTAGGAGATTTAACAATGCCGTGAAACTCTTGTCGGACCAATCATTGCTTGCCTTCAATTTCAGTAGTTCTAGAACTGATGACAATCTCGTGTATTGCGGCTTGCATCCCGAGAACAAAGGTTTCTCCGAGTCCTCCATCAAGCCCTCGAATTTACCAAACTCTCTCTCTTTGTAGTTCCTTCGCATCACGTAACATCTGATCCAGATTGTCATCCTACGATCCATCCGCGGCCTCATGATCAAAAGCACAGTCCACAACTGGCATATCGTTGTCCCCATCGACTATGTCATAACTACCAGCTTTTTGTGTACACTTCTCTTCACCGTGACTGGTCCAACATTCGTACCCTTTTACGAAACCCCTTGAATCAAGTGAGCTTCGATCTGTTTGAGTTGCTAAACATCTTGAGATTATCACGGTCAATACATGGACAAGTACATATATTTTATCCCCTTCTTTAACATATCCAGCTCGGCGCTCTTCTAAAAGCAGACACGCCAATAATGTACTCTTCACTCACACGGTTCTCAATGTACATCGGCTTGATCCATTTCCGCTAGCTACACAAGTAACAAATAGTTGCTAAAAATGATTATTACCACAACTAAGAAGATCCATTATCATCTCTAAGCCTTCCATTACAAAAACATATATGCATAATTAAAAGTAATTGAGTACTAACCTCGATTAGATCACTAAGAAGATGGCGATATATTTTCACCCCGAACTCCCAAAAGCGGCGCCTTGCTCCACCGACGCAGCGCATGCAATAAAAAAACAGATCTGTCGACACCGTCCAAGTCCAAGTATTAATAGGGCAATTATCACAGACGGTTATTAACACGTACCGTCTGTGAAAATTCGTATCAAAGACGGTTTGTTATACGAACAAATGCGTGATAATAGAGACATCCGCAGACGGTTAGTGTTAATAACCGTCGTGACACTTCACAGATGGTTATTAACACTAACCGACTGTGATGTCTCTACTATCACAGACGGTTCGTATAACAAACCGTCTGTGAACTATCACAGACGGTTATTAACACGAACCGTCTTTGATGTCTCTATTATCACAGACGGGTCGTGTTAATAACCGTCTGTGATAGTATCACAGCCGGGTGGCAGTATAAGCCGTCTGTGATAGTTAGGCACAGACGGTTCCGTATGAACCGTCTGTGATTTACCCGTCCAGTATAGCCTGTTTTGTAGTAGTGAAAGTAGAATCAAATGTGTTCTCTGAATCTTATTTAGTGAGAGAAAAAGGGTATATTTATCATGTAGAAGTACTGTAGAACCAAGCTTGTTCAGCTATACTTTTTGTCTTTGGAATTTAATGGCTACTTCATTTTTCAGTTTGTATAGCTATCTATATAACATGTAAGCAATCTCATATATAGATTATACTCTTTTAGATTAAATTCAGTTTTATATTGACAATTGTCACCTCAGCCAAGCAATACTTACCAATGGTTATGATGCCCCTGCTGCCCAGAAAAATGCATGCAGTTTGTAATGATCTGTAGCTAGAAGAGGCACACGACACCTGCATCAATGGTGGTGCTTGTCGGGCAGCATAATTTTTGTATATTTAAATACTAATTCTAAGATACTCTAATGTATTTTGGTTAAAAAAACTTATCGGAGTTCTTTATTTGTGTTATATACCCTTTTTCTATATATAAAAGGAGTATATACACAATTATACTATAAAAAGTGAATTTTGATAAAATTTTTTTTCATAAAACTCACTTTGAAATATCTTATAATCATTATTAGAGTATACTTAAAAGGATAAAGAGATATAATAACATCATTTTAGTGGTATATAACAAGTGAGAATATGTACTCCTACGAGTATATAATCATTTTCACACACACACACACACTATTGTGCGCGTAGTTGTGAATTTGTACCAGAAAGTTACCGTTGCGTGTGAGTAAAGTTATTGTCAAACACATATAAAGTTACTGTCAGTTATAACACTACAAAATTGACAGTAACTCTATATGTATTTGATAGTAACTTCACTCACGCATGGTAGTAACTTTCCAGCGCGCACAATGCGCGCACGTGCAGAATAGTGCAGCCGTGTGTGTGTATATATAGGGCAAATGGCCTTTTTAGTGGTAACATGAAAACGTGAACTAGACTCGTTGGATCTACCTTCTATAGCTTGGATTCATATGGGTGGAAGCCCCTAATATACTTATATATTTTTTCATAAAACCCTCGATTGGCAGCCAAATTTCAAAAAAAACCCCGCTTCTAGGTTTCGCCATCCGCCGCCTCACCCACTCCAGCACTGCGCTGCTGCCTCGCTCCGACCCCTGTGCCTCCCCCACTCGCCTCGTTGTGCACCGCCCCCTCTACCACCCTCCACAACCCCGCCGGCGCCCTCCCCGCCACGTCACACTGCCTAGGCCCCTGGCGACGCAGCCTCCCCCCACGATCCCCCTGATGCCACCCGGCCTCCTCGGCCCCCCTCCACCATCCCCCACCCCGGCGTTGCCCCTTCCTGTAGCACCGTCGCCCGCCTCGAACCCAACGCCGTAGAAGGTAATCAAGTGTTCCCCTTTCCTTCTATGCTTTGGTGGGTTGTACTACTTGTTATTCCACAAGCTGCACATATATTTCATTTACATTTCTTTTCTTGATGGGCATCAGTTTTTGGATTTGTCCCTCGATTCCTGAGCGATGCATGTTAGTTTTCTCCTAAAAACTAGCTACCGGGGGAGTTCTTTAGAATCAATCAATCATATTAGAATTATTAGATAGCTATCAGTGTTTTTCTTGTATAGCACATGCTTTCCTTATATATGCTTTCCTTGTATAGCACATGCTTTCCTTATATATGCTTTTCTTGTATATCTGCATATACTTTCTTTGTATATACTTTTCTTATATACCTACACTGGGCTATATATATACAAAGCCATCCAGCTTTTTAATTGTGTGGTGTCTGTGCCAATCTCTCTACATGGTATCAGATTTCTCCTGAGCCCTTTCGCTGCCACCTCCCATTAGCACCACGCCACCTCCCCTCCTGGCCGTCGCCCTCCCCAGGCCGTCCCTCTCTCCCCATGTGGTCTCTCTCTAGGTGCGCAAAATTTGGCCTCCTTCCCCACATTGACGGTACCGACACGGCGCATCGCGATGAGGCTAACTGGGCCCTCACTGACTCCGTCGTACTCAGCTAGTTGTATGGTTCCGTCTCCGACGACGTCCTCGACTCAGCGATGACTGATCCAGAGACCGCACGTGACCTTTGGGTCACGATCAAGACATTGTTCCGCGACAACAAGGAGTCCCGTGCGATCTTCCTCAACAACCAGTTTCACTCGCTCGTCCGAGGCGATCTCTCCATTGACGACTATAGCCAGCGGGTGAAGGTCCACACCAATGAGCTACGCGACATCGGCTACCCTGTCAACGACACGTAGCTCGTCCTCAACCTGCTGCGTGGCCTCAACCCGCACTTCTCCACCACTGCCGACGACATCGCCAACTCTATACCGTTCCCTTCCTTCACCAGGGCGCGTTCCATGCTCGCTCTCAAAGAGACTCGCCTTGGCAATGAGGCAAAAATCGCCATCACAACGGCCCTGCTCGCCTCTGGCGGCTCCTCCTGCAGCTACTCCGGCTACAACCCCACCGCGATGTCATTGACCACTGCTCAGGCTGCTAATGCTCGTGACAGGTGTCGCTGCGGTCGCAACCGCCGCGGCAAGTAGGGTGGGTCTGGCCGTGACGCCCGTGCCGGCTTCCAAGGTGGCCGCGTACCACTATCTCTACCGACCGATACCTGGTTTTGCTTCAACCTGTGGACTGCCCCAACGGGCAGTTAGTGGTGCCCCTTGCCCGCTCCCAGCCTCCTCGGCGCCCCATCTCAGGCTCATGCCATTTTCACGTCGTCCCAGCCTTCCACCCCGTAGACCTGGGATCAGCAGGGTCTCATCACCGCGTTGAACTAACTGGTTGTCTAACGACACGACGATTGGGTCATGGACAGCGGCGCCACCTCCCACATGACGACAGACGACGGTATACTTCTCTCTTCCTACCCCCCATCTTATTCGGTCGTCACTGTTGGCAACGGTTCCCGCCTCTCTGTTGTTTCTCTTGGTCACACGTTCCTCCACACACCGTTCACTCGTTTTCTTGTTCACAACACTCTAGTTGTTGCTAATCTAATTCACAACCTTATTTCTATTAGACAGTTCACTCGTGACAACTATTATTCCATTGAGTTTTTCGCTTTTGGTTTCTCTATTAAGGATTCCCGGACGCAACATGTGATGCTTCGCTGCAATAGTGTGGGCAACCTCTACACTATCTCTCCAGTTGCCACCTCAGCTGCACCCAGCACCCACCTCGCCAGCTCCTCCCAGCTATGGCATCTGTGTCTTGGTCATCCCGGCGTCGCCTGTCTTGACGCCCTCAATAAAAACTCGCTCATCTCATGTGTAAATTAGACAAGTCCCTTTGCCAGTCTTGTTAACTTGGCAAACATACGCGTCTCTCTTTTGTTACTTCTTCTTCACGCTCTTCTACACTCTTTGAGCGAGTTCATTGTGATGTGTGGACATCTCCAGAGCATATACAGTTACCTATACTATTTGGTGTTACTTGATGATTTCTATCATTATTGTTGGACCTTTCCTCTTAAAAAGAAACCAGATATTCCCCAGCACAAGTCAGATTTTACCGCCTATGCTAGCATACAATTCGGTCTCCCTCTAAAATCTATACAGGCTGACAATGGCACCGAATTTGTGAACCACACCAACACATCCTTCCTTGCGTCCTGTGGTATTACCCTACGCCTTTCTTGCCCATACACCTCCCCACAGAATGGCAAAGTCGAGCGCATCATTCGCACTCTCAATAATGTGGTTCGCACGCTCCTGCTCCACGCCACTATGCCTCCCAAGTATTGGGTCGAGGCGCTAGCAACTACCACCTATCTCCTCAACCGTTGCACATCCTCTTTTGTCGGAGGTGACATTCCCTATGCACTCCTTCATCACTCCCCACCACAGTATAGTCATCTCCGGGTTTTTCGTTGTCTTTGTTTTTCGAACCTTTTTGCCACTGCTGCCCATAAACTTGCTCCACGTTCCGTGGCCTGTGTCTTCCTCGGTTATCCTTCTCACTATAAGGGGTACCGCTGTCTTGATCTCGTCACCAAACGTATTATCATCTCCCGTCATGTTGTCTTTGATGAGAGCATCTTTTCGTTTGCTAGTAGTGACCGATCTTCACCCCCTCCCTCTCACACCGACTTTGATTTCCTCGATATCGATGCTGCCATGCTGGTGTTCCGCACTGCTCCAATGGCACCCCTGCAGTTGAAAGCATTTAGGCCCTTAAAATTTGGTTTTGGTAATTAATGACAATTTATGAATATGAGACTAATGTGTGTGTTAAGAATTGTATAGACAAAGTCTCATATGTGAACAAAGACAAGAGCAAGTTGTATGGAAATGGATATCGAGAAGGATCAAAATCAAGGTATATGAAATATAAGGTCTCCTTTTAATTTTGCCGGTATTAGGTAAAAAGGTGGAAGACCGGATTATAGGCTAGATGCTGTACTATTAAGAGGGACCATTGAAAGTAGCTTGATAGCATGCTCTTGTATTATTTGGATCAATTTAGGATAATGCATGCATTTGAAAATAAGTTTGAAAACCATCTGTGCTTTCTTAGAAAAATCGGAAGTACCGCTGGTATAACTGCGGAACTACCGGACCACGGTAGTATCGGAATTTCAGCGGTATGTTTTTTTCCATAGAGCACCCTTGCTGGGGACTTCAACACGCCAAAATCAGTAGTACCAGTTTTAAAACGGCGGAACTACCGCAGTGCGGTAGTACTGCACAATACTGGCGGAACTACCGATGTTCGGTTGTACCGGTACGTTTTTTCCAGAAGGTACCCCTCCAAAAACTTAAACTGCTAGAAATCGAAAGTACCGGTTAATGCGCAGCGGAACAACGTGGTGCGGTAGTACTGCACCAATATGCCAAACTACCGCAGTGCGGTAGCACCACATATATAACAGCGGTAGTTCTGCACTGTTTTTCAAATGGCTAGTTCTGACGCTCTGACATAGTCGTTACTGTGTGGTACAGTGAAGTGCGGTACTTCCGCACTTAGAACGTCGGTAGTTCTGATTTTCCTAATTTTTTATAATAAAATTTTGCAACAGCTAATTTTGATTGGTAAGGGTATAAATACCCCTCCACCAGTCCAAGGACAGTGTGCTGAGCAAGTGTTGAACACATTTGAGCCTAGAGCATTCATTCCAGACCTCTTTCTCTCTTGTGCATTCAATTGAGGTGTTCTTGAGCCATTGCAAGTGCATACACATTCTAGATTGATCCATTGCACTTAAGCGTATTCAAGCGAAGCGTAGTCTATTACTCTTGGTGCTTGCCGGCACCTAAACGGCTTGGATGTCGATTGCGAGGTAATCTCTTCAAGATGCTTGTGAAGAGGCCCGAGCAAATTATGAGTGGTTCGGTGCTCACCATCTCCGGAGAGGAACAAGAGCAACCACTAGTGATCGAGGAATTGAGGCTTAATTTGTGGAGCCGGTTCTAGAGCGCTTGGGCTATCCTCAACGTGAGCTAGTGAAGATCGGCAAGTCTTCGATACCACGGGAAAACATGTCGTGTTTCTTTGTGATTATTTCTACACTTTTCTTTAGCAATTACATTTTGTTGAGCAGTTTGATATATTGACTATCATTACTTGTGCTTGTGAGTTTATTGTCATATCAATTGCTTGTGGCACTTTAGAGTTACTAAAATTGAGTATGTTTAGTTCATCTAGGACTCTTGACTAGTAATCAATTATTATTATTTGTTTAATTAGGAAAAAAATTTTAAAACATCATATTCACCCTCATATAGTCGGTTATCCTTGATCCTACAGCAGGTAACCCAGATGGCTACTCCACCAGTGCATGGTTCGAGTGATCATCTCCTCCGTCCACGGCTCCATCCGTCGCTCCGCCACCACGTCTGCCGTGTGACTACTTGCTATGAGCTATGTGATATTTTTAATAAATTTGGTTTACTCCAGACGGCCACGTGCGGCTCCTTCCGACCCATTTGCACCGACGCCGGCACTGCGTCGGCCGGCTACCGGCTCCCGGCTCCGCATCTCCCGATCGCTGCCCCTCGGTCCATCCGATGGTGACACGGGTTCGGACTGCCGTCGATTCCTTTGTGGAGTTTTTCTCCCTAGCGACCGAACACTCCCTGGCATCGACCGTTCTGGCAAACTATCGTGGCACCCTCGCCGATCCCAACTGGCGCACCGTGATGGCTAAGGAGTATAAGACTCTCATGGACAACGATACCTGGCGTCTTGTACCGCGCCCGCCAGGTGCTAATGTCATTTCCGAGAAGTGGATCTTCAAGCACAAGGTGTACTCTGATGGCAGTCTGGCCCGCTATAAAGCGCGCTGGGTTGTTCATGGTTTCTCTCAGTAGCATGGTGTCGACTACGACGAGACGTTCAGTCCGATGGTCAAACCAGCAACCATCCGAACTATCCTCTCCATCGCCACATCCCCGCTCCTGGAAGATTGAGACCGTTTACTACCAGCAGCCTTCGGGTTCACGAATCTTGCTCATTCCACCCATGTGTGTCTTCTCCAGAAGTCCCTCTATGGCTTGAAGCAGGCTCCTCGAGCGTGGTACCAACGGTTCGCCTCCTACATCCGCGGCATCGGTTTTGTCGCCTCCTCCTCTGATATGTCCCTGTTTGTCCTCTGTCAGAGGATTGACATGGCCTATCTATTGCTCTACGTCGACGACATCATCCTCACAGCTTCCACCCAAGGTCTTCTATAGCACCTCACAGGCTTGCTCCACTCGAAATTTACCATGACGGACCTCGACAACCTGCACTTCTTCCTCAGCATCTCCGTCGCACGCTGCTCTAACGGTCTTTTTCTGTCTCAGTGATAGTATGCCGTTGATCTCCTACGACGCGCTGTCATGGTGAGTGTCACTCTACAGCCACACCAGTGGACACTCACGCCAAGCTATCTGGCCACGACGGAGCTCTAGTGGCCGATCCGTCCGAGTACCGTAGCCTTGCGGGGGCTCTTTGTACCTGACACTCACACGTCCTAACTTGGTGTACCCCGTCTAGCAGGTGTGCCTTTTCATGTATGATCCACGGGAGCCCTACCTCGCGTTGATCAAACGCATACTGCGGTACGTCAAGGGTACACTCGACGTCGATCTCCACATCAGCCTCTCCCTGGTGACCTCTATCACTGCCTACTCCGACGACGACTGGGCCGGCTGCCCAGACTCACGGCGCTCCACCTCCGTCTACTGTATTTATCTTAGTGACAACCTTGTCTCTTGGTCCTCTAAGCGTCAGACAATCGTGTCTCGATCAAGTGCAGAAGTCGAATATCACGCAGCTGCCTATGCTGTAGCAGAGTGTTGCTGGCTGCGGCAACTTCTCCAAGAGCTTCACGCTCTAGTTGCTTCGGCGATCATTGTCTACTGCGAAAATGTCAGCGCTATCTACATATCGACTAATCCAATCCAGCACCGGTATATGAAGCACATCGAGATTGACATTCACTTCGTCTGTGAGAAGGTTTTGCTTGGTGAGGTTCGCGTTTTGCACGTGCCATCCCCCCATCAATTCGCAGACATCATGACAAAAGGTCTCCTGACCAGCTTTTTCAGGAGTTTCGATCCAATCTTTGCGTCTGGACTCCCGCTATGACTATGGACGTGTGTTAGAATTATTAGATAGCTATCAGTATTTTTCTGCTATGACTACGGGCAGGTATTAGAATTATTAGATATCTACCAATATTTTTCTTGTATAGCACATGCTTTCCTTATATATGTTTTTCTTGTATAGCAGATGCTTTCCTTGTATACCTGCATATACTTTTCTTGTATATGTTTTTCTTGTATACCTACACTGGGCTATATATATACAAAGCCACCCAGCCCTTTAGCTATGTGGTATCTATGCCAATCTCTCTACAAATCATGCATGTTAATTTTCTCCTAAACATGAGCTACTAGTGGAGTTCTATAGAATTAATCAATCCTCAGATTTCTATTGAATATTCAATTTTGGGAAAATATTTATGTTGTGGCAGATGAGTTTTATATTGTCAAACACACAAAATAAAATAAGTGCATTGGTACAATTGTGGCAGGTGGAGTGTTTTTATAGCCTGCTTCTGCTTATAAATGCAATTAATTTTGTATTGTATACTGGGGTGATGTTTAGTTTGTTTAAACAGTCGAATATGCCCTCGTTATTCTTCTGACTTTATGGGTTTCATTTTTGTAGCTGTACTTTCTCTTAATGCACCTTGTTTGTCAAGATGTACTGGATAACATTTGCACAACACAGTATTTTTGTCTCCTACCATGACAATTATTCTCATTGCAAATATCCACAAAATAATATATTGACATGTTTTGCTAGCAAGAAATAATATACATTATTGCTAGTACTTCGATGTTTGGTTGTATTCAAGGCATATGCTACTTTTTTCTTTCACAAGAGTTCATATCTTTCATGTATGTTTCAATACTGATGCCAGCAAGAAGAGAATATACATTTTTGAATGTTTTAACTGAATATTGATGCTTCAGTTGTATGTTTCAATTGTGAATGAATTATTATTGCTGAAGCAGTGTTCTTGTGTCAGATTCTCTTTTTAATGTATGACTTGATTGTTCTCATTATTTTTTAATGTATGCTCTAACGTTCTTTCGAACAATGTAGTAGTCATGGAATCGATGACCGATGAGAGCATGGCATTGCCATTGGCAAGACAATCGAGCCTCGATGCGCACTTGCCATTTGCAGGACCTTTTTCGAAGCATGTGGATTTGATGACGATGCAATGGATTTGATATAGCATGTTAGCAGTAGTTTAGTTGTCATTCTTGTGAGATGAGGCATCAGACATGTATCTTTTGAGTTCTGCTCTATCCTTTTCAATTGTTTCTGATGGAATGTAGTCGGCACTATATAGTCTTCTTCCTGCCTTCATGTGGCTGCTGTGATATTTTAGTGAACATGTCTTTTCTGAGTCAAATGCATAAAGCCCACTTCGTGCACATTAGTGTGGATGGCCTACTAATACATGACTTGACTACCATGAATGGATATCAACTTGTCCCAGGCCTTTTCTTTTTGAAGCTTTCTGTAAAATGAATGTGTTTTGTGTTGGTGGTTTCTGGAGATTTCATAAAGTGAGTATGTTTTGTGATGATACAGAAATTGTGAACAGAGGTGTAGCATTTGCTCATAATCAACTTTTTCCCTTCCTTGGCCCACATCTATTTCTTTGTTGAGCTCTCTCTTTCGTGATCAGTTTTTATAAGCAGATGATGTTAACATGAGTTGTGATACTGTACCTCAGCCATGCTTAATTTTAAGGTCTGTTAAGCTCATTCTGGTTCTAGGCAAATTTAATTCACTCCTCGTGATACTATAAACATGAAGGAGCTGAGCAACATCACAAATCATGTCTGATAGTATTCACAACATTCTCTGAGCTCAATATTCAGGACAAGATAATTTCTGAATCAACTCACATGAACATATCTGAAGAAATCACAATTGATAGTCTGATTCTATTACATGATTCGAAACATGGAGCATCACGAAACATAGAAAATTGCCATGGTCTATCAATGATAATGAAAGACAACAAAAAAGTTTACATGATTCGAAACATGGAACATCACAAAGCAGCAGCAGTTCACATGTTGAGCAGCAGTTGACATGAGCAGAAACAGTTCACATGAGCAGTATCCTGCATCTAGCTTCCACAAGATCAAACTAAATCTGCACCTGGACCTCATGTTTCAGGGAAATATATTGAAGAACCTTTCTTGGCCAACGTCGATGACGCACCGAACATTGTTTATCAAGTTGACGACGATGCCAATATGGCTTTGGCACGGGCCATCTAGACACCAAGGGAACATGTCAGCTGCTAGCCCTGATCTTCACCCTGCAGCATCCATGGTTCTAGCTTCAACTATATGGATGTGTGAATCCAATTCAAGCTTCGACACTGACAATTCAATCTTCAACTATATGGTTCTGACTTCCTGAAGAAATTCCACAGTAGCAAGCAATATCTAGTACAAGCTCTACATATTTGCAGACCAATTGTTCAAATCTAGAGAGCAAGCACTTGTACACCTCCTTCATGAACTCTGATTTGAAGAAACGAATCTGCTATTTTCATATCTACAATTCCCCCCCCCCCCCCCAGATCAACCAACAACAAGCATGAATCCACCCAAACGTACCTTGCAGTCGGCATCTAGGGGGCCTATTTCGCGTTTGCATGTTACCACTGAAAAGACTATTTACACTAGATATACTCCTATACACACATGTACTCCGGCTTTTAATATACTACTTAAACGAATACTTATTTACCACATTCATTATACTTAAGTACTAATTTTAAGATACTCCAATGTGGCTTGGTTGAATATTTTTCATTGGAATCCTTCATTTTTACTATATACCCTTTTCCATTTATAAAAAGAGTATATACACAAATTATACTATAAAAAATGGATTTTAATGATTTTTTTATAGAATTCACTTTAGAGTATCTAGTAATTATTATTAGAGCATGCTCAAAAGAATAAAGTGGTATAATAATATCATTTCAACAACAAATGAGGAGTAGGAGTATGTTCTCTAGGAGTATATAATCATTTTTGTGTGTGTGTGTGTGTGTGTGTGTCCATTCTAGATTTTACTAGTTGTGCCTTCGTTTTCTAGAGGAGAAGGTCTATATAACAACATGTACTTTGCTCAAAAGTCCGTCTAGCACCTCGAACTATGAAACCGGATATTTGACCCCTTGAACTTTGCAATTCAGTTTAAATAATACCTTGACTTGGTCTCGGATGGTGGTATTGCCCGTGTGGCATAATGAGTGAGTGATTTTACTACGTAGGATAACACATTGGTCAAATTTAGGTAAATAACAAGTGGAGCCTATGGGGCCTTCTCTCCCTAATCGAGAGAGAGAGAGAGAGGGAACTACACGGGCGGTGCCCATAGAAACACGGTTGGAGGCTTGGTGAGGAGAAGTCCTTGTGTGCCCTACATGCCACTTACTTAACTTGGACATATGTCATCATACGTAGTAAAATCGTTCACTCATCGTGTCATATGAGCAATAGTATCATACGAAACCGGGTTAGGGTACTATTTGAACTGGATTGTAAAGTTGAGGGGTATCAAATGCATGGTTTCATTGTTTAGATGGTTTCTTAGACCTCCCTCGCTCACACAAGCTAAAAGAACCTAAATATACGGTTCCCAAGTTTATAAACCTATTTACACACTGCTTGCAAGTTTACGTGTTACAGTGCAATCGACTATTTCCTACCATACAGTGGTCTATCCTGTTTCTGGGCCAGAACAAGCTAAACAAGCGCACATTGGCCTCTTATCCTACGACGAACTTTGAGCAACCAACAGATAAACGGAAGTGATCAACACAACATGCACAATTGACATAGGCATTTCCCACCTCATCTGTTAGGGAGGAGGGAAAAAACTTCGGAGAAAAGAGTCCGGACCAGATCTTTCACCATAGACTGTAATGGATGCATAGAGTCTTCCCTAGTATCTCTACAGACACCAACAACATCATTAACAACGCAATGTAACATAACTTGGATATACTCTCTCTAGTTCAAAAAAACATGTCGTATTGAGATACGCGTAGTTAAACTTTTTAAACTTTAACTATCAATATCTTTTTAGATATTTAGATTGGATGTATGAAAATCATATGTGTAGATTCATCTCGAAAAGTACTTTTATAATATTATAATTTTATTAGGTTTTATAAATATATTGTAGTATATATTGGTGATCAAAGTTGCTTTTTGGGATCGTATCGATATCTAAAACGATATGTTTTTGAGAGAAGTAACAACAATGCTAAAGCAAGATATAACAAAGAGATAGCCTTTAGCAACGAAGACATACCATTTTTGTTCTTTCTTGAGTTCAGGTCACACTGAGCAAACCACAAATTCAAATTGCATTAAACTAGCAGATAAGTAGATCCACAAGCCTCTCATAAGATGACAAAATTTCAACCAAATCGGACACCATTTCACTATGCAAACAATCTTCACTCAGAACTTCATAGTATGAATCTACGATTGTACGAGCTGTCCAAAAACTTTCCCTCAATCTAATGCATACTCCAACACTGCAACACAAACCCCGTATAGAGTCGTTTTCTTAATATAGTAAATGTGTTTTTTATGTCTCTACACTGTTGTAGAGATATTTTTAAAAATGTTACATAAACGTCTTCCTATGTATCATCACTACCATGAAGAGACATTTTGTTAAAATACCTCTATTTTCTTTGAAGTATTTTATAGAAATGCTTTATTGTGCATATAAGGAAATAGATGCGTTAAATTGTGCTATTAGTATAGTGAATCACATAAATAAAATATAAAAAAATATATGGACTCTTGTAAAAGTTGGTATTCAAACTCTAGACCTCACGTGAATACTTCTCTTAGACTTATTGTACTAGTCACCTCAACCTCAGAACCTTGTGTGTTTAATTGTGTGTTGTAATATTTATCCGTAGTTCTTTTAACACATATCAATCATGAAAAAACACATCTAGAGAGTTGAAAAGCATCTAAAAAATCTTTACACAATAAAAACTTTAGGCGAATTAGAGGGCATATAAAAACTTGTTTACAAGATAAAATTCTTCATGTGTCTCGAAAACATCTCAAAACCGTTTTTAGCATACAAAATTTTGGGACAATTTTGAAGTGTTTTAAAAAAGTGTCTTTGGAACTCCTTATTTTAGAGACAAATTGAAAACGTACGTCTCTAGGGGCCTCTCGTAGCGCAAACGTCAGACCTATTGTATAAATCAAAGATCTATAAGCCAAGAATACATTGATCAAATCTGGAGGTGATCCGACAAAATAGCCTCTCCTATTGTCTTCTCGTTGAGAATTACTCAGGTACTTGAATAGGAAAATGTGCTCCACCTTCTTTCTCCCTTCTATTAGACATGTTTTTTTCAGACAGCGATTTATTAATTTAATAAATAATAATTATTAAAAAATTAAAAACCGCTGAAAAGACAAAAAAAACATACCATTATCTCCTTTGTGCTTGTGCCAAGCTCACTTAAGCTGCCTAACTCCCTAGTCTCTCCCTTGCTTTGGCACAACCCACCCATCGATCACTAGGGCAAGTAAGGCCCTAATCGTTTCGACTTTTTTCGGCTTCAACTTCTAACTTCAGTTTTTTTTCACTATTCACTACACTATCCACTAACTCAGCTACAGTAAAAAAAGCTAGTTACAGTAAAATTTCAACCAAAAATCAGAAACCATCGCTAAAACGATCACCACTAAGTCTGGGGTTTTGTACCACCTCCTCTTTCTAGGAGATCCACCAATAATCTCAAGGGTAACTAACGATTCACACAGTGGACGGTTTTGGGGCTCTTCGGTTAATTGTTTTGTCCGATTGGATGGAATTAAACCCGGCATGATCTAGGACCGTAATACTTCGTAGTTCGTTCCGATGGCATGCCTTGCATTTTCGGTTGTATCATGTGGCGCACGAGTTCAGTTGTAGGTGTAGCTCAGCTAGTTGCAATAGAATACAAACTAAACAAGCCCAACAAATCACTATAGCTCAGACTTAGATCCCGTTTATTTGGACTTAGGTTTCTAGTTTATGATTTATTTATCACTATTTATAATTTTTATCTTTTTTCTAGATTTTTGACATTTTCTAAAGCTTTTTTATCGGTTCTTTTTCTCTGTATTCGTTTGTATCATACGTGATGGGCTAATCTATTTTTTATTTTTAGATTTTTTTTTAAAATTAATTATGTCAAATAAGCTATCATTAGTTACAATGTAATTTTAACCAACTATAATGTAATTTTAGTTATAAATCACTAAATTTTAGTCTAACCAGATAGCCTCTAAATGCATGGGCTAAGCAACGGAAACTTGTCTTTTAGTTCGTCGAGGAATGGTCTGCAACACTTGCCGAAGTAGCTTCTGTGACGTCCTACGCATGGACGTCATTACGGAGAAGGTGGCGTTGGATCGATTGATGCAGTATTTTGTGCGCAGCCATTTGTCATACAATATTCGGAACATTTCGTTCCAATACAATACTCTTATGTTATATTTTTTGAGTTACGGTTGACGACTTTTATATATATTTTTAAGACAGCAGTTGATAACGAAGACGCTAACACGGATAACGCACATAATTTTAGACTTACGAAGCCGTTTAGAGAATCTGTTTCAAGAAATCGTCTTGCTTATTTCGACTTTCGAAGAAACCAAAAGACCCCAAAAAAAAAAAACAGGGCCCCTAAACTGTCACAACATACATTGTGGGCGTTTGTAACGATTTCGGCTTTTGGCTTCCAAAAACCAAATCAAATGCCTGTTTTTTGGAAGTGGCTTCGGCTGGATTGAGCTCTGCTACAACCACACATTCCACCTACTCCCCGACGGTGCCACCACGCACTCCGCTGCCAGTTGATGCCATCGCCACAAGCTCTGGCTCCATCACGACCCGAGCACCCTCCTCCTCCCTTGCCGTTCTCCTCCTCTATGCTGGTCTTCTGCACTGGATCCAATGGCCTCCATGCCGGATCCGGCAAGGGCGAGGTCGGATCCGTCATCCTGGTGGCCTATGAGGCTGTGGAGTGCACACAACAGATGACAATAGTAGTGATATTTGTTGTGTTTTTTATTTCTTCTTGTAACTCCTTGAAGTGAGGGGCACAATCTAACGAGCTTAGTCAAAAGTTTCAGCCAAATCAAACATCTTTCACTTCTAACCCTTTTACTTATAGCCATTACTATTTTAAAACCAAGCGCCGGAAGCTCCAACGGTTTCAAACGCCCCATTGTCATACCAAACTCCTCAAGCAAATCCACATCTAAGCAACTTGCATGCTTTTAAGGAGAAAAAGACTCAAACTCCGGTCAAGTTTTTTTTTAAACCCAAGACAATGCTCTGTCATTAATTTCAAGGAAAAAAAAGAAATACATCAGCTCCGAAGAGAAAATACCATAGACATTAACACCGATTTTACGAGGAGGGACACCCACACTGGAATAGAAAGGAGTCCTAAATCTACCTAAGCACCAACTGCAACCGCAAGACACCTTTCCCTGCAAGGCTCCACGAACACATTGTGGAGCAGCGACAAAATGACTCGGCTGTGCTGTGAGGGCTCTTTTTTTACTATTGATTGATGGTTGTAGCTGATATTTTTTAGTGTGAGTACTTGTATAAATAAATTAAATGTTAATAAACCAATAAGCTGCTTTGAGTTTTGATAAACTATTTTGAAATGCGGTGAAGAAATCATCTTATTTATTTTTTCTGGGGAAGTCATAAGTTATGGTCCTTTTCTCTTAGGCTATAATTTATATTTTTTGTTGCAGCTTATTAGTATAATAAATAATAATTACTAATATTATCAAAACGAAAAAATCAACTAAAAAGCCAAAACAAAAGGGAGCTGCCAGTGGTACGAACCTTCGCTTTTCGTAGCGAGGCCAATACAGCCCCGTAGTATAGTGAAAATGACCAAAGTATACTGGCGCTAATTTATCCAAACGAGATGACTCATCTAACTTGATACTGGCGTCTCAGTGGTTTCTGCATTTTCCTGATTTTTTTTCGGGAGGATCTAAAATAAAACTCACCATGGAGTTCAAAAAAAAAAAAAAACGTTCAAAACAACAAAAGTCCAAATGAATGAAATTAAGTGGATCCTTGGAAGGTTTTATTTTTTTGGCAGTTAATACCGCTCGTTTTCATAAACGGCATAATTTTTTAAAATAAGTCTACTTTACCCTCTTTAACTCTTTAGTTTGTCTAACTTTTAATCTCCAAGTACTAAATCGGACAACCTACAACTTGAAGTCCCAAAACCAGGTATATGATCATCCGCACCCAATCCACCCCCTGTGTAATACCTGCGAGAAAGAAAATGAACAGAAAGCAAAAAATGAAATAAATTCATAGCTTACAGTAATAAAGTGGAAGAAATTACCGTTAGATCTCTAGAATTTAATTTCAGGCATGGTATTCCGTTCATAGAGATACCTGACCGTCCGGGGGCCAGTCGGCACCTCTCACAACCTTAGGATCATCATTTAGTATTTAAACAAACCTGTTTTTTAAACACTGTAGCAAACCACGAACACAACATCAACCAGGAAAACTCCCTCATGGCAACAGCTAGCAGCACAGCACATATAAGAAGAAAGCAGCCAGCAAAACCATTCAAGAAGGCACAGCCGTCATAGATGGGGTGTTAAAGGCCAAAGCCAGCAAGGCACAGAAGTGCAAAGTTCCATTTGAACACTAGCTAAGACACCAGCCAAAGCTCCCCTCCTTCCCCACCCCTCATTTTCCCCACAACATACACCAAATCAACCGAGAGCAAGGAGGAGTAGCAGCTCGGTGTAGGCGCCAGGGTGCGGAACCACAATCCAACCCCTAGCCAGCTGACTGAGGTAGACCATGCCATCCATCTTTTACCCATGATTTTCATTATCTAGGACCATTTCGCATATAGCAAAGTACTAGGGCACCCCTTAGCAACCATAAAGTTTATGCGCAGAAGGGAAGGAGTAGTGGGGAGGAAGGGTTACCGTAGTCAAGAATCAGCGGTGGCGCACTCCCCTATGGTCTAGCCCACGCACTCGACGGTCGCCACACTCCCCTGGCGTGTAGGCAGCCTCGAGTTCCGCCGCGACTAGCCCAGGGCAGCACCTTCATGCCTCTCATCATCTTGAGCTAGAAATCAAAGTAAATCAAAATAGCAACTCAAGCTCGACCATAGCAAGAAAATTTGGTGAGAAGAGAGCACGGGTAGAGAAGTATCCAAGTAAAGGGGCACCAAATCCGAGCCTTGGGCCACGGATCTGATGGCTAGAGCCCACGTTAGGGGCTGGGAGGCCGGCGGCGTCCGGAGTAGCTGGGAGGCCGGCGGCGCATAGAGGAGCCGAGGTCGGTAGAGGGAACCAGAGAGGGAACCGAAGTCGCGAGGGGCGCGGGTGGCCAGAGAGGTGCGTAGATGAGCCGAGCATCGGTAGGCGCGACACCAAGCGGCCAGAGGTGCGACACTGAGGGAAGCCCGGATCCAAATCGGCATGATGAGAGGAGGAGCATTTAGCCGAAATGAAGAAAGGGGAAGAGTTAAGGCCGATCGGCCGGATCGGAGGAGAGGCGCCAAGAGGCGGATCGGCATGGGGGAGGAGCTAGTGGAAAGAGAAGAGAAGGCGGAGAGAAAGAGAGATGAGGAGTAGGGCCGGGCGGAGGAAAAGAAAACGGGCCGTGGACCGACAGCCTAGAAAGAAAAAGAGAAAAGAAGAAGAGAGAGAGGAAAGAAGAAAAAGAAAAGAGAAAAGGAGGAAGAAAGAAAAGAAAAGAGGAGAAAAAGATTAAGTGCATGTAAATAAGATTTATTCACAAATACAATTGGTGCAAGCCTTAATTTATGGTCGGTTGGGTACCGGAGCATTAGAAAGGTATCTGATGTTAAGAAGGTTGTCGGTTTGAGTTGCATATAGGAACGTTGTTGGTCATCTATACGCGTAGATCCAATGTTGTTTGCATGTTTACGTGTATTGCAATGCTGTGTTAAGACGGATGACGCTTACAGGTGAAGGCCTGGGTTTGGCACTCACGCACCATCCACAGGATTGACCAGGTGGAGGCCCTAGTTTGACACCCTTCGCGTGTCGTCCGCAAGAATAATCGGGCAAGTGCATGGTAAAATAGTGGATTGTAGTGAATGCCTAATGTTTGCTTTTGTGGTCTATACTTTATATCATTTTATGAAATGATATCTCTGCTTGTTGTTGATTATACTGCAACGAGAGGTGAATATGATTGCTAATCATGCTAAGATAGCATTGCATCGTGTTGCACACTGGTATTAAAGGTCTACTGTGCGTAGACATCCTGCGGTGGTGGGATAAAGACCTACCTCGATAGGCACTCTACGGGAATGGAGTTTGTGGAGAGTTGATTGTGAATGCTGAAATGATGTTGCATCATTTACAATCATCATGACATGAGTTGTATGAGCTAAGCCGGAGAGGAAGTCATGTAACTATTCTGGTGAGGTCGGTGGGAAAGATACATGACTAATTCGGAGTGCTCACATTAAGACCTACTTCGGTAGGCGCTCCACAGGAGTGGAGTTTGTGGCCCGCATGAAAGAGAGCGGGGCACGAGTGGGCCATCGACGGATGGACACTCAGCTTTACCAGTATGAGCTTTACTAGTATGAGCTCGAGTAGCACCATTTTTTTCCATGTACAACAGCAACTCATGTAACACTTACAGATGTCACATTTAGTCTGGTATAGTACGAGTACATTTTGGGTCTTTGGCAAATTCATGCCTCTGCTGCGTTTAATGTCAAGTGTCTGCCATTTGCCGTTAGGTGCTGTTTAATCAGAGGACTGGCTACGTGAGACCAGCAGCAAAAGTCGGAACTGGCAGTATCATGTAGTAGGTGGTAGCACTTTGGGCTCAACGAAGGGGGCTAGGGGGTTACACCCTGTTTTGAGTCATGTTGGACCCCACCTCACTAGTTTGGGTTGACATGGTAGACCAATCTTAATTGAATCAGTGACCATGTCACACGAATCTCTCTTCTATCCCACTTTTTGTCTAACTCCCCTCCAATCTTTGTCTTCTCTCCTTGCAACCCTGCTATTTAAGCGGTCAAGCCCTGCCTGTATCGCCTCTTACTCCCCTCCACTTCCTCCTCCACCCCTTCCTTCTTTAGCACCGAGAAGAGTGGGATCATGAGCTCCCTTTCCTTCGGTCATCGCACCACCGAATTGTGTAGGCCACTCGGGTAAGCTCCTCTATTTTTTATTGCATCGAAGCCTATTCCTAGGCTTCCCCTTCTATTTCCCTCACTTCATTTCCCCTCCCGTCGATAGGAACTTCCTCAACTCTGGCCGAAATCTCCACCACCATTGCCATTCTTCACCTAGTGCATTTCTGCTCAATTCCCTTCTACTAGAGCATCTCTAGAAATTTGAGCTACATGGAATCACGCTTTGAAACTCCATCAGATTTGCTCCTGGTAATGTGACGATGGCCCGATCTTCCGAAAGGTGCTGATAAGTCAATTGTGGAGAACACGACGTTAATGATCCAAAGGCTCCGACCAAAACAGATTGAACCCCTTGCAATCACTACACCAATACCCCGATGGTTATCAACCGTGCCGAACGCGGTTGACCTTACCAAGAAGGCTATCTCCTACAAGCGAATAGAGAACATATGCAAGAGAGTACAAGATGTAATCTAAAAATTGTATTGTGAATAAAAATTAAGTTCACAAGTTGGGATTTCTCAACCGGACGTGCGGTGAAACTACTAAGCAGAATAATCTTTTAAGAAAAACCACAGGAAAACTAAAAGGGTGCGACCTCCTTAAATAGGGAAGGGGGAAGCCACACTTATCTAATGAAAACGGATGTGGTACTATTCACAGTTACTGTTCATATGAACAGTACGACCGCGGTACTGTTCACGTGAACAGTACCGACCCAAATAACCTAAATGGTGATACAAGGCCCTCGGTCCAAAAGGTGTCGCAGCACCATGGATAATAAACCTAAATTCGTCAGCCCGATGAACTAGACTTGATGAATACAGCCAAATTGATGGAAATAGATGAATTAGGTGAAGTCCTTAATGTATTCCTCTTACCGTGAGTTGGCTCCTCCTCTCTATGATTCCTAATAATAAGAAAATCACAAGTCTTAGGAAGTTTCGAATTCTCAGCGAAAATATTATTGACTCCTAAAAACAAGTTTACCTGATAGTTGAGTTGACGAGCACGTGCCTGAGTAATTAGACCTTGCCCATCATTCATGAAAGCAGTAAGAGGAGTATTCATATTAATAGAAGTGACATGCCCAAGTAATTGGACCTTGCCCATCACTCATAAAAGCAGTAAGAGAAGTGTTCATATCAGTAGAAGTGATGTCATCATCATCCTCCCCTTCTTGAATTGGAGTCGTTCTCGACTCAAGATCATCTTCCGCGCCGAAGAATGGTCGTAGATCTGCAATGTTAAAGGTGGCGCTAACCCCAAAATTTGCAGACAAGTCTAACTTATATGCATTATCATTAATACGTGCAAGCACTTTAAAAGGACCATCTGCACAAGGCATGAGTTTAGACTTTCTTAATTCAGGGAATCGCTCTTTACGCAAGTGTAACTACACAAGATCACTCGGCTCAAAAGTAACATGCTTACGTCCCTAACAACCGGTAACTTTATATTTAGCATCCATAAGCTCAATATTCTCTTGAGTTGTCTCATGCATCTCAAGTATTAAATCAACACGTTGTTGAGCATCAAGATTTACCTTCTCCGAAGTGGGAGGAGGCAACAAGTCATAGGTGCACGAGGGATGAAGCCATAAACAATCTCAAAAGGGTACGCCTTTGTGGTAGAATGCAACGAGCGATTATAAGCAAATTTCACATGAGGCAAACATTTTTACCATATTTTAAGTTCTTTTTAAGCACGACCCTAAGCATAGCAGACAAGGTTCTATTGACTATCTTAGTTTGTCCATCGGTTTGGGGATGACAAGTAGTGAAAAATAACAGCTTAGTCCCCAATTTAGCCCACAAAGTTCTCCAAAAATAACTAAGAAATTTAGCATCACGAACAGAAACTATCGTATTTGGAATACCATGCAAGCAAACAATTTCCTTAAAGAACAAATCAGCAACATTTGTAGCATCATCACTTTTATGATATGGTATAAAATGAGCCATCTTAGAAAATCTATCCACGACAATAAAAATACTATCCCTCCCCTTTTTTTGTTCTAGACAGACATAAAACAAAGTCCATAGAAATATCTTCTTAAAGTTTGCTTAGCACAGGAAGAGGCATGTATAAACTATGAGGATTAAATCGTGACTTAGGTTTTGGCACGTGGTGCAGCGGGCAATGAAGCGTTCGACGTCGCGCCTCATCTTTGGTCAATAAAAGTGGTGGGTCAGAATGTCCTCGGTCTTCTTCATGTCAAAGTGACCCATTAATCCTCCTCCATGCGCCTCCTGTAACAATAAAAAACGAATGGAGCTAACTGGAATATATAGCTTGTTAGTACGGTACAAGAAACCATCATGCACCATAAATTTATTCTAACACTTTCCCTCCTTACAATTGAGCAACACATCTTTAAAATCAGCATCATGCACATATTTCTCATTTATTGTCTCTAATCCAAAGATTTTGAAGTCAAGTTATGAAAGCATTGTATATCTCCTAGACAATGCATCAGCTATTACATTTTCTTTGCCCTTTTTATGTTTAATGACATAAGGGAACGACTCAATAAACTCAACCCACTTAGTATGTCTACGGTTCAGATTGGTTTGACTTCAAATATGCTTCAAAAATTCATGATCAGAATGTATTACGAGTTTTTTGGGCCATAAATAATGTTGTCATGTTTCTAAAGTTCGAACTAGAGCATATAATTCTTTATCATAGATAGAATAGTTCAAATTAGGCCTACTTAATTTTTCACTAAAGTAAGCAACAGGTTTTCCTTCTTGAATTAACACACCACCAAGACCTATGCCACCAGCGTCACATTCTAATTCAAAAGTCTTGCAAAAATCAAGGAGTTGAAGCAAAGGGGTGTGTGTCAACTTATCTTTGAGAGTGTTAAAAGCATGTTGTTGCATGGTGCCCCAAGTAAAAGGTACACTCTTCTTTGTAAGCTCATTCAGCGGTTTAGCGATGGTGCTGAAATCCCAAACAAAACGTTGATAGAAGCCTGCGAGGCTAAGAAAACTCCGTACTTGTGTGACCATTTTAGAAGGCGGCCAACTCTGAATAACGCCGATCTTGGCTTGATCAACTTCAATGCCTTGTGGAGTAACAACATAACCAAGAAACGATACTCGATCGGTGCAAAAGGTGTACTTCTCAAGATTATCAAACAAACGTGCATCTCGCAAAGCATTAAAAATAGCACGTAAGTGATTCAGGTGTTCTTCGTATGACTTGCTATATATCAGAATATCATCAAAATAAACCACCATAAATTTTCCAATGAAAACACGTAAAACTTCGTTCATCAAACGCATGAAAGTGCTAGGTGCATTAGTTAAACCAAAAGGCATCATCAACCACTCATATAACCCGAATTTAGTTTTAAATGTTATTTTCCATTCATCTCCTAATTTCATTCTAATCTTGTGGTATCCGCTACGCAAGTTAATCTTTGTGAAAGTAATAGAAACACTCAACTCATCTAGCATGTCGTCTAACCTAGGAATATGATGACGATACCGTATTGTGATATTATTAATGGCTCTACAATCAACACATCAACACACATACGCCAACTACCGTGTTTCTTAGGAACCAAAAGAATAGAAATAGCACAAGGACTCAGGCTTTCTCGTACATACCCTCGGTCCAAAAGATCTTGGACTTGTCGTTAATCTCCTTAGTCTCCTCCGGATTGGTTCTATACGCCGCATGGTTTGGCAAAGTCGTTCCTGGAATTAAGTCAATTTGGCGTTCAATCCCTCTAATAGGTGGCAGTCCTGGGGGTAGTTCAGCTGAAAACACATCCTCATATTCCTACAAAAGGCTAGTGACAGCTGACGGCACAGAGTTAGATATATCATCAAGTGAAAATAAGCATCTTTGCATATCAAAGCATAGCATGACATATCATTATGATAAATTTCAACATGATCAGATTTGGTTGCAAGCATGACATAACTCTTTAATTTAATTCCCTCGGTCCTAGAACTAGGTCCCAACCTCTCTTTCTTAGGTAGAAAAATATTCTTCACTACTTGCTGATTTTCAGATTCATGTTCAACCTCTTTCTTCTTATTTTCAGCTAGCTCTTTATCATAATTCGCAATTTTAGTAGGTGTCAAAGGTAACAAAGTTATTTTCTTTCCTTTGTGCATAAACGAGTACTTATTACTTCTACCATGACGAGTTGTATCGGTATCAAATTCCCATGGACGACCTAATAAAAGTGAGCAGGCTTGCATAGGTACTACATCAAAATCAGCAATATCATGATAAGAACCAACGAAAAAATACACTCTTGCGGATTATGTTACCTTCACCTTACCGCTGTTGTTGGACCACTGAATGTGGTATGGGTGAGGATGTGCACGTGTAGTCAAGCTAAGTTTCTTGACCAATCCTGAATTTACCAAGTTATTACAGCTCCCGCCATCAATTATAACACGAACACGGCAATCATTAACGATAAGGAACATCTGAAATAAATTATAATGTTGTAGCTTCTTCTCTTACTCTCTTTGAGTGCTCAATACTCGTTGCACAATTATGATTCTATAGTTCGCCGTAGCAGCGGCACCTAAAATTTACTCACCATCGCTATCTGCTCATGATCATCACCATTGCCTACAAGGTTTGCTGCAAAAGCATATTCATTCTCAACATCACTAGCACTTACATAACCACTGTCTTCTGTTGCAATGTACACCCGCTGACTTGGGCAATCTCTCATGAAGTGGCCCATCCCTTTACAACGGTGGCATACAATGCTCGTCGTACGACCTGTGGAAGCAACCGATGAAGAGCTCTATGCTGGTGCTTGTACACTGGTAGATTTGCTTATCTCGGGTGTACATGATGGTGGTGGCGGTGCTGGTGAACACGCCCTACTCACAGAGGGGGCAGAAGACCGAAAAGCAGGGAGATGGAGCTGTTGGATTGCCCCGGTGTCGATTTCGATGTAGAGATATTTTCAAAGTTGCTCCTAGTTCTTTGTAATCAACGATGTCCTGAATTTCACGCCTTAAACCCCCATAAAAATGAGCCATCTTGTCCTCCTCATCCTCTACAATATTAAAATACAGCATGCCTATTTGTAGTTCTTGATAATATTCATTGACAGATTTATTTCCTTAGTCTAAGCGCTGTAATTTCTTACGCATATCACGTTTAAAAGTAGGAGGAACAAATCTAGCACGCATAGTTACCTTCAATCTATCCCATGTATCAGGTGCTACATCAGAATTAACTACTTGACTCCACCAAAGGATAGCAAAATCTTTAAATTCACTAGTAGCTTGTCTAACTCTATGCACTTCAGGAACTAGATGGACATTAAATTTTTATTCAACTATCATCTCCCATTCTAGATAAATTTCAGCATCATAAACACCCGCAAAAGATGGTTTGGTAAATTTAACTTTAGCAAATGGGTCATCATTAGCATGAGCATGGTGGTGCTGAAAATTATTACCTCCTATATCGTGACGGTTTTGATGTAGGCGGTGTCGTTGACGTGCATTTTGGGCAGTAAAAACAGCATTGGTGTCGCGGTTTTGTCGCTCATTATCATCTCCGTCCTCAATATCTTGGCCTGCATTGTGATCATACTTGCGTCCATTGTTTGGTGGCCGATTCATCATTCTTTCAATGCGTGTAGTGAGTACTCTCATTGATGGAGTGCTGCAATGTATCCGTCGTAGCTTGAATATTCCTATCGATGTCCTTATTAATGATAGTGCGTTGTTCATCTAAGAGTGTCATGAGCTCTCCCTTTACAACATACTCTTGCCTATCAGATGACTCACCTGTCATGGTTAGTAGAAACAAAAGACAATACAAAGGTATTATCCCTTTCGACCACTAGATGTTGGAAAGTGAAATCACAAACTCTCGAGGATCTTACCATACTCTTACAAGTGTTCTTACCAATGCAGCAGGTGGTACAGCCAGTAGCTGGTTCGTGATACCGTGTCGAACGTGGGTACGGTTGCAAGAGGGGACCTGTTCTGATCAAGAGTAGGTGGAGCTTGGAAGGCTTCAATGTGGTAGCAAGGATCATCAATAATTAGACCAATTAATGTAAGTTGAAAAATTATTCAAAGTACTAGTCAAAAATGTTGATCCTAGCCTAGTCAAAGCTAGCCAACCGAAGCCCTACTAAGAGATGTGAATGCGTGCATACGCAATGATCAATGTGATTTGATGTAAACAATGGAAAACCTCACAACAAGTGTTAGAAGAAACGCTAACCAATCTACTCAAACTTCTTTGTAGGGCACAAGATTGTTTGCACGACGTAGAGCATGAAAGACAACAAAATCGGTATTGGTGCAATACAAACAACCTTCTAGATTGAGCAAAAACAACAGCTATCCTCAAACAATGAAACAAAGCAAGGTCTTATATGGCTTATATATACTCGTTTGAAAGTTTTCGATGAGATCTATAACTTTCTCAATTGGACGAACCCTAAATTCCGAAGGAAAGGCTGAATAAATCACCACAAACGGATAAATCGAAAACTTGCGACGCGATTTTAGGGCTAAAGATGGCCGAATTTAGGGGTGTTGGAGGGTGACTGGTGCAAGTGGGTCATTTTTATTGGATGCGCGCCATCGTTAGATTTCCAACGAGTCCAAGAATGTCGAATTCCGACCCCGTATGCAAAAGTTATGCCCTTTTTACTAAAGGTGTGTTGAAAACGGACTCAAATTCATTTCGGTCTCAAATCAAATTGTTATAACTTTTGATCCTGCGGCCGAACTTGCTCAAAAATTTTTTTGAAGGCTTTTGGATGTATGAAAGACAGCTCCACCAATTTTCACTATTTTTGGCGAAGATTTGATGCACTTTCTAAATTTCGGAAAAGATGGTCTCTTTCCTCTCTTTTTTTTCTCTCTTTCTTTTTCTTCTTGTTTTTTTTAAACAACCGAAACCAATTCTTCTAGACAAACCAAAACAAACTCTCTCCTTTTCTTGCAAACCGAAACTGGTAGATAGGATGGCAGTGGAGGGTGTTGTTGCGGCAGAAGTTTTGACACGGTGATGAAGCTACGCAAAGGAGCACGAAGATCAAACTAGACTCTAACTAAAACTAGAAATTAGCAACTAGACATGATGATGCAATCAAAAATTCAACCAGCAAAACTGAAAAGAAAAAAATTGCAAAAGCTCAAAAGGGTGTTGGGACAGCGGAAGAACACTACGAATAATTATTTTTGTTGTCTAATTTTCTAGGGTTTTTAGGACAATGAACAAAAAATTAATCTAAAAGGGAAATTATGATTACCTAACGGGCAACCATTGCTCTGATACCACCTAATGTGACGATGGCCCGATCTTCCGAAAGATACTGATAAGTCGATTGTAGAGAACACAACGTTGATGATCCAAAGGTTTCGACCAAAATAGATAGAACCCCTCGCAATCACTATATCATTGCCCCGATGGTTATCAACCGTACCGAACGTGGTTGACCTCGTCAAGAAGGCTATCTCCTACAAGCGAATCGAGAACACAAGTAAGATAATACAAGATAAAATCTAAAAATTGTATTGCGAATAAAAATTAAGTTCACAAGTTGGGGTTCCTCAATCGGACATGCGGTGAAACTACTAAGCAGAATAATCTCTTAAGAAAAACTCTAGGAAAAACTAAAGGAGTGCGACTTCCTTAAATAAGGAAGGGGGAAGCCGCACTTATCTAATGACAAGGGGTGTGGTACTATTCACAGTTACTGTTTATGTGAACAGTACAATTATACTATTCACATGAACAGTACGCTTGTACTATTCACGTGAACAGTACCGCCCCAAATAGCCTGGCCCAAATAGTCGAAGTGGTGATACAAGGCCCTCGGTCCAAAAGGTGTCACAGCACTATGGATAATGAACCTAAATTCGTCAGCCCGATGCAGTAGACTTGATGAATGCAGCCAAATTAGTGGAAATGGATGAATTAGGTGAATTCCTTAATGTGTTCCTCTTGTCGTGAGTTGGCTCCTCCTCTCTATGATTTCTAATAACAAGAAAATTACAAGTCTTAGGAAGTATTGAATTCTCAGCGGAAATATTATTGACTTCTAAAAACAAGTTTATCTGATAGTTGAGTTGATGAGCACGTGCCCGAGTAATTGGACCTTACCCATCATTCATGGAAGCAGTAAGAGGAGTGTTCATATCAGTAGAAGTGATGTCCTCATCACCTGGTTTGTTGCGGGGAGAGAGAGATGAGGGAGTGGAGCATGAGAAGGTAGAGCAACGCAGCAGTGAATTGGAATCAGACAAGGAAGGCGGGGAAGGTGAGGCATGGAGAGAGAGAGAGAGAGAAAGAGTGAGGGAGAGAAAGGGGAGGACGAAATAGGAGGAACAAGAAGGTGATATGGATCTTTCAGTGGGTAGAAAATCAGTGATGTGGCAGTCTACATGGCAAAATCACCAGGAAAACAGCCTTAAGGGTGAAAAATGAACAATATTGATAATTGAGGGGTATTGGTTACTCGATTTTGTAATTGAAGATTGAATTTTAGACCAATGAATAGTTTAGGGGACCATATAGACATAGTGCCATTCATATTGGTTTTTGTTGATGGTTTTTTGTTTTAGCTTATAAATAGCAACAGCTTGTAGAGAGCTGTTTGGAGATAGAGAAACTCACGTACAATTTTGGCAGATATAAATGAAATTACTACAGCGTGTACAATAATTGACTAGTAGATCCCGTCTTAAAAAGATATTTTATTTAAAAGCTAGATACTGTAAAAAATTATTCTGTAAAAATAATTTTTAGAAATTAATATGAACATGACCTGATATTTTTTCCCTACATGTAAACACTCCATGACGCACGGCCATCATGTCTTGGTAGCTAATTATCCTTTGTGTTACTACATAATGGCGTGATATTTTGGTGGGCTGGGTTTAGACTTTAGATGTTTAACTTGATATGTAACCTGTGGGAAAGTTTTGTCATAAAAAGAAGAATAAAAAACCATATAGAGCCCAATACAAATAAAACAACAGAGCCCAATACGGGTTCAAAAAACAGAGCCTAATAGGCCCGATTCTCTAGGCCGTAGTAGCCTCCTCAGAAAAAAAAAGAAGTTTGGACATATGTAACGCTGTATATCTCCAAAATTCCAAAAGTGATATCGTGCGCGAAAATTTTCCGTTCTAGCCTGTTCGATCGCACGACTCGGACAACGCGACACGCGTGCGCGATCGTGCGGTCGTACCGCACGACTCGATCGAGCTTCGATGCGTGCGGTGCCGGACCGCACGATCGCGGCTGCGTGTCGCGTCGCCCGAAGTCATGCGGTCGGAACGGGGCTAGAAACGGAAAATTTTCGCGTACGATGTCAGTTTTGGAATTTTAGAGACATACAGCGTTACATATGTCCAAATTTTTCGAAAATCTAGAAAACAGTATATAATTTGTAGCTATTTAAATGAGATCCACCGACATAGACTCATTTTTCAACTTTAGCGTTACTCTCCTCTCCTCCTTCATCTCTGACGATGGGTTCACCGTACTCTTCGGACATAGAGAGAGACCGAGGAGGTAGAGGTCCGGTGGTAGGCAGCGGTAGAGGGTGGTGGGCGGTGATAGCAACACACTAAATATTAGGTTGGACAGGGTGGTAGCAGCAGGGAGGGGGTATGACGGTGTGGCTAGATGGTGAGGTAGCCATTGGCCGTCGGTGGTGAAAGAGGGGGCGGGAGGAGAGGTGTAGAGCTACTTATGTCGGAGAAAAGAGGGGAGGAGGAGCGATAGCGAGGGAATGGCAGGGAGAAAAGCTGGGGAGCAGCAATGGGAAGGAGGCCGGGGAGTGGTGTTGAGTGGGAGGGGAGGGAGATATCCTGTTAAACTGAGGTCTAATGGAATACCATGTTGTAGTAGCCATCGAAAAAAAATTACAGTCTCAAAAGAAAAAAAAATGCCTACACTATCGGTTCCAAGGCCCAACTACTCCCACGCCTCCACGCGAACACCACCTGGAATCGGCCTAGACCGCAAGTGCACGTCTTGTCTAGAGCCGCGCCGGGACAGGGTGCGACGAGAAGCCTCTCGAGACGGCGCCACGGAGCGCATAGGAAGCGCACATACACACCACGCCCGCGGGGGATAAGCTTCCGCCTCCGCTCCTCCCACCGCTCACCGCCGCCTCGCCCCAGCCCCGCCTCCTCCGGCGACCGGCCCGACGAGCTAGGCATGGCCGTCCTCCTCCGCACCACCACCTCCGCCACGGCCACGACCACCGGCTCCTCCTCGACCCTCCTCGCGACCACCTTCCGCCGCGGCCGCCTCCTCCTCCTCCCGCCCCGCGCCTCGCCGCCGCGCCGCGCCTTCACCGCCCGCGCCTCGGCCGAGCCGCTGGAGGTCTGCACCAAGGCCTCCGTCACCGTCCCCGGCCGCCTCGGCGACTGTGAGTTCTCTATATATGTGTGCGTATGCGTGTGCGCGTTATTCCTGTTAAGCATTCAAAAAAATGCAAAGGATTGGATGAATTAGTAATGTAAGTGGGTGTTGAGCGTTATTTTGATTTGGATGTTAGTATGCTCAGTTTGTGCTAGATAAGAGAGAAAAAAAACTGCAATTGCGAGTGTCAATTATTTGATGCTTTGAGGGATGGTGGTATTGCGTGTTTGATTTCCATATTCATGTGATGAATGGTTTCTGAGTATACTTGTAATGAAACCAAATGCGTGGAGGTAGGTTATATATAGCAGCGTCAGTGATGTGGTTGTAGATATTACAGCGCATAGTTGGGACTGCCCCAAATTTGACAAACGACGTTTGGGTATGCGTGCTTCTTTCAGTTATCACCTCTGCATATTTGGTTGTTAAATGCTTGCCCACAAGATCTACATGACAACATGAACAATGTAAGTTCTTGGGTTCATGTGGCTAACCCTGATGCGTTGGGAAAGCCTGATGCATTTTTTGTTGGTCAATGTTCATCTGGGGGAGTATTTCATCAATGTTTGGAGATGGTTGATGTTGATATTGGTAGTATATTGGGAGACAGACGAGTTAAGAAGATCTTTGGAGTGCACCATTTCAATTTATTGCTCAGTGGAGTTGCTGCCTAAATATATCAGGTATTTGTAGTACTATAAAAATGGATGGGTTTATGTTTTTCCAATTTATGTTAGCCGGCTAATTGCAAAACATTATTTCACACGCAGACATGCTGCTGCACATTTCACTAGGTTAGAGCCATTTCTACTAGAGTACTATAATGTAAATATGCATTCTGCAAGGGCACATTAATATCAGCATCTGATTGATATAAAAAAGGTGGGCAACATTGGTGTTCCTAGAATCCAAGAGCATGAAGTACTGTCTTCCGTGACATTAGGAGTGTAATGCCACAACTTATAAATTTAGTTGCATTGCGCCTTTTTATGTTCTACTGTTGAAACAATTCCATCATTCTGAGTTAAATTTCACATATTGGTCGCAGGTCCTTTCACACAGAGAGTTTTGTTGACAATAGAGGAGAAACACCTGCCATATGATATAAAACTAGTTGATCTCGCTAACAAACCAGATTGGTATGTATCTGGATGACAACTAACTTTTCAGAATGCATATTGTTGGTGGCTGTTACTTTGCTTGATTGCTCTATGACCACCATGTTTTGTCTCACTTCACCAGGTTTTTGAAAATTAATCCAGAAGGTAAGGTGCCTATTGTGAAGCTTGAGGAGAAATGGGTTGCTGATTCTGATGTTATAACTCAAACAATAGAAGAAAAGTACCCTGAACCATCCTTGGCAACTCCACCAGAAAAGGCTTCAATGTACGTAGTATTTCCAGTGCATTCATTAATAGTTATCACATAAAATCAATAACTGTGACACGGTTATACTAAGCTATCTGCAAGTATAGATTATTACCTTTTTTACTTTTGGTTTTGACATTTCCTGGTATTTTTTTTACTATAAGGTAATATGGCATTGCTGTTGGTACTAGCGTCCTAATCATTGTGCGTAAATTTCTTTGCAGAGGGTCAAAAATATTTTCCACATTCATTGGTTTCCTCAAAAGCAAAGATCCCAGTGATGGGACAGAACAGGCACTACTTAGTGAGCTGACTTCATTCGATGGTTATCTAAAAGACAATGTAAGTGGGCCTAATGGCAATATTAATGTCTCGTGACATAGTCCAACTAGTATTGTGGTTTGACAAGAATAGCTATACTTGTACAATGTTGTGGCCCTATCTACTTGCCATATCCACGTTGTGATTTTAAAAATTCTTTTGGGTCACAGACATATCTTATATCTCACCATCTCTATGCATTACATGAGATCAAACTATGTGAACACAAAAGCAAACATGAAAGAAGTTCCTACAATAGTTGGAGAAAAGGAAGGCCTAGAAATTATTGCATTGATAGGAATGAATAGCGGAAAGACCTACATGTTAAATTCTAGGACTAATATTATCCAGCGCTTAGGTTAGTTTATCAGTTCATATTAGATTCTTAGGTCCATACACCATTATGTTCAAATGAGTATGAATTAAATTTATTGAGCTCATTGAACCAAATAATCTGTGGAATCATCTCGGTTCTTCTTTTCTTTGCTCTGACTTTTTTTTTGGTCTTTTGGTTTTCATCCTGGTGTGCAATCATCAAATCCATCAATTAAGTTGTTAGCTGTTTGGAGCTTGTAGTTAAATCATGCAAAATCAAAGTACACATAATTCGCTCTGCATAGTGTGACCAATTAATCTTAGCTAGACTTGCTTAGCTGGTATTGTTCTTAGCAGGTGATTGTGGTTTGTGTGGCTCTTATGTGCTTATGACTAGAATGTTTCTATATGCTATCTTCAAGTAGAATGCCCTTCAAGCCTTAATTATGTGTGCTTAGGTTCTTTGCATTGTTTGTCTTCATGTTATGACAATTTTGTGCCAAACTGCACATTCGTGATTGCAGGCATCTACTTTTATCTTCATATTTCAGATATCTTATGCTGACCAATTTATTACACTTATGGCACATTATACCCATATCAAGTGATGGTACTAGTTTTATAATCACTTGATCAGAAAGTGTTAAACGTACAAATTTAGATGCTGTTGCTTGTCCATATCCTATTATATGGTGGTTTGGCACTTCAATGATTTTAATAAACAGAATGCCTATCTGCAAGCTTTATATTTCAGGGTGTTATATTTGTTTAATAACATGACCTCTCATAAGGAGTAGATTTGTGTATGGTGATTTACCATTTGCATAGTGTTTTCTCCGACATGTGCTTCAGCAGTAGTCAAAAGCGGAACTGTCTTCAAATCATGTTCAAACTCCCATAAGATGATAAGACATAAGAGTTTATAAGTAAAGATACTTGGATTAACTTAGCTCAGTTCAATATGATGAAATATCTCAACTTGCATTTTATTTGTGCACAAGATGTTGTTTACTTCACCAAGAACCTTTTATGTTGACTTACTAGTTTTGTTGTTAATACTCATTCTGCATAGCTTAGCTGAAATTAACTATGTACTTGATCTTAGATGCTATTTGATGCAGGGTCCATTTATCAACGGTGGAACAATTTCTGCTGCTGATCTCTCTCTTGGTCCGAAACTATATCACATGGAGACAGCTCTAGGTCACTATAAGAATTGGTCTGTTCCAGATTCACTTTCACATGTGAAAACATACATGAAGGTATATTATTCAACTTTTTGTGCAAGAAAGATTACATTTGTCTTTTTGGTAGTTGGTACTTGATTTTCCTTCCTGAACTGACCTGACATGTAAATGAACTAGAGTTTCATGCCATTTTTTCACCTAATGGGCACCCATTCAAAAATGAACATGTAACTTGGGTAGTTATCAAAGGTGCAATAGGTTTGTCTTTCTATCATTATGCAAATATCAGTTACTGAGTAGTTGCATGGCATGTGCGCAGTGCCCTCAATCACCTAAATAACATTTAGTTTCTGTTTGCACTCCTAAATAGGTTTATTTAATCATGATTTATACTAAACAGCGCAGTGCAGTGCCCCCAATCACCCAAATAACATTTAGTTTCTGTTTGCACTCCTAAATAGTTTATTTAATCATGATTTATACTTAACTGCGCTGTTTAGTATAAATCATGATTAAAGAAACCTATTTAGGAGTGCAAACAGAAAGTAAATGTTATTTGGGTGATTGGGGCACTTCACCGAACAGCTGACCCATGATTCCAAAGCTTATGTTGCATCATCTATGAGTTGAGTTTTGTACACATGTCCTAAATCTTTAGTAGTAGTGATGACCTATTCTTATGTTCAATACATAGTGCAAGTTACCCTTATAATAACTGTCTTATACTCCTTCGATGTACTTTTACACGTCCTAAATCTTTAGTAGTAGTGATGACCTTTTACTGATAGATTAATGTATTATGTAAGCTATCAGTTCATGGGGGTTTCACTATTAAATTTTTAGGCATACCACTAAGAAGTGTGGGTGTTGGGCATCCTATTCTAACTTCAGCATCTGAATTTTCTGTTGCAGACAATTTTCTCAATGGATTCGTTTGTCAAAACTCGGGCTCTGCCAGAGGATGTCATTGCTGGATGGCGTCCGAAGGTCATGGGTTAAGTCACATTTGTAAAAAATGTAAAGGCATTCATATAGACTGTATTGTACTCTTCATAGAAGCAAGACCTATATGGCACACAAATATTTTCATATCGAGACTACTTTGTTGCTGCTATGTGTCCTGGAACGACGACGATTATGATAGGATGCATGGTTGATACTTTCCTAATGAACTGGGTGTCTGGGTATTAGTCTGTTGGTTAGTCAGATCGAAATTTGGACGTTTGTGGCACCATCGCGCGGACAAATTCTACAACTAGCATCGAGCGTTAAAAAATTCCAACTCTGGCCCCCCGTTTCGGCGCACGATAGATCATCCGAGCGTACGATCCAGTAGACGCCGACACCTGTCCGGTCGTGCGTACCGGACCGCACGACTACATCTGAGCACCGTCGTGCGGTCGGTACCGCACGCGTCTCTCATCTGTGCTCGCGTGATTTTATTCGCCGCCGACCGCCGCGCGCGCATTCGTGACCGCGGCGGCGCGCTACTGGGAGGAGCTCGTTCGCTTGCTTGCACACGTGTCGCATGGGCAGTATATGTGCATGGCATGGCCCCTCTTCTTTTCTGAACACACATACGTAAAGGCTGAAACAATAGCGCGAGGGAGGGAGAAGAAGCTCATTTGGCTCAGTTGTAGTTGGAGTTCAGCGAGAGTGAGGGAGGCAGTGAAGAGAAGTGAGTGAAATCACGTAATTTAAGTTGTTTTCGTTTAGAATCAGGGGATTTAGCAAGTACAAAAGTTGTAGATCGCCTGGTGAGCTTCAAAAAGAGATAAGTCTTGTACCCGTGCAATTTATTTTTATGTATGTCATTAGTCCATAATTAAGCAAATCGTCTTTTGTTAAGTTATTTTTGTTTGGAATCAGGAGATTTGGCAAGTACAAAAGTTGTAGATCGCTTTGTGAGCTTCAAGTAGAGGTAAGTCTTGTGCCCGTGCAATTTATTTTTATGTATGTCATTAGTCCATAATTAAGCAAACCGTATTTCGTTAATGTTATTTTATGTCAATCTTTCATACGCTATATATTTGTAGCAAATCTTCCATATATTACATATGAGGTATTGTTTAGTATATGTAATGTTGTGCTTTATTTTTAGTGAACATATGTATGGAGTTCTCATTTTTTTTGTGAACATACGGTATGTTAGGCATGATGTATTTTTCTATATGTTATGTAGTTTCATTTTGTGAAAAAATATGAACTTGTAAATGTGTAGACGTTGACAAAGTACATATTTATGTTAGAGCATTTGTAGGTGATAACAATAGTAGCAGGATTAGAAATATACAATTAGTACGCTTAGGAAGTAGTACATACAATGCGTGCGTGGTAAAAATAAATTTAGTACAGTAGAATTAAAATACAATATGATAATACAATGTATAGTACAATTAAATAAATTTCGTATGAAGTAAAAGTTAGAAAAGAAATGTAAAAAATTAGTAATTGATTTTTGCATTAATCGAGAAAACATGAAATAAAAATAAAATATAGATTGAGAGCTAAAAATTTTATTAATCGATATTGTAGATTATAGGAAGGGTACATAATGAACATGTAAATCTGAAAGTACGGTAGTGGGGGTTTGATGGTATGATTATTGCATGTTGTGTACTAAGATAGTTTATTATGCACTTATGTTAGGTATGCCATGGCTGAGATTCAAGATTTGTTCATATTCTACGGCGGTGGTCTCAGATGCGTGACGGGCCGTATGGGGCGGACTGTCAAATTGTCGCCGGACCATGATCAGGCACCGTCCGAACGCCATGAGCTTGTCTGAGCTACGGCGGAATGTTCGTTCGGCGTTCGATCGGTACACCGCAAGAAAGAAGTTACGGATCGAGGCATTCTATGCCGCAATGGTGGGTGATGCAGGGGAGAGCAAGTGGCAACTTCGAAGGTGACCAATGATGCATCATGGGCCAACTACATGGAGGTCGTGTGCAACCACGATTTGAGATATATGCCAAGCCAATGGTGTATGTGGAGTTCGTGGAGAGGCGAATCATCCGGACAGTTGGATATGATCTTTCTTTGGTGAAGATGTAGTACTTGGGAGAACATGTGGGCGAGAAGTGGGTGATGAAGACCTCGTGAAGCGTGCGGACAATTTCGAGCCAACGAAGGTGTGGGGAGAGGTGGTGGGCGCCGTATTGGATCATGAGTACCTTGCGGATCGGTGGAAGAAGTGGGGAGCGAGGAGGGCGAGAATGTGGAAAGCGAGCGATTCGGAGAGGGCGGCGATGGCGGCGAAGGTACAATTGGAGGGGTGGTGGGTGGTGTTGTGACCACCGGCGTTGCGTGACGTGTCGTCGAGGATCGGGCGACAACGCAGCGGCATCTCTAGTTCTCGCCACAGCGGAGGAGGCGCATGGGGTTGGCGAGACACACTCATTTTGGGGCGATGCTTGATAATAAAGTGCTGCCAGCGAGCTATTGCTAGATATACCGTGAACATTAGCGGACGTATCGGTGCCGAGTCAAACCGGACACGTACATTGTGAAGTGTGGCGGGTCTGTCTGGCAAAGTTCGTGCACAGCGGTACAAGGGCGCTGGCACGGTGTTTCGGATAACGGTGCTACATGATCACAGTTGCGAGCTTGCGGGGCCAATACATAGGCACCGCAACATGACATCATCTTATGTTGCGGAGCTGGTGAGCCACCTCATCGTGGTAGATGTGTCTATTTCTCCAAAGGTTCTAATGGCAGAGGTAGCGAATATGGTGGGATTTCAAGTCAGCTACAAGAAGGTATGGCGGGCGAAACGAAAGGTGTTGTATCGTATGTTTGGGACTTATGAGGAGGCGTACGACCTTGTTCCAAGAATGCTACAGCAAATTGCAGGATCAAACCCAGGCACGTACATTAACAGGCAGGAGAGAGTGCATCCTACGGAGGGTCCAAATTGTTTTATTCTTGATAGAGTGTTCTGGGCCTTCCATCAGGCGATTGAAGGGTTCAGGTGGTGCCGTCCAGTGCTAACGATGGACGGGACGTTCCTATCGGGCAAGTATAAGGGTACTATCCTTACCGCAATTGCAGCTGATGCAAATGACCAGTTACTCCCTGTGGCATTTGCAATTGTTGAGAATGAGAGTACGGAGAGCTGGCTTTGGTTCCTTGCAAATGTGAAGCAAGCTATAGTGCACGATCGCCCCGAAGTGTGTGTTATCTCGGACCGCATGTCTGAGCTTGATGTGCAGATTGCGAACGATGCTGAATGGGACGCAGCCCCCTTCCAGTGGAATGATCTGAAGAATCGTTGGTGCATGAGGCATCTCGCAGCGAACTTCCACAGAAGGTTCCGTAGCAAGGACCTAATGAAGATGTTCAAAAAGCTATGTATGCAGAACCAGAAGCGGAAGTTCGAGACCTTGTGGAGGCAACTCGATCAGGAGGCTAGCAAACATGTGCAGACAGAAGCTGGGGTTGAGCGCCATCGATTGGGCCATCTAAGACCTGCACAACCGCGTCCTCATTGTGTCTGCATTTTCGCCACGCGGGTTGAGCGCGGCGGCTTGGTATCAGGCGGTACTGTGGACCGAAGTTCTCCCTCCTTTCCAAGAGAAGATCTTCCTTCGGTGACCCACATCCTACTGGACCCTCTATTTCCGACATGGTATGTTTCTACACGACGGAGAAGGGGCTGGGGCTTCGATCAATTTAAAGAGTTCTCTATGTAGGGACCGGGGGACCAAGAAAACGACGCAGCTGACACGTGTTCACAAGGGTAGGGTAGTCACGGGGGCCCCTCCAAGCGGGTGTCATCATGTCATTTTATGGCTTGCTCATTTTTTCTACGCGTGCCCACCTAAGCGGGTGAGGGTCACCCACTGCACAGACTAGATGGGGCCAGCTTTGTGCGTCGACATGACCAAAGCGCAAAGCAGATCGCGCGACGCACGCTGCGGGAAAGAGAGGTCAGCGTTACGCAGCGAGTAGACAGTGACTTGTCAAGACGAGACGGGACAAGTGGCCTGCTTTACGTAGTGACAAGGCGAGGCGAGGACGAGTCATCTTTGGCGATGACAACACAAGACTTGGCGACTTTACGCGGTGAGGGGAAAGAGTGTCTGCTACGCATTGACAAGGCGAGGCGGGCGGCTTTACTTTACGTGATGATGGCACAAGCTGGTATTGCTTTGTGCACAGTTGAGATGGGCCAACCCTGCACTGTTTCATTAATTCACGGGGCACCTTTTCATGGTTCGAAATTAACCGCACCATTCCAACCTCTGAGCGTACATAAGGAGATGAAAGGGATTGGATATAAGGCACTACAGAATTCAAACCCCACACCTTCAAGATGGACAAGCGGCAGAAGGCACAATGGGAGAAGATGCAGAAGCAATGGGAGGAGACTCGCGACATAGCAAGAGCTGCGGTGGCCCGCGACGAACGGGCGAAGGCAGCTGCGGAGCGGGCCCAAGAAGCGGTGCGTGCGAGGAGGACAGCTCCCCGAGAAGATATCCCGCTTTGCACCGACCCTATCCCGGCGGTTCCAACGACGCGTTCGCCGCAAGACCCGCCAGAGGGGGAGATCCATGTAAGTTTGTCAAGTCGAAGCAGCGGCTTAGCCTGGGTATGCGCTACTGGGGTTGCACAAACTACTCCAGTGACTATCCGGACCGACGTTGGGACACACGCACCTATCGGCGGCGGTAAGAACGGCCGACGGCGTGTTCCTCCCCACTACTTCTCGTTTCATGTCCGCACTAACATTTCTTTTGTACTCGCAGTCCCCAGAACCCCTGTGCGGGTATCGCAAGTGGATTGACCAAGAGATCCACCAATACGACCAGTGGACTCTCGACTTCCACGAGTGGAATGATAGAAGGACTCAGAGATTCGCGAGGCGAGCGTCGGAGCGAAGAGCGAGCGAGCGTATCGTCGGAGACGCAAGCTCATCACGGCGTGCACGCGTAGGAGTCTGGCTTCGCGAAAGAGAACGCGAAAGGAAGAGGAAGCTAGCGCCAAGGCAAAAGAGGCAGCGAGGAGTTCGGCGCAGGTCGTCGGGAAGGGAAAATGGCCCGGTCCACGCAATAGGTGGGGCTGTTCCGCGCTGGTCCCGTCAATGGCCTCGGTTATTAGGTTGTGTGTGTTCGTGTTTGTTTTCGTCCGCATAACAACGCGCACATGTATCGTAGGAGTGTGTCGGTTTGTTTTCTATCGTGTAACTTTGTGCGCTATGTTATTTTCATGTTTACCTTTGCATTCAATTCTTCATGTCCTCAATATAAACATGTTCTTATTTACCAGCCGTTTCTACGCTAATCGTATGTTCATCTTGTCATTTCAATATTCTTCTTAATCTCTTTTAGCAATATAAATAGCAAGTTCAGACGGATTAAATAATATGACATATGAGGACTTCAATATCCAAATGTACAAAAAAAAAACTAAATGAAAAGACATCAATCTGTACTTTTCTCATTTTGACAAATTGCTAAAATTTCAGAACTTTTCATAGTTTTAAGTAGATTTGTGATTTTAATATATTTTAATGTACTCATAATCTGAGGTAGTCATAATTATGAATTTTCATCCTCACATATTGGTCTATATTGACAAATTTTTTCAGAATTATTGGACTCTTTTAAGGCACTTTTTCAGGTAACTTTTGAAGCTCAATTGGAATGCACAAACTTTCACATAGTTTTGAGCACTTTTCTGATTTTCATATATTTTAATGCACTCATAATCTGAGGTATTCATAATTATGACTTTTCATCCTCACATATTGGTCTATATGGATAAATTTTCTCAGAATTATTGCACTCTTATAAGTCATTTTTTCAGCTAGTTTTTGAAGCTCAATTGGAATGCACAAACTTTCGCATAATTTTGAGCACTTTTCTGATTTTCATATCTTTTAATGTGTTCATAATCTAAGGTAGGAATAATTATGACTTTTGATCCTCACATATTGGTCCAGATGGATAAATTTTCTCACAATTATTGCACTCTTCTAAGTCATTTTTTCACATATCTTTTCAAGCTCAATTGGAATGCAAAAACCTCTCAAACTCCTACTTATATTGCAATGCCTACAACGAAAATATCAGAATTATGATTTTTACAAATGTTTTCAATATACTTTTAAGTAAGTAATCAAACTCTAAAATTAATCATATGTATCAGTTTTCACATTTTTATAACTACATTAAGATGAAAGAATTACTATCAAACTTCATGTGTTCAATATGTTTCAAATATTTTTTCAGATAGTTGTTACAACAAAATTACACAAGCAGTAAACTGAAATGTACATAAAATTCATATGTTTCAAACATCATTTCATATATCCAAAATTATTTTTATTCTAAATATAACCTTACAAATACATCTAAATTCTATACGTTTGGGGAAATATAACTTTACATATATGATATGTAAAATTAATTCTATACATATCTAAAATTTTATTCATTCCAAAAATTTATTATATACATGTAAATATTTTCTACATACAACTTCACAAATACAATTTTATCTATTACAAAATTTAATTTTATACATGTAAATCTTTTGTACATACGGTCGGATGTGCGGTCGGAGGCCTGGACGGGCGCTCGGTCACGATCGATCGTGCGATACGGACCGCCACGACCGGTGCTACAGTGTAGTCGTGCGGTCCGGTACCGCACCGCACGACCGGACAGGTGTCGGCGTCTCAGCGATCGTGCGCTCGGATGATCGATCGTGCGCCGGAACGGGGGGTCAGAGTTGGAATTTTTTGGCGCTCGATGCTAGTTGTGGAATTTGTCCACGCGATGGTGCCACAAACGTCCAAATTTCAGTCAGATCTACAAACGATACATGAACCTAGTACATTATTGTCAGAGGTGCCAAAGTTTGCTGTATGTGCTAACACGAGATTAGGTGCAAGAAAGTGCTTCACTGATGTTAAGGCAAGAGGCCACAGGCTGAAGTGCTTGCTTTTCACACAAAGGCAATCATTTGATGAAATTGTGGCCTGTAATCTACAAAAGATAGGTCTAAGTATATGGAGTACATGCAATAAGTCTTTCTCTAATTATGAAGAACATAAGGCGGTGGCAATCCATGGAATACATTTCGAGGAATACTTTCTTTGTTAGGAAATGCTAATCGATTATTAGTGAGAAGAGACTCTTGATGACTGCTGGGGGCTCCTAGTAGTTATGTAATGCCAGGTGTCAAGTTGTCATCCTTATTAACTTACTGAGTTTGTATAAAATGGAACAGTGAGCAAACTTCAGAGTAATTCTTAAGTTACCGATAGTAAGTGAGCATCAGAGCATTTCTAAACAGATATGAGAACCGTTTATTGTCTTACAGAACTAAACTATTCTTGGAAATAACAATATTGAAATTATTGTTATTATACTTAACACAGTTCTGTACTGCTGCACACAGAATAAGCTCGCTCTTGTTATTATACTTAACACAATTCTTTCTTTTCTAGTGTTGGTCAATTTTGTTCTTCCTGTGTTATGTAAGCTTAGACTTATTGCATTGATGATTTGGCATGCCATGTTTTTTATGTATTTGATCCACTATGGTGCAATGCAATATATCTTATTTTTGAAGACTTCTAGACTGTTTCCGCATTGCCTTAGTCTGATACTGCTCTGTGACGCACGCATGCGTTAGCATTGCATGGTTACGTGCATGAACAGTTGCCAAAAATGTTGTATCTGTGAAACTTGGGTTGGCTGGTTTTCTAATCGCCGGTTGCCTGTGTTAACAAATACCGACACACATAGACAACGGTTGTCTACACTATTGTGCATGTCCTTAGGATGTGTTTTGTGGCTCGCCATGTTTTGGGATTTCGGTAAGAGACCACTATTGTACACTATTGTACTCGTTTGGTAGTTTTGATTTCTTCTTGCTAAGCGTTTTGGGATTTCGGTAGGAGATCACACTTGTACTCCGCACCTTGTACTTATCTAGCCATTTGCCCCACCTGTGATAGGTTCGTTCCTTAGCAAAAATTTGGCACAATTGTGGCAATTAATGTGGCTTCCAAAAATCTGTGTCTTGCCGGCAACCAAGCAAGTGTATCTGATCTTTTTAGCTGGGTTTGAGTCGCTTTGATCAAGCAATGGAAATGGAAAAATGGGGTCCTAGATGCTGCATCTGCTTGATCGATTGTCCAGGCTTGTTGTTCCAGCATGCTTGATGTACTCCCGATATCACCATCAGCAGCCGAAGTTATGGAGCGAGCCTTCTTTTAATTTCAAGCTAGGGTTTCACGCACGGACGATAACATTACCGAGCATCTCAAGGACGATAGCGTTCGCAAACATGTTCTTTCACGCCCGTACGTCTTCCTCCGCGCTCGTGGCTGCCTGCTGGCCCACGACGAAGTCGGTGCGAGCCACCGGCGAAAAGGAAGAGACGGGCTCGGGACGTCGGGCGAGAGAACCTGCTCCGTCGCCGGTGCTTTGCGTGACGCGAGCCCGGGATTCGCTTTCGGGGACAGTTGCGGCACGGGCATCTCCCAATCCCACGGCGGTGTGGCCGGGCCTGAACCGTTTCTTTCAGATTAGCCGGGCTGCGTGCGTCTGGACAACTGGACTCGATCGAGCATCAGCCAGCGGAACTTTTTTTTTTAAGACGGTGTATGTATTCTCGGTCTCCGTATTTCTATACATACGTGGAGAGGGCACAATCGGATGTGTGTACCCATGTACGTCTGCATTGTAATCGAAAAAAATTGAAAACGCATTCCGTGTCATGCGTCACAAACAGTCGTTTGGCGCGTTTGCAAGGAGCTGAACGCGTTGATGGCAATTTCAGTTATTTTCTACTCCTGAATCAGTTCTCTGGCCACTAGGCATTCAGTATTTGATTTTTCTATAGATCTCCGAGCCCCATCGCCAAGGCTGCCAGTACCAAATTGCTTTTATCTAACTTTCAAACAAAGTATCTTTATAAGAAGAATTTATAAATCAATTGTAGCAGATACTATAGTCACTTCATGTAGATTAGTCAAAATTATACGTGAGTATATCACTATCTCTATGCTCTCTCGTGTAAATAGTCAAAAATCAAAAATTCTAACCAAAAGATATAAACTACAACTTAAAAGGAGCAATAGGGAGGCAAAGATAAAGATAGCTGAGGCGTGAAGTCACAGCACCACGTTGTCCCTGTGCTCATCTGCCCGGCCTCCATCAACCGCTGCCCGGTCGGCCGAGGGCCGGGCAACTCCGGGCCCAGGCCCACGCGTCCCCCTGGCGCAGCTGCTCGTGGCCGGGCGCGCGCGGGTCCATGCCCCGGCTGCCTCTCTCGATCGCCGCTCCGATCGCGCGCGCGCGTCCAAACTGCCACGAGCTAGCTAGGAGCGCCGGGCATGCACTGTCACTGCCACAGCGGCATCCATCGGCATCGGCACTGCCCGCCGCATGGACGCTTGCCGCTCGTCCGCTTGTGGCGCCGCATGGACGCTTGCCGCTCGTCCGCCGCATCGGCATGTGGGACGCGCCGCTGTTGCGTGATAGAAAGCTAGGTGTTAACGTGGAATGGGCGGAACAAATGGATAAACGGGACGTGCGGAGGCAGTGCAGTGCGGTTCACTTGCATCCCCGCGCGCGAGCCCCCACCCTGCCCGCCTGGCCGGCCGTGTCGTTGTCGCCGTGCGCTTGTCGGGCACCGGCGGCCCATGAACCCCTGTCGTCCGGGAAGAAACCGCCACGTGCTGCCTCCGGCCGGCCGCATGGACGCCGTGCGCAGATGAGCTGAACTGTGTACGTTGTACGTACACGCGCGATCTCTGCAGGGTGATCACGTCAAGAGACGTCTCCCGTCGACGTCAAAGAATTCCGGTGCGTGAGGCCGAGAGCGTCGGGACGGCGCGTCGCGTTAGCGCACTGCCGTGCGACATGGTAATCCGTGCTGCCGACGGACGGAGGGCCGTGTACGTACGTGAAACCGAGAAGCTTTTGTGAGGTGCATATCACGATTGGCCGGACTCGCGCTTCGTTCCTTTGTGCACAACACATTTCTGGGGATGGGTGCTCGCTTGCTTGCCTTCTCTCGCCGGTGTCAGATGCCAGCGCCACGTCTGGCGCCTCTCCATGCTTGGCAGCTCATGCACGCTTGAGAAGCTGTCATACGCAGAGTTGCTTGTTTTCGCACTGGTTGGTGTTGAAAAAGGTGACCTGTATTTATACTGTGTTCATGTATGACACTTTATCGTCTTATATCAACATGCTATAACAAATATATGCACATATTATATCAGTCGTGATATCAATCTGTAGCAACCGATTCTGATTCAATCTCCTCTCCGTGTAGGACTCGGTTTCCTCACTCTATGTGTCCCAGTAGCCCATGGGAAAGCAAGCACGCCATTGTAATCTTTCCTCATTATAGTGATTTGCTTTTAAGTGTCCGTGGATTTTTTCCGTAAGTGTTTTTCACGTAAAAATTCGTGTCTCTTATCTCTATTTTCTGTATATTATTTGCAACAAATAGTATCATAGCACAGGAATTAGAGTTTGAGAGAAAAAATCCATCAAATCCGAGTCGCATTAGATATTGCGGTCTCCAAAGCCAAGTCGCATGGCATGTTTTCGTGCATCCTCGTCCGTGAGCAATGAGTGATAAAAGGCCTGACGCGTCATAGAGAGCAGGCAAACCAAGCATATCACACGTCTTCATCTCGCGCTTCGTCTGCATCAACCAACGTGTTTCTTCGTCAACCTCAATCCGCGAGAGCAGCAGGCATTTATTTTTCCTCCCGCACGGCGCACAACACGTTTTTTTCCTCGTGTGATCGATTCATTAGCGCATACGGCATCAACTAGGCCCTAGTAGCCTCACGTTCAACATGTGAAAGTTAGCAGTCAAGAAAGAAGGGAAAAGTGGCACATGACCCGAGGCCAAATAAAAGGCAAGCAGCAGGCTATGCGAAAAGAAATCGGCAGGAGATCAAGTAAAAAAGCATGGAGCCCAAAGAAAGAATCAGGTGCTGTCGTCTCTTTTTTGAAAACTGATTTTCTGTGTTTTTTCCCATAGAAATTGCTAAGTGCACACTAAAATCGTACCAGGAGTTTTCCTTTATGAGAATTTTATTAGGTATAAACTCACAAGTTTATCAAAGGCAAGAGCTAAAATCCATTCGGACTCTATCACAACCAAGATACATCTCTATCTCTTACATGTCTTTAGCACCATGAAAGATAGGAAGAAATAAATATAAACAAAAAACAAAGCAAATCAAAAGCACAAGAAATTATCCATGACACAATTCACTTGGGCAAGTTTTGGATGTTTATGTCACTTGGGAGAAGAATATTTTACAATCGCTCTCTCAGAATAGTAGAGTTATAAGTCTAGAGCACATACACACAAGAGACGACAATACAAAGAAACACTAACTCTAATCTCTCAAGTTCTAAGTTATCTCTCTCCTCAACACATAAGGTTTATACCATGAAGGCTTCTACCTCATACCAAACCCTAAATAACCAGCAACTCCTTAGTGGATCATACCACTTATAAATAGGAAAACCTAGTAATCCACACACAAACGGGTTTTATATTACATACTTATACGCTTTTCAGAACGTGACTTCCATAAGGCTCTATAAGCCCGTTACGCACTCCATCCTCAAAGACGTGACCTAAATTACTTAGGTTAATGTTGTGGTTTTGCAAACCGCTAATCCATCACTGTATTGGATAATTTTCTCAATTGCTACCAACCGATCTTCATGAAGATATGATGCCCACATCTCATCGCCAAGATCAAATGCTTGCACCGAGACCGTCACCACTTGAAACATCCATGTCTTAAGGCACACCACATTATACTACAGTTCGTGATGCTCAATTACTTGCTACCAAGATCATGTGTACTTTGAGAACTATCACCACTTGAAACGCACAAGTTCAATTGACACACCCCATGCATGAACTGCCTTTTTATGACCCTTGTGTTTCTCCTGGCTTCTAGACTTGAGATGATGCTCCACCGGACTTACGTAACATGCCACTGCCACCAAGTCTTGGTCTTGTCGTTGAGCACAAATGACATGCACGTGACTCTCATTTATAACACATGCATGGACACATTATGACTCACACTTGTATGAAAACTCTATGACTAATAATTGCATGGACATCGCCATGACTAACAACCCAAAATAAACTCAACTTAGCTCAAGAACAAAGGGCCAGTCTGATCGCTAGCACCACTCTGATCAAACCACCATACATTGGCGGTCAAATCGCTCCACTCCAGCCATACCGTGTTTACAATGCCAATACTACCACATCAAGTCTCAGCTCAAAATCTTCAAAAAGACATTCTCTGTAAAATTACTACCACCAACAAAGAGCCGATACTAACATAGATCGGTCAGATCTCTGTCTAACAAACGGTCAGGCAGCGACAACAGGGCCGATCTGACCGCTAACAATGAAGATGACAGGTCAAACTATAATTTCTCAAAATCAAACTCTAGTAATAAAAGTAAGACACAAGCAATATCAAATACTCAAGGCTACCACCACATGGTCTTACACCAGGACGATCACGGATGATGTATCAATGGATGTCATATTTTAGTCCTATCTGCAGATCTAGTGCAATCACAAGCAGAGTTAGAACTTAGAAAGAGGTGGACAGAGGGGACGAATTCCCCACCGTAAATTTCGATATTGTATTATACACTATGTTTTGCTGAAGCTGAGACTGGACAAAATTGATTTTATTATATTAAAACCGGTCAAATTATAGAACCGTTCCTTCGACACACGTAGATACATAAAAATCAACAAATAACCCACTCAGCCTATAGTCGGTGGGAATTGAACTTCGCCCTCCACCGGAAAGCCAGGGTGAGTGGACTAACCGACGGCCATTGTACCTCACACGATCCTGACTCCAAATTAACGAAACAGCATCTCCCGAAGTGCTCGGACTCGATCAGGGGTAGCGTCAAATCTCGATCTGAGCGGCAACGCAGGTTGACAAGGTTTCAGAAATACCAGTACGACACGGATGGAAACCCGGAATCCGAAAGGGATGCCTCAGCGGCGGCCATGCCGGGTAGCTCGATTTTCTCGTACGTGCTTTAGCCGGCCGCAGGACAGGACAGAATAATCCGAAAGGGATGCTTCAGCGGCGGCCATGCCGGGTAGCTCGATTTTCTCGTACGTGCTTTAGCCGGCCGCAGGACAGGCCAGGACAGAACAAAGCTAGGCGTGATGCAGCTGATGGCCTTGGCTCTGATTCGATCCACATACGTATTCTGGGCGAGTGGAGAAAGATTCTTCAGGCAGGTGCTCGATTGCCGGTGGTCTGCACAAGTCTGTGAAAGATGCAGCGGTGTAAAGTGGTCTCCCTTTACCAAGTGACGGAAAGCGTCGTGTCGCATGGACCGTCCTTCCCATTGGTTACTTTGCTCGTCGCATCCAGCTTACTCATGCTTTGTCTTCGGAAGATATGAGAGCGATCTTATACAAACTTGCGTATGAAACCTTCCATGGGACCCGGGACCCTCTATTCGAACAGCATGATATACATCGATCGGCTTTGCTAATTTTCAGTTGTCTGAATTTTTTTTCCTCTCAAGCATCTAAAACCGCAAAGTAGTAGGCTTAAAGTTACAGTATCAATAATGTAGAAGTTTAGCACAGCTTACTGCAGCTTTTAATTCTATTTGCGTCTTGTATTTGTAGGATTTGTCTAGGTTTATTTTTGTCTAGATTAGATTTTTTGTCTTTGTAGGGGTTCACCAAATACACACACACACATATTGTCTAGATTAAAATAATTCTTTGCTTCATTTTTTTTGTTCTAGGGATGAGGGGGTGAGTTATATATATATATATATATAGGAAGTGAGGGGTTATGAAAGTAGTTAGAATTCCATCCAAAGGTTGAGAAAAGTAACTAAAATTTAGGAAAATTTTAGTCGCCTGACGAATAGACAACCCTGCATGTCATCGGATCGGCCAGACGGACGGTTCAGATCACACTAGGACTGTTTGAACGCGGTGATCAGGGCAAAGGTTCTTTCTGTATCATGGTATATGGAAAACTAGCGATACTGCAATAGTAGCATCCATACCTGCCCTCTGATCTGATGAGGAGCAGTTTTTGCCGGCTACTTGCCACTGCACTGCTATTGGTTTGTTAGCATCTGTTTGGCCATGAGCCGCCTTATTTATTGCTATCTCGACTTGGGCAGATGACAAGTACTCCATCAATGTCTCCTCTGGTCATTGTGTTTATTTGGATCATGCAAATTCCAACTTTAGTTTGAGTAAACTGCACAAAATTTGTCTGTAGTTTTATGAGTTGTATATGCAAATTCCAACTTGCTATTGCTTGAAATCTGTCTTCAACTATATTTATGGTTTGAATTTGGTGGGCGTCCATTACATTTTTTTGGTTCTAAGTATGTAGAGAGGGGAGAATATCCAAGATTCTCTGGTTACTTCATTGCATCGTACTAGTACGGTGATTATGCCTAGTTGGAACGTACACCTCGATCGGAAGGAGATTTGCACAATTGGCAAATACCTGAGCTTTCCTGTTGTACATCTACTAGTGCAACACTGCAACTCCAACGTGACCTCTCATGGGAAAATCTAGTATGGTACCATGCGAAAAAGATCGCGGCGCATACATGATACACACCACACCACTCGTATGTCTTGGTGGACCTGTTATTTTATGATTTTTTTTAGGGCAGTCCTAATACTTGAAACTATGACTAGTTTCCAATCTTCTAAGACACTATGATACAAACTACAGTTTCTAATCCATGGTTTCTTCGTGTGGGACCAGATCGAATCGTGACCAATCATTTTCATTCCCTTCCCGCACATGCATTCTTCTAAGACACTATGATAAGAAACCAAGTTCATTGGCATCTTTTGCTAGTTTCCTCGGCTTTGGATCTCGTGAAGAAATAGTTTCCTCATGAAGAAACCGTTTCCTTATCTCTCCTCTTTAATTACTATACCATGTCACCAAAATACTTACATGGCAAGCCTAATTAATGTAAGAAACTGTAGCATTGGGACTGCCCTTATAACTTTTAGCTGTGACTTATGACTTTTAGACTGTTTATAAAAAATATATGAAGTAATAGGAATTCACGTATGATTTTGCTAATATAAATAGAATTGTTATAGTATGTACTACAATTAACTTATAGATTTTATTTTAAAAAACACCTCATTTGATAGTTAATGTAGAAAAACAAAATAACAGTTTTTAAAAGCTGAAAAGAAAAACTTAGTTATCTCTCAAGTTTGATTTGAGTCGCCTACAAATAAACCAGTGCTCCTCCAATAAGGCTTTCGATGCGGCAACAGTCACGAAAGTGTCGGCAGGTTCGAATCTATCTTGATCAAAGTTGTTCTCATGCTGTCGACCGAGAAACGAAGTGGAGTATGCCGCAATAATTCCGAGATGCCATCGACCCACCGAAACGAAAAGAGGAGAGGAACCCTCGGGTCTGTCCAGGTACGAGCACATCGAAGCAGCCTTCGCGAATACCGACCCCCCGCGCACCTCCGCTTTATCGGCTGGGTGGCCTGCGCGCGCGGGCCGGCCCATCCCGCCGTGTTCCTCCGCGCGGGCGCACCATCATTCATGCCCGCCCGTTGCGTCCCCTGCCATGCGTGCCGCCGCGGAGTCCGAAGCGGCCAGGTTTTGGTAATAATCTGCTGCACGCTGCGCTGCACCGGGCTCGCTAGCCCGCCCGTTGGCGGTGAGGAGTAGATCGTCCGTATGGGGCAGCACTTGCTTTTGCTCGTAATGGCGTCTCGGTCGGTCGCTGTGATCGATGCTGCGCCTGAGCACAGAGGGGGTCAGAACTGAACTCGAGTTCCAGGACAACACCCTGCTCCTCTGAGACGGTCGAAGCCATGTGTTGTAGTTTGAGACTAAACAGTAACTAGAATCTAGTGAAATTTTTGTGTGTGCGTGTGAAAGGTTCCCCTCCCTCAGGATTATCCTGGGTTTTTTATATAGCTGTCATACCTTTTTTACAACAATACCTCTGGTTATAGGTGTTGTTCTCTGACATATTTATCTTTTACATATTCAGATGAGCTTTTTGGTCCTACACCTTTCATGTTGCTCCTTCAATACTATATCTGTCCACATATTACTGGTCGTTTAATTATGCAGATTGAATGGACTTGAGGTGGAGGCTATTCCTAGAACGCCATACATTGGGTATGCGCTTGTAATTGGTGTTCAAATCGGCAGCCGAAAGCTGATTTAAATACCTATTTCAAACAGGCTGTGAGGATTAGCCAGCATTGATTGATTGATCTGAAGTGTTGCAGCTGCGTTAAATCATATAACGCACGCTTGACTCACCTTTTTGAAACGAAGATCTTGCTCCCCATGGAACAGATCCCAAGCATTTCGGCGAGCCAAAGAAGAAAGCATCGCATGTCGTCATCCTTGTGAAATCTGAATTTTGTAGCGATCAATTAACGCATGAACCTGATTTGATATCTCCGTGCAAAACATGACGTGTCGCGGGTGCTTTTGCTTCAACGTGCTAGTGGCAAACTCTCTCGGGTCTCATGTGAATCATTACACACTTTTCCCTTTCCTTTTTTCTTTTGAAGAATTCATGGGAACCATTAGCCCGGTTAGTTGATGAAGGGGCTATTTGATATCACTACGGTTTTTTATTTTTGACTGAAATTTTTAAATTTTAGTTATTTGTAATAAAGATTACAAAGAAATATATTCGCTTACGATTTTGGATAGTATAGATGTTAAGCTTTTAACTATACTATAATTATTTTGTACACTCTGTCTTAAAAAAATACTCCGTTTAAAAGTTAGATAATGTAACAAAAAACAAAAACTATTTTGAAAAACTGAAAAAAATATGCCTGTAATATGCCATGTACATGTCTCCTTATCGTATCGGCCGACAATGTTCTATGACTTGTTGTAATTCCCATTTTGTAAATTATCAAGTATTAACCTAACCAAAAGATAAATAAATACGGAGTACGACGGCTCATACAAAAACGCATTTTAAATTCAACGAAAACGTATTTGTTAGTACAGCAATTTGTTATACCAATCGTCCTCTAATTGCAAAATTGGGACTGAACGGTGAACGCTAACAAGAAGAAGAATTATTGGTGCTGCCGTTATACTGCTACATGTACATCTGAACATAGGCCCCGCGTACTCACATCCAAAATTGCTCCATATAGCCTGCAAAATACAAACAAAAAAAGGTATTAAATTGGATTCCAAACTAAATCAAGAGAGACTATTGGCCATGTTTCTCCCGTGTTCTTGCTGAACCTGATTTATCCTATGTAGGACTAGAAATGGCAACGGGTAGATATCTATTGGATATAGTCAATCATATCCGTATCCGATACCCGCACCCGTATCCGCTACAATACCCGTACCCGCACACGGGTATAGAAACTTACCCACACCCGCACCCGTGTGGGTATTTGTATCCGACGGGTAACCTATACACGAATTGATAAGGATATATACGGGGCACAGGTATATACAGGCGCGGGTATTTCAATCGGCTTCGTTTCGATATATATATATACGGGCCACAGGTATATGTACCTGTTGCTATCTCTAGTATACACTCGGCCGGATATATTTTACCCGCGAGTATGCGGGTACGGGTAGTATACACCCACACCCGCACCCGCATACCCGATGGGTAGAGGTTTTTGCCCATTAGCATACCCGCGGGTGAAGATATCTTTTCATACCTGCCTCCTTATCGGGTAAAACCCATCGGGTACTCGAGTTTGGATACCGTTGCTATCTCTATGCAGAACATGCCGGTAGAATTAACTCTTTGTTGTTTAGAATGCATAAATTTCTTATAAATTTCATAAGAATGCTAAAAAAATCGTGGCCAGCGTACATATTGAGCATGCTACTAAAGTGGTACCTCTAAGAGACCTCTTTCAGGTGGTAAAACCACAACAAGAAGATTAGGAGGAAACAAAAGTTTAGGTAGTGCCCTAAATAGCCGTAGTTTTTTGGTTTTTTTTTTTGGCACTCTAGCGGCGAAGATTACTATATAGTTGTTATAGTAATTAAATTTAAAAATAAAAATATTATGAGTTTCTAAAATTAAACTTTTTAAAAGATGGAGTCTATAAGTTAATTATATACCATCTATAAAAGTTAAAAAGTCATCACCAACACAAAGATGTGTCCTAATCATCATAGATAATACAAAGAAATAAGGTAAAAAAAAAGACAAAAATCTTCAAAAGATAAAATTAAGAAGTCAATATATTCTAAAAAGTAGAAGTTATTTAGAGTAGGGACTTAATTTTTGAGATTAAAATAGAGGCTTAATTAAGAGAAAAATTAGGAGGAGCACATGGGACCCAACAAGAAGTGTTCTCAACTCGATGGGCCCGGCTTGTCGCTGGATATGCTCGATTGGTCCACATCAAATCCCACATTACCGCGTAGTGGCCCGGGACCGAATGCGGGGCCATAGACAAAATTGCTACGTGCAACTGGCGATTCGATTCTGATTGCGCGTGCATGATATCGAGAAAAACTGGGGTGCTGGATCACACAGTTCAGCAAGGTTAGTGAAGAGAGATCCATCAGGTGATGGCTAAGACATTTTTTTATCTTTTAGTAAGGTTATATTCTTTTGCATTTAAAATTCATTGTTCATATTTTTAAATGGTTACATAACCAAATCCTTTCTCGATGGACTCAATTGTTGTGTGTATTTAGGCACGCGTGTATGCAATGTATTGAATCAACTGGTGTGTGGAGTTAAACAAAAAAAATGAGTTGTGTCTAGCACAATGATACTTGCCAATCTAATTTCAACTAATTTTGTTTAATAATTAATCTAGTAAGAATCTAATTGAAGACATCAGAATTATCGTGTTACAGTCATTCAAGAAATTACATAATTCTGATATACACTTCCCTTCTATTGAAATATGTGAAATTCGAATATAATATTCCCATTTTGAACCATTTGATGATTCAGCAATCAGGTGGTGGTATCTCCCACCAAAAAATTAAGTGATTATATTATCCAGATAAATAACTACTTTCAGTTATGTAGATCAAAATTACAACAATTTAGCAAAGGTTAGTGAAGAAATTTTTCATGTGCCGCTGTATGAGGGTGATCGCTAAGACTTTTGACTCATAATTAATCTGGTGATATTCTTTCCATTCAACATTTAGTGCTAGTATATATACCGGTACTTTCTCAATAGATTCAAGTGTTGCGCGTATTTACGCACGTGTGCATGCATGTATACCAATCATTTGGTGGAGAGTTAAACAAAAATTATGAGCTTATGTAATGTTGTCGCTGACACAAAAAATTATGAGCTTATGTAATGTTGTGGCTGATACAATGATATGTTTATCAATCTAATTTCCATTTAGTTTTGCATAATAGTTAATCCAACAGGAATCTAATTGAAGACATTATAACTACCGCATTAAACAAACATTCAAGAAACTCCATCTACATCTCCCTCTTATCGAAAATAATATATGGAATTTGAATATAATAATATTCCCATTTTGAACTTTTTGGTGATTCCACAATTAGGTGACGATCTCCCACAAAAGAAATATTTAAGTGATTAAATTCTCTAAATAAAGAACTAAAATGAATTATCTAGATCAAAAATACAATAAAAAGAATAAGGAACTTGTTGGACCGAAGGCACCGACTAGAGGGTGGTGAATAGGTGCTCACTCATTTTTAATATCAAATCGAACCATCGGATTGTCCACGGCTTCGAAACACGCAGCAGAAAATCAAGCACATAAATCCTACAAGCCAATCCTACGAAAAACAGAGCAAAACTGAGGAACACCTCTCCTAGTGATACAACCGCACTCCTGGCTACTTGGACTGTATGCTAGTCCAATCGGTGCCTTGGGCTGGTCTAACTAAAGAAAACTCATCTAGCGGTCTGACCACAAGGAGGTAGTAGTCTGATCGATGCGTTAGGCAGAGACAAGAACAGCTCGGGATGAAAACTCCAAAAGACCCAATTTAAAAACCACAACTCTAAATGTTATGAAACTTCATACAAACCTTCACAATAATGTTAGGAACCTATTCAAGCAAAGATCAATTTTAAAGTTCTTATCTTTATATAAAATAAGGAAGGTTGCACTAAAACCGAGACAAAATCAAACTTGGAGAAAAAGACTTACTCGTGTGTTACGGATAGTCATGATGACTTTAGATAAGTTCCCGTATGTCACAGTAAGCAAAAACACTCAACGATTCGAAGCCAATCCCTAGAACAAGAAGAACTCCAAAACAAATCAAAACTAGATAAACTCAAGAACTTTTAAAAAAGTGCCTAGATGGATGGTATTTAGCCTTTAAGAGATATCTCTACCACTTACCTATCCTTGGTACAAAATAATAAGAGAGGATAAGGAAATACCAAAATTCAAGCCAAATCAAGAACTTCAACTTAAGTACAAAGACTTAGACGAATTTTGTGGATCTATTAACACATGGAGATGAATGATTACAGTCATTTCATCATAAAGAACAGAACTCTAACCCTAGAGCACTCACACAAAGTTTCAAACACAAGAAAACTCTAACCCTAAAGTGCCTTTTCAAGCACAAGAGATATTTTCTCTCAATACACATAAGGGTTTATATAGTTCGAGACTCCTCACCTCACATCTAACCCTAACAACCAGTTCACACTTAGTGGATCAATCACTTACAAATGGAGAAACACAGTAAACCACACACAAATGGATTTTACACTTAGCACACATGCATGCTTATCAAAGCACGACTTGCACATAGCTTCAATAGCCTGATAAGATGCTCTCATACTCTATGACGCTTCCCACAAAGCCAACTCCATAATGTAGTCGGTGATGCCCAATGACTTATCGCCGAGATCGTACACCTCCTCCCGAGGAACATCACTACTTAAAATGCCTAAGTCTAATGGCACACCACATATATTCATTTTCTTTCTCACGATCCATATCTTTCTCCCGTGCCTCTCCGCTTGAGATGTAGCCTCACCCGAACTTATGTGACCCTCCATAGCCTCAAACTCCTCCTCTAAACCCGGTCTTATCGTTGACTACCAACAATCACTAAGCACCATATACATCAAAGGACAAGCAATCATCCTAAGTACAAATGACATACATTTGACTTACGTTAGCAAACACCACATGGCACTCCTAGCCAAAATTAACACAATCCATGGAATCATAAAAAGCTCCTAGAGCAATAACACAATTGAGACAAAACTCAACTCTCACTATTCAGCAAAGTCCGGTCTAACTACCAACCAACAGCCGGTCAAACCGCCGAGAACCGACTCAAACTTCTCTTAGTAATAGGGAACCGGTCTGACTACTGGCCCAACATCAATCAGTTGTCGGCGGTCTAACTACCGACCACATACCGGTTAGACCGCTTGAGCACTAGAAAACACTCTCTAAAATTCGGTTAATCTCTATCTAGTTTTAGCTCATAACTCCAAATTGAGTGACATCTAGTGCAAGTTAAGTGACACAAGTGTTTGGTGTCTATTTTCTAAAAGGTCATTAGGCCGGTCAAACCACTACATAGCCGCTGCTCAGACTGCCATTGCCAAACTGATCATACCACTTAAAACCTGACAGCAGCTATGAAAACTAAAAAGCTTCAAAGCCAAACTCAAATTTTGACAAAACTTGTATATCAAAGTCAAATATTTATCACACACATGGGATGACCTCCACATGGTCTCACAGAACTAGTTGAGTTAGTAATATTTCAGGTCACAAGATGTTGATCCATGATCCTTTGGTTCATAACAATTTCTCAACACCACCATACACCTTAACATTAAGTCATTAAGATACTACTCCCTCTGTTCTTTTTTAGATGACATTTTAAGAACTTGTTTTTGTTCTTAAATAGATGACGTTTTGGTTTTCTCGATTATGTCTTCCCAAATAGCCCCTCTTGAAAGGTGGTTGGTATAAATGCAATTGAGAGTTGGGTTGTTATGACTTGTGGATTGAACTAGTAGAGTACTAATGTGGTGATATTAACTAAAGATGATAGTCTTTAATGTTAGTGATATGTCCTAGAGGTAATCATGGAGATGATTGTATCACTTCTATATTTATAATCTTTTGAATAAATATTATTATGTTCCTTGAATGAATTATTATAAAGGTTAGCAAGTATATGACTTGTTGGTGAAACTCTTTATTTGTTTGTAATGTCATTATGAAAGATCCCTGGTCAGATGTCACTGATTAGGACACTAGTGACTTGTAGATCATCACGTGTATTTATTGATGACCACGTTTCACCAGTCATAGATATGAGGATATCAAATCAATAATATAGACACATGTTAGAGAATATGGTGTTGGATGGACTTACCTTGAGACACTGTTGAGATGTTATATTCAATGTGTCATCAATTGGTCTTAAGCAATGACGATGTATAATCCTTGTACATGATATTATCATAGCTTCCTACATGTGTAATAGTACACTTAGAGGTTGCCAAACACTATTTCGTAACTGGATAGTTATAAAAATATCTTTTGGGTATACTATGAAATATGCGAAGAAATGTGACTGGTCGAATATAGGATTTTCCCGTCCAACATAACAGGAGACATATCCCTGGACTCCTCGATGTGGTCGGATAAAAGAAGTGCATGGCCATGCCACAAGTGGTTGAAGAGTCGACCATAAGAAGTTATCCATCACTAGATCAAGAATGAACAGACCATAGATGATACGTTTCTCACTTGGAGTTCAATCGGATATCGTAAGGCAAAAGGAGAATACAGGTTGATAGGTTCGACTGGATGTGAACTGGTAGTATGACTATACTAACTGGTCATGACTTGGTCAGACATATCACAGACTGGTCAACAAACTGGTTGTATGGGGATATGAACTGGTCATGACCATATATGATCTGGTTATAAGGAGTTATGAGCTGATCATGAATGACTAAAACCTGATTATAGATCATATTGCATAAAGTTCAACCAGATTAATTCCTATGTATATTTGGGGGTCGATATATCCTTCTACAGACCACTACTGACCAGTGATTAGAAAGGTATTTCCTAGTTACAAATAAATATACATGAACCTATAGGATCACACACTTAATGGATTGAAACAATAAGGGTCTAGATGATAGACTCTGAGTGAGATACAATCTCTACCCGTATTGAATAAGAATCCGGTCAGCTCTCCGAGTTAGACACAATCTCTAATAGTATTGGATAAGGTTCTCATAGGAGGCTATATTGAGAGAGGCGTGAGGTTGAGTGTTGTATTGAAAACTGAGGATTAGAGGAGATTCCGAGGTACACCCAACAAAACCCTAGCCGCCACCACTCGAAACCGTTGTTGTTCACACTAGTGCTAGCACACCAACGTACGGTGTTCTATCTCTGAACGTGTGGAGTTCGATAGAAATGCTGCTGCGACTGCCGCGCTGATCAGGATGACCATGACGAGGAGACAATTGACTCATGAAGATTGACTATTTTCACTACATTGACGTGCGCTATGCTTAACCAGGCTGCTTCAACTCTTCTTCTGCCACACTGCGCGTCTAGTGGTAATGATCGATGATCTTTTACTTGTATGGCTTCCTAATTTACGTGACAGAAAATTTTAATTTGTGCTAATGTAGTCTATTCGTATCCCAATATTTAAGAGGGGCAAACAAGTTACAAATAAAAGAATCAAGTACCACCTTGTTTTATGTGATGAAGACTAGAATGTGAGGTTCTGGGTTTAGCAGGTGTAAGTTAAAATTCCAATTAGATTGGTTTTGGTGATTAATAATAAATTTAAATGTGAGCATAACTCATTAATGATAAATCTAAATGTGAGACTAACTCATTTGTTAAGTATGATATTGTTTAGTCTCCTTTAGATGAAAAGGTAAGAATTACAGAGGTATACATTTGACGTCATATTCTTATATCTTGTTGCATTCCTCGGATTCAAAATATAGGTTAAACTCCACCAAAAGTCTAACTTGAATATGTATATATGTTTTTATTACACATTCTTGTATGCACACGTTTAGGGGAAGTTCACTCCATGTTTTGTGATTTTATCAGTATTGATCTATGTTTCCTTTTTCACATATATTGGGGATCTCTAATTTGAAATTATCCTTTGAGTATATGAGACTTGTGTAGTTCATATATACTCATATTGAATTATATTCAATTATTTGTATTTACAAAAATGATTAACATCTATGTCAAGTGATTGAAAGGTTTCGCCCCAGAATTCATTTGATGATCTCGAGATGTATGCTAAGGTTGATAAGATCGATATGGCTTCAGATAAAGGTCAGCATGCATTTGAATATAAATTCTTAAGACAACTATGTATTGTCAGGAAAATCGATAGTACCGATGTCTAATTGGCGGTATTACGGCAGAACAGTATAGCCGAGATGGTAGTGTAGTACTACTGGAACCCAAAAGTACCGATGTGTAGTTGGTGATACGTTTTTTCTGGAGAGTTCCCTTTGAAACAATTAGTTTCTTTGAAAAACGGACCCCAGAAGTTCCGAATTTATTAGTGATATGTTTTTTCAAAAGGATCAAGTTTTCATCCTTAAGACAAACAAAATTATTGCGCATAAAATCAGAACTATCGGACTTATAATGGTGGTAGTACCATACTTTGAGTTTGATGATTTTATATTTAATTATTTACAATTGTAGTAGTTGTCATCAATTACCAAAAATAGAAGATTGAAGAATCTAGACTCGCCATTATGAGTTAATTGTATTTTTGGTAATTAATGATAATTATATTGTGGAAGTAATATTTTTCACGAGTTAGATGAATAGGTTATGTTCCATAATGATGAAAATTTTGAAGGGCTTCATATGTTGAAGATCATGAAGTCAAGGTTCGGAATGAAAGATAGCTTAATAAGTTGAAGACCATTAAGAAGATGATGCATTATATGTTGATGCATGTTAAAGAAGAGATGCATTATATGTTGATATATATCAAAATCTCAAAAAGAGATGATCATGAGTTGATTATCAAATCTAGAGAAGACAATGATCCGAACTTGAAATGAAGATGTGCATTATTAAATTTCAAGAGGATGCTCAAGGTAAAATTATAACTAGTTAGGACTAAGAATATGTTCATAGTCTTTTACTAATCTTGACTTTTGGTTGAAAGACCGAATTGCTATTATAGGTTTGCCGTACTATTAAGAGAGATTTTTATCTAGAAGCGTGAGTCTCATCATATGTTGATAACTCAATCCCACTTGTTCTAGCTCTCCGTGGTATGATGCCATTATTTGCGAATATGTTTTACAAATAGTTGAGGCTAATGCATCTAATCCTTATAACATGTGACTACACTTTGCAAATGTGTTTTACAAATAGTTGAATCCCATGTACCTAATCTTTGTGGCATGATCTAAGTTTGTGAATATATTTTACAAATAGTTGAAGGTCATACATTATCTCTTGGCATGGTTTAAGATTGTTTGTTGCTATTTTTTTGGACTTAGACCGTGGTGGTGACTCATTTAATCTCTTATGATTTCTATACTAATTTAATGTGTTTAAGATTAGATGGGTCGTATAGCCCTCTAAATAAACTTTTCATAGAGTCTAAGATCACTCAATTTTGACATTAGAGTCAAAAGTTATGACCATTTTCTGAATGTTGCATGTGTTGAAAAACGAAAACGGTAGTATCACCCTTATAATTGTGGTATAACTGCATATGTGTTGCACTCTCTTGAGCTAGTGTAAGTTTCTCCATTTAATTGTACATGTGTTGCACCTTGTAAGGAAAGAGAGATGTCTCTAGTTGCATATGTTGCATCTAGAGGTAGATTTCTTATTCACTTGAGCTTGTGCATTCGTTGCACATGGTAAGAGTCAAGCAAGGGCTTGACTTGTTTCTCTTGGAGGTTGCCGACTCTTAGATGGTATTGGAGACGTTGTGCCCAGTGATCTTTTCAAAAAAGTTTGTGAGAAGAACCGGCATATTGTGAAGGTTGAAACTCACCTAGCTGGAGCAGAAAAGAGTTACTACTAGTGAAATTGAGGTGTTTGGCTTAATTCATAGAGCCGATCTAATTCGTTTGGGTTTACCTCAATATAGATTATGAGAGATTGATAAATCTCAAACAATACGGTAAAAAGAAATCGTGTTATTGTGGTTTGCTTTCTTGTGCTCAATTTATATTCGAGCATTTTACATTCCTGGAATTAAATTGATAACTTGTCACCCTACGATTGCAAATCTTGACATAGACTTAGATTATTGGTGCACTTAGTGAGACTAACGGATTTAGGTTTTAATTGTGTAAAACCACTTTATTTTATACTTCCACATTATAAACTTGTTTTTAGCCAAAGAAATTTTAAAACCATCTATTCACCTCCCTTTAGGCCAGATACAACGAAGAGACAGGTACCATCTTTATCATGCCAACACAGCAAAATCATCTAACGTGGACTGTAATTAAGGAAGGGAGAGACACAAGCCATCCTCTCGCGAAGAGACGGCCTACGCTCGTGCTCCTAGGGGAAGAGACGGCGTTGCGAGCGTTGTACGAGCCGTCTTTTTTACAAGCTGTCTTTTTTGTTGTCTTTTTTGATGAGGTTGTAGACAACTAAATAGACAGCCCATTGTACAAGCTATCTTTTTTGTTGTCTATATGTGATGTGCATGTATATATAGACAGCAACCGTCTGAACTGTTGTACATACCCTTAGTTGGTCTGCTTGATCCTATTGCAGGATTTATGGCTTAACTTGGTGCAGTAATTAGGTTTCAAATGATCTTTTCAAAGCGGAGTCTACAAGTTGATTATAAACGATACTGTCCTAATGTTATCTATATCGGTTAAAGTCATGCGTAAATATCTCTCCATACTCTCTCGTATAAATAATCATAATTTTAAATTTTAAATTTAAAACTATAATCTACCGCTCAAAAGAATACTGTTATTAGAGCTAGGACTTGGGCCGGCTTCATTGGGCGACTGAAGCACAAAGACGCCCGACGTGGCGGCGTGCAAGACGCAGACGAACGGGTGGGCGGGCCGGGCCTCAAATGTGGCACGGTGGCGGCACGCGGCACGGCAGATCGGGCGTGCACGGACGCACGCAGACGCGGCGGGCTCGGGCGCACGGCGGGCTCGGACGCGACGCCGCCGCCGCCTCGGCCTTCGGCTCCCCCCGCGCGCCACCCCGCCCTCCTCGCTCCCCTCCCCGTCCCCCGCCCCGACCTCCGCCGCCATCCCAATCCACAAGAAATCACAATCACACACACAGAGGAGTAGAGGGGAAGGAAAGGAGCATACCCAGCCGCTGGCCGAAACCCCACCGCCGCGTCCCTCGGCGTCGGCGCCCTCTTCGACTTCTCGCGCATTACACCTCCACGTCGACGAGCTCCGCCAAGAAGTTGACGACCTCCTCCACGGCGTGCCGAAGCGAAAAAATTACACGCATTAAGCATTTAAGCTATTGAACACTTGAATTGAAATGTACGAACACCGTGCGCGGATGGATGCGTGCGTACCTCGCTTGATCGAGCACGTAACCGGAGGAGGCGGCGGGGAGGGGAGGAAGAAGGCGGCGGGGAAGGGGAGGAGGGGAGCGGAGGGGTGGGGGCAGGGATCCGAGAGGAGGAGGCGAGGGGGGAGGAGGAGGGGCCACCGGGGAGGTGGAGGAGGAGGCGCGAGGAGGAAGGGGTCGGGGCCCAGGGGAGGCGGGGAGGAGGGGAGCGGGAAAGGTGGAGGCGACGGGGCGGGAAGGAGGAGGGGGTCCGGGAGGCGGGGAGGAGGGGCCGGGGGAGGGAAGAGGAGCGGCGGGAGGAAGCGGGAAGGGGCCCGAGGGGCGGTGGGGAGGTGGGGAGGAGGGGAGGCGGGGAGCAGGAAGGGGGAGGCGGCGGGGAGCAGGGAAGGGGAGGGGCCGCCGGGAGGAGGCGGCGGGGAGGGGGAGGAGGGAGAGGGTCCGGGGAGGCGCGGGAGGAGGGGGAGCGCGGGAGGCGGCGGAGAGGCCGAGAGCTCGAGGCGCTCTGGGTGACTGGGTGTCTCGGTCAGTGGGTGGGAGTGGGAGTGGGAGCGCGCCGCGGCGTGCGGGGCGGGGACCGCGCCGGCGGGACTTTGGGCGGAGTGGCCCGCGCGGCGCGCGGAGGGGCGGGTCCGCGCCGGGCGGATTTTTGGCGGAGCAGCCACCACGTCGTCGCGGGAGGGGCCGGAGCGGATGTCGGCGTCGCGGATGAAATCCATCAATCTAAAGCAAAAGCATAAACAATGCTCTAATAAACGTTCGGTACTTTAGTCACTTCAGTCATTCATGCCTGACTTATAACGTTCTTCTTCCAGGAAGTATACGTTAGTGAACGTTGATAGACTGTGGCACAACGTTCAGAAGATAACGCTTATAAATCTACTCCCTCCGCTCTGCAATTTCCCTCCGCTCCCTCCGCTTATAAATCTTCGCGTTAATTCTTCACTCACTCTGCTCTGTGAATTTATACTTTCTGCATTTGTACTCTTTACTTCCTCTGACTTATTTATTTCTTCTCATTTCATAAGTTTATTTCCTATATTTTCTGCATTTGTACTCATTATTTATTTGTTTGTTACTTCTCATTTCACAAGCACATTTACTGTATTTATACTTCTTATTTATTAACTAATCACCATGTTACCAAGAAACCGCAGCACCAGGGAGCAATCAAGCAGTATGCAAAGGAGTCGAAACACGAAGAAGACGGCAGGGCGACTTAGTGTAAGCTCCCGCCGTTGCTCTCCTAGTCCTCCGGCTCCGACTCCCGTTGATCCTCGTCAGCTCTCGCCAAGCATGGACGACTACGGTATGGATGATCGTCATATGGACGGTACACAAGGCTTCGAAGATTATCAACGCGGTCCGGGGTCAATGGAGAGTCCAGAGATCTCTCGCTAGCCCACGGACGACAACACTGGCGGGTCTGGACGAAGGGCGACTTGCTGGAAACACATGACCTGGAGCCAAGAAACCCGTGATGGTGAAATAGTAGAAATTGCAACTTGTAATTATTGTAATGCTAAATTAATTGCTCGTACAGCTGTTGGTACAGGACACCTGAACCGACACTATAAAGCATGCTTACGCAAGATGGCGGCACAGGGCCGAGGGGGAGGAGGAGGAGTACAAACACAACTGAACTTCGCGGCTGATGGATCAGTAAGTACTTGGGTATACAACCCACTTTCTGCCCGTGAAGAAATTGCTAGATATATCGTTTCAGAAGATCAACCCATTAGGATGGGCGAAAGTCACGCATTTGAAAGAATCATTCAGCGCGGCTTTTGTCCACAGTATCAACATGTTAGTAGGAAGACTACAACATCTGATATTTTACGATTATATAAAAATGAATTAGCAGAACTGAAAGAACAATTTCAACAAGTTGAGTTTTCTTTTGCTATAACTTCAGATATTTGGACATCATCTCACCAGAGAAGTTCGTACCTTAGTGTTGTAGCTCATTATTTAGACAATAATTACAAGTTAAATAAGAGAGTCATAGGATTTAAATTAATAAATGAATCATACACAGGAGAGGCCATTGATGAGCGTATACTACATGTACTTGATGATTTTAAAATAAATAATAAAATTGCATTTATAACTCTTGATAACGCATCCGCAAATACAACGGCTATGAACATCCTCACCCCAATATTGCAAACATATATTGGTGGTTATGTCCTCCACCAGAGATGTGTATGCCACATCTTGAATCTTGTTGTTCAAGATGGTATGCAAATAATTAGCTCATATTTGAATAATATCCATGATGCCATACGTTACCTCACAAGTTCCCCACAAGTGCTAGCCAGGTTCGCGAAGTACTGCACAGCCAATGGGAAAGAGCCAAGAAAATTTGGTCTTGACATGAAAGTGAGGTGGAACTCAACATATATTATGTTAAAGAAGTTACAAGGGTACGAAACTATTATATCCATTTTTGTCAATACTAACTCTCAAAATACTGAATTGTTAGTTACTAATTCATATTGGCAGATTGCTAGTCATTTTCGAGAGTTTTTAAAATCTTTTTATAAAGCCACAAAAGTTCTATCTGGTATTTATTATCCTACCTCCTACTTAGTTATAGAGTTTATTTGGTTAATTGCAGACAACATTGTCAAATTTAGAGAGGATCCCCATTTAAGTCAAGCTGTCGTAGCAATGGAACAAAAATTCATTAAATATTTTGGTTCTATTTCACACTTGTATTGTTTTGCTGTTATTTTCGATCCTACAAAAAAGTTGGCAGGTTTACAGATTGCTATGGAAGGAATAGGCGAATGCCTTGGTCTAGATTATTCGGAAGATTTCGCACATGTCAAAAAGGAACTTTTTCGTGTTTTTCAAATGTATCATGACAAGTTTGGTAGCAGCGGAAGATCGGAGGCTTCACAGCAGACCCACCAATCAAAGACAAGCTTAACATTACACTTATGGAAGAAGTTAAAGGGCAAGTCTACTTCTTCGTCCTCTCAGTCTCAGGCAACCTCTAAGTGGAATTCTACCTCGGAGCTGAACTACTACTTAGAGCATGATTTTGTAAATGTTGATCCTGATCTTACTGGTGGAGGCAAGATAGACTTGCTCGAGTGGTGGAAGAACAACAAGCGGATATTTCCCGTGCTGTCACATTTCGCACGGGATGTTCTCCTGGTGCCGGTGTCCACTGTCTCTTCAGAAGCAACGTTCAGTTCGGTAGGAAGAATAATCGAAGAAAGAAGATCATCTCTCACGCCCAGGATGGTGGAGGCAATCACATGTGCCAAAGACTGGGAATTAGCTAAAGAACGGCAACAACATCAATTGGAGGATCCTGAAATCGTGCAGGCGTACGCTGATCTCAAACGCATGAACGATCTAGATATTGATGAGTAGCTACAATGTACTATGTTGTTATATTTAGTATGTACATATATTGTTACTGTACTCTTTTCCTTACTCGGGAAACCCACTCTGGGGCGTAAGGTTTTTAACGAGGCAGTAACATTGTATTTGAAAATATCACTGCAATTACACTTTTGCCGAAATATTCACGCCATTGTGTGCCGATGTTTTCATACAATTAATTCAACTTTAATTAATTTTCAACGAGACGGGTACGAGAGAAAGTAAGATGACGGACGTCGTCACAATTGTCGCGCAGCCTTTGTCGTGCATAGTAACTTTAGGCTGGGCTTAGGCTGGCACGGCACGAACGCCGGCACGACGGGCTTTGGGCCGTACTTGAGCCTGGCTGAAGGTGATGCGGACCGGCACAGCACGGCACGGTGGAATGACTGAGCCGAGCCGGCACGATACGAACCGACCCGAAGCACAGTGGGTCTATACCGTACCGGTACGGCACGACCCAACTCCCAGCTCTAACTGTTATAATTCCGATCGGAGAGAGTAATTGGCATCACTCTACTGCACCCAACATGTCTTGTCAAATGGGCAACTGCTAGTAGGACAGCTTGGTCAAGGCTATGGCTAGCCGCAATTTAGACCTTTAATTTCAACCTCATGTACAATTAAAGTTGAACCTAATTTGTAGTCGTATTCAATAGTGAAACATAACACGAAATTCGAGACATCGTCCTACGGTGCGCTTTGTTTCGCTGTCCACATTGTTTCAAGCACAGGCGCTAATATGCGGGCCACTACAAATTTCAAGCACTTTGTGAAACATTCTTCAAAGTAATAACGGGGAGGAAGATGACCTACCGCATATATATATATATATATATATATATATATATATATATATATATATATATATATATATATATATATATATATATGTGACATGCATGGAGTTACTCGTAGCTTCAGTTACGCATTCTTAGCTGAAAGCCTGAAACATCATGCCATGCCAAGCAGTATACCCTAAGATGAGCAAGAGCTCTAGCATTTCATCAGAGTGACGTCCATTTAACAAGGCCAACCCAACCCAACCCTCCTCCCTTCCGAAAAAACTTCAACCAAACCAGCTCTTGTCCTAAACATTTTTTTTGCCCTCCATCTCTACACCTAAGAGTTCTAATTAACCTTCTCCATGTCCCCTGCATGCGTATGCATCTCCCTTTGTCTCCTCCTCTTCCCCCTAATCCGGCATAGCTGTAAGCTGTAACATGCAACTTCGTTTTTCTTACAGTCCCAGCAAGACGTAGTACACCAGCGTGATGGGCAAGGCGACGAGCATGCCGAAGATGACTCTGCAAGAGAACAAGCGAGCAGCAAGTGAGACAAAGCCCTGAGGACGGCCTCAGGAGCAGAGAATCTCGCGCGCGTTGCAAGATTTAAGCAGTAATATTTAGCACGAGCTTGAGCTTGGGGACAAGGGAGTCACTTACGCCGTGCTGAGAATGTCAGGGTGCACGCTGTACTCCTTGGCGAAGACGAAGGGGACAATGCCCTGAGGCAGCGCTGCCTGCTCACCGCGTCGTTAAACGAAGGGAGAGCCAGTCAGTCGCAACGCGAAACAAACTGCAAAAGGTTTGGGTGGGTAGGAGAGGAGGCAGGAGGCGAGTGGTTTGTGCGGGCAAAGCCCAAGGCAAAAGCGAGCGTTGCTGTACTTTACCGGCACAAAGGGCATATTGGCATGCCCGGCCACTCGACCGTTCCCCTCCCTTTCTTTCTTTCTTTTCAAAAGGCGGTTCTTGTCAGTGGCCTGCCTGCCTGCCTGCCTGTGCGGTGGTGTGCCGGTTTGTGCGGTCGGTTGGTCAGGGTTGGGGTTCGTTTAGTTTTACCTGCACGATGGCGACGTGGAGGAGCGTGCCGCGGAGGCCGACGGCGATGGAGGCGGCGGCCATGACGGCCGGCCCGGTCAGGAAGCGCACGGCCATGGCAAACGTCGCCACCTTGTTCCCGCACGCGATGATCCGCGGCTGCAGCGCCATGAACAGCCCTGCGTGCGTAACGCGCTTATGTCAGCGCTACAAGGACTTTTCGATGGGAGGAGTATGACGTATGGCGTGCGGAGCGAGAGCAGAGCAACGCACCGAGGCTAAACATGGCCATGCCGAGGCCGGCGTCGGACAGGATCGAGATGGACTTCAGAACGATCGCCGGCATCTCAAAGTTCCACCTGCATGCGCATCAAGGCGCCACGAAACGGGAACGGATTAGTTCATGACGGAACACTCATCGGTTAACTGCGCCGGCGATGTGAATGCCATGGGGGATACGGGGGTGTTTATTACCGGAAGCAGACCAGGGACCAGATGAGGCCGATGAGGCTGGAGTAGGTGTTGGGGTTGCGGATGAGCTTGCGCCACACCATGATCAGGATGAGCCGCGTCATCACGCTCGTCGGCGGCATCGCCGCTGAGGGAGCCACGCCCGCCGTCCCCTGCTCGGCCGCCGCCACCGCGGCCTTCTCGCCGCTGGCCTCCGCGTCCCTCTCCGCCACGCCCCTGTTCCCGAAGCTGAAGTCGTCCCGCTCTGCGTACTCCTCCCCCCTCTCCTTCCTCCCGTCCACTGCGATTGATAAACCAAGAACAGAACACATTAGCGCAGCACTAAGCACGAGCACAACTGGAGCAATCGAATGGAAAGTGGGTACCTTTGCGCGGCGAGGCGACGGCCATGCGGACCTCCTTGACGGCGGCGGCGGCGTTGTACTCGGCGGCTTTGCCGAACACGTCGGATACGGGCGACGCGCTGGGGCTCCACACGAACATGTGCAAGTCCTTGCCGTCCTCGCCCTTGGCCTGCCCGTTTGCCGCCTTCTTGGCTTTGGGCAGCGCCGCCATCGCCGGGTTGGGCGCCGGGTACTGGCCGTACTTGTTGGTCTTGTTCGGCGCGTCCTCCTCGTAGTTGGACGGCCGCGGCGTGGCGCCGGTGCGCACGCCGAACGCGTCCCCGGCGGCGAAGTTGGAGCTCCGGCCCACCATGGAATAGAAGTCGGTGTGGTTGAAGCTGGAGCCCCGCGGCGTCGGGTTCCGCGACGACTGCAGGGAGTAGATCTCGGCGTTGGTGAGGTTGCTGGGCCGCGGCGTGGTGCTCGAGAACCCCATGGAGCGGCGCGAGTAGATGTCCGAGCGCGACGCGTTGGAGCGACGCACGGTGACGTGTATCTTGCCGTCCTCCTTGACCTCGGCCTCCGTCTCCAGCATGTCCCTCCCGCCGTCGAGCGAGACGACGTCGGAGTCGACGACGATTGAGGCGATGGAGCCGGCGGTGTCCGGGAACTGCTCGGTGATGAGTATCCTGGCGCCGCGGTACTCGAACATGAAGAGCATGAGCGTGTACCAGATGATGCACTGCAGCACGACGATCTGCACCATGAGGCTCCCGGAGAACTCGCCGTACATGCCCTTGAGTAGCGGGATCCCCATGACGAGCGTGTTGGGGAGCGTGGAGAGGGAGAAGAGCGTGATGGTCCACTCGAGGGAGCCCCGGCGGGAGAGGTGGCTCCAGAGGGTGAGCAGCGCGAGGACGATGAGCTTCTGGAGCGTGTCGGCGGCGATGAAGCGGAGGTTCATGGCGTAGGGGTTGTTGGTGGAGATGAAGTGGAAGGAGAGCAGCGGCACGGCGAAGAGCGCGACGAAGCGGTTGATCCCGGAGCACTGGTCGGGCGTGAAGATGCGCCACCACTTGACGGAGCCGTACGCCAGGATCATCGCCACGTAGAGCGGCATCATGGCCGTCATCACGTGGTAGAAGTCCGCGCCCGTGATCATCTTGCCGATCCGCCCGCCGCGCCGAGAAACACTTGCTCTTCTACGTGCGTGCCGGCTGAACAGACGCTAGCTCTTGCTACGTATGCGCGTAGCGGAGTGGGCAGTGTAGCCGTCGCGGCGCGGCAGGAGAGGTGCTCGTTCGATCGGGGTGGGGCGTGTGGGACGTTGTTCTTTGCTTTATGGCGGGCTCGGTGGCGCCGCACGGCGGGGAGGGGGTGCGGTGGGAGGTGTGCTGAATAGGTGGGAGGGAGGTACGTGCAGGCGATTATTTATATACATCAGGCTGGTCTTTTCAACTTATTTTTTTATGGCTTATATCTTTTCTAGTGATAGGATAGTTTCTTCACCGCTATTTTAAAACGGTTTATCGGAATAATCTTTTTAAATCGACTTAATAGCTTATCGGATTTAGTTCATTCACACAAATACCGACGTTATAGTTAAAAATCATAAATCACATCTATAAACCATAAACCGTCGTAAAAAAGAACCCACCCATCATATACGCATTGAACACTCCTAAACATATGAGAGAAATGAAGCTTAGGTTTAAGGAAATTGCAATAGTTTAGGTCTTTCTAGGTTTACGCCATGTTCTAAAACACCATAGCTTTTATCTTTTAGTTAAAATGGTACTACAGTAGCTGTTAACTTTTTTGATGTATTTAATTAAAGAAAAATAGAAAAAATAAAAATAATATTATATCTCCATAGATAATGCAAACGAAAATGAAAAAAAGAAAAAGAGAAAAAAATTTTAAAAAAGCAACACGTTTTAAATGTATTTTGACTTCTGGAAGTTAAAATCCATTGTGTTTGGAACGGAGCGTTAGAGAAATGTGGGATTATTACTTGATTAAGTTGGAGAAATGTTGTAATGGTTTTAGGATAGGATAAACAGACAATGCTGTAGTAGATACTAAAATATCCTGTGATTTAGCAACAAAGATGTTAAAGGATCAAATTTTAGAAAATCTACGAATAAATCCATTCAACGTATGGTTAGTGTGAAATGAACGCTAGCTTTAGCCAGATAACACGTGTGACACACGAGGTACAATAGTTATTGGTTGGCAAAGGACATGATATTACAGTTGGTTGCTCCTTTGAGCCGATTCGATACATTGGAACCATTGTGCTTACGAAAAAAATTCTGGGAACCAAATCCAACTTTTGAATTGATGCCAAGAAAATAAACAAATCGTGAAGCCTGTTTAGATCAGATCCTAGTCATACATCTAAATCTAATCGAGTTTACTCTTCAGATCAAAGGTCTAAATGAACCGAATACAACTAAGCTTACGGATTGCCACATATAACCTTTATACCAACAGACTTATAAATGATATTGACATTCCTCTTCAAAAGACTAATCCAATAAATGAGGTTTCTCTCATACTTATAAATTATATTTTTTTCTTTCCCACAACCGATGTGGGATTATTGTCAACATTCTCCTCCTCACACATCAGGTATGCACTCTTGCCCCGACAATCATGAAGTCTAAGGAAGATTTTAGGCGCCTGAGCTATGATTCTAATTGTTAGATCGGACCTTAGCAGCATGTCTAGGTCTAACTGGGTTTACTCCCTAGGCCTCAGGTCCAAACGAGCTGAACACAACTAAGTCCACGGGCTATCGTATGCAAACCCTATAGCAACAGCCTTATAAGTAGTATTGAACATTCTCCTATAAAAGACTAGTTCAATATGTGAAATCTCTCTCACACTTATAAATTACGTTTTTCTCTTTCCACAATTGATATGAGAATATTCCTAATATTCTCCCTGTCACACATCAGGTGTGCACACCTACCCCAACAAACATGAAGTCTAAGGAGATATTAGGCGTTTGGACTCTGATACTAATGGTTAGATTAGACACTGGCTGCATACCTAGATCCAACCGTATTTACTCCCTAATCCAAACAGGCTGAACACAACTAAGCCCTTGGGTTGACGCATGCAAGCCTTATAGTAAAAACCTTATAAATTGTATTGGATCTTCTCTCCGGGACACAGGTCCAAACAGGCTGAACACAACTAAACCCTTGTGAAAAATTAGATAAAAATACTCAAATATATATTTCAAGTGTTTTCAAAGCCTTTTTAGCAAAAATTTCTATATTAGAAAATAAAAGGATAATTTGGCCTTAAAATAATCTTATATCATCTTCATTTTGGATTAAATGACATATTTCCATAAATCAAAATCTATTAAGTATTTAAAAAAGTGGTCAATACAAAACTTAAAGGGTTGGTTATTTCAAACATTTTCCTAGTTCAAGGTTTTTGTAAAAGACCAACAGTTAAAAAGCTATACTAATTTAAATCTCATCCAAGAACTAGTGTTGACCTAAAATAACCTAATCTTGCATATAATGAGTTTTACTATGTGAGTAAGAATTCTTTGTATATCTTGGCTTGAAATAGTATTTCTAACTCATAAAAAGCTATGAAAGTGCAAAACTCCATGAAATTCAAATTGGTTTGCACTTTGAGCTTTTGATGCAAAATCAATCTACCATCATGCAAACAAAATTTATTGTAGCATAACTTTTAAATGAAGACTCATTTTTCAAAAATTCTTATTTATGAGGTTCATAGTTGTCCAAAGTTTATTTTTGCAAAGTTTGAAAGCATTTCAAATTGATTTGACAAAGTTATGTACTTTTCTCATTTTGACAAAATGCTGAAATTTGAGAGTTTTGCATGATTTTGAACTGATTTTTGGTTTTTTATCTGTAAGTGTGCTCATAATATGAGGTAGTTATAATTATGACTTTTAATCCTTAGTTGTTGATCTATACTGACAAAAATATCAGATTTATTGGACTTTTGTAATTTAATTTTTCAGGTACTTTTTGAAGGCCAATTGGAATGTTAAAATCTAAAAATATAAAACGTGAATTGGAGTGTATTTCAAATTAAAAAGAGGATAACTCCAAACTGAAACTTAATTAGAATGACAAGCCTTCAAGGAACTCTAAAGGGTAAGGTTATTTGAATGTGTTTCAAATATCTTTTCCTTTCGTTGCCTCAACTTTCCTCTTGGTCATATGTATTTAGTTCCATACTCCCTATGACAAAAATTAAGTTAAATCAATTGGTATCAAGCTCCATATGTTGGTTCTATCATATATTCATTTTTATCCCAATGCTATTATTATTAATAGATTTATCATTCATCACCAAAAAGGGGACATTATAAATTCAATCTCCATTAAGATGGTTTTGGTGATAATGACATATATAATTATAAGACTAATTTATTTATTAGTTATGATATCATCTAGTTTTATTTGGATGTAATAAATGATAAATGCGACTAACGTGTTTGATTGATTATGATCTCTTAAGTCTCACTTGGATGAAGAGGTGAAAATCATAGAGTTGTGCATTCGATATCACATTCTTATACCTTAGTACATTTTTTGGATCTAAAATATAGATTAAACTTCACTAAAAGTCTAAGATAACTATGCGCATATGTTTTTCGCTATATTCTTGTACGCACACATTTAGGAAGAGTTCACTCTATACTTTGTGGTTTTATTAGTATTGATACATGTTTCTCTTTCCACATATTAAGGATCTTTATTTTGAAACATATCTCTTGAGTATATATATAGCTTGTGTAGTTCATATATACTCATAATCGAGTTGTTATCTTGGTCCTCCATTTTGTGTTAATGGTTGAATGATTAATGACAACCGGATGAGTAAGTTTTGCTAGCAATTAATCTCAAAGATAAATACACACATTCAAATGAGTTAATTAGTAAGAAAACTTATTCTAGAGTATACAATTATTGTGTACATGGTGTATACGCATAAATCAATTTATTATCTCATTATTTGTTGAGATTGTCATTAATTATCAAAAAGAAAAGATTGTTGGATTTAGTCTCTCCATTGTGAGTTAATGGTGAAGTTTGGTAATTAATGATAATTAATCTGTGGATTAATATTTTTCATGAGTTGGATTAATAGGTTAGGTTCCATAAATGAAGATGACTTGGGATGACTTCATGTGTTGAAGGTCATCAAGTCAAGACGTGAGATGGAAGATGGCTTCACGAGTTGAAGGCCGTCAAAAACAGGATGCATCATAAATTGATGCATGTCCAAGAAGAGATGATCATGAGTTGATCATTAAGTTCAAGACAAGATCTATCATATGTTGATGGAGATCAAGAAGAAAATGTATCATGAGTTAATGCATATTAAAATAATGACTCGGACTTGAAGTTGAGATATGGGTCATTAAACTTTTAGAGAATGCTTAAAGCAAAGTATGACTAGTTATGACTAAGAATGTGTTTCTAGTATTTTACCAGTCTTGATGTTTGGTTCGAAGACCGAATTGTTAGTATATGTTATCGTTCTATTAAGAGAGATCATATCTAATAGAATGAGTCTCATCATATGTTGATAACTTATCCTCAATTGCTCTAACTCTTCATAGCATAATGCTTATATTTGCAAATGTATTTTGCAAATAGTTAAAGTTCATATGTAAATCCTTGTAACATCAGACTATACATTGCGAATGTGTTTTGTAAATATTTGAAGTCCATATTTCCTACTCGTTGTGGTATGAAGCTTATATTTACAAATATATTTTGCAAATGGTTGAAACTTATACCTAAGCTTTGTAGCATGTGATTTAGGTTTGAAAATGTGTTTTACAAATACGTTAAGTCCATGCACCTATATTTTGTGTCATGATTCCAAAAGTGTGTAAATGTGTTTTATAACTTGTTGGGAATCATGGTTAATTCTTATGTACATAATACTATAATTTGTAAATGTGTTTTATAAAATTTGTAGAAGTATATACATTTATTAAGAAAACTAGAACTACCGGCCTGTGTGGCGCGGTACGATTGGAAGTCGGTAGTACTGGATATGTTGCACAGTACGACCGAAAGTCGGTAGTACCAGCATGTATTCTGCGATACGACCGATTATTGGATCTACCAGCTCTGTGTGAGCGGTCCGATCGGCTTGCGGTACTACCGGCATGTGTTGCATGGTACTACTGGAAGTCGGTACTACCGACTCTGTGTGAGTGGTACTACCGAACTTCGGAAGTTTCAAAAAATTATACGGTATATTTTTTTCAAAGAGACACCTGTATGATGGTCTTCTGCTCCATACGAGAGTGGTAATTCCGCATGTGTGGCGTAATATTTCCGGTGATCGGAAATACTGGAAAATGAACAGTGAAACTTTCGATTTTGCTGATAATGGCTAGTTCTCTAACCGTTGTGAGGGACACGGTAGATCCAATTTTATAACAGTGGAACTACCAAATATTTTGATTTTTTAGGGCTTTTGCTTTCAACGGCTAGTTTTTTGTGGTGTAGGTATATATACTCCATTGTGGTCAGTTGAGATAAGACTTTTGGCACTCTATTTCACTCTCTTGAGCTAGTATAAGGTCTTTCTCTCAATTGTGCATGTGCTGCACTTTGTGAGCAAGGAGAGAGGTCTTTAATTACATATGTTGCATCTAGAGGTGGATTTTGTATCCACTTAAGTTTGTGTATTCGTTGCACGTGGTGAGAGTGAGAGACCATGTTTCGATCTAGCAGAGAGTCAAGCAAGTGGCTTGATTTATTACTCTTAGAATTTACCGACTCCTAGACGACGTTAGAGGCGTCATGCGCAGTAATATTCTCAGGTTGTGAGAAGACCTGGCGAAATTGTGAAGGTTGGTGTAACATCCTGTTTTTCTGAGATTTTTTAAAGCCTGGTTTTCAAAAATGAATTTTCTGGAATTTTCTGAAATTAATTGAAGCTTCAAATGAATTTTCAAAGTTTTAAACGATTTAATGTGATTAAAATAAACATTAACATAAGTGGAAAATATTTTATTTGAGTTCCTTGTGTCACAAGGAATTTTCTGGTATTTTTGGTGAATTTTCCGGATTTATTTGCTATTTTCTAGAGCTTTTAGAAGTTTATTTGAATTTCTGGAAAAAGAAAAGAAAAGGAAATAACCTCCGCCGCCCGATCTTTCTCTCCTCCACGCGTCACCCATCCGCCGCCGCGCGCCTGCGCCACCCTTTCGCGCACACTCCGCCGCTCGCGCGCTCGATCCTCGCCGCGCACGCTGTCACAAGATCATACATACATGGCGGCAAGCGCTGGGCCGCGCGCCGCGCCGCCTCGCCTCCGCCCGATCGCGCGCCGCGATCCCGCCGCTCACCCCGCGCCACAGAAACCCTAACCCTAACCATCCCAGCCGCCCGATCCGCCGCGTGGCTCAATCCTAGCCGCTTAACCTAATCGCGCCCGCGCTGTCGCCAGAATCGATCCGAGCCTCGGTTCGCGTGATAAACACGCAGCGCCGTCCCTCGTTCGCGCACGCACCGACGAGAGCTCGCGCCGCCCCGCGCCGCCGCACGCCGCCGCTGCCGCCGAGCCGCTCGCGCCGCCGATCGCGTCCACCGCTGCCGCCGAGGTCGCCGGAGCAGAGCCGCCGCCGCCGCCCGGCGGAGCTCCGCGCGCATTCGCCGCGTCGCCGCGTCGCCGCCGCCGCCGCCGCCGCCGCGCCTCGGCGCCTCGCGCTACGTGCGCCGCGCGCCGCGCCGCCGCCTCACCGCGCCGCCACGCTGCCGCTAATCCACCTCGCGCGCCCGCGTCGCCGCCGCTGCGATCCGCGATCTCGCCGCGCGCATACAAGGCGCAACGCGCCGCAAGCGCAGCGCGAGCCGCCACGCTGTCGCCGATCCGCCGCCGCCGCGCCGCCATCGCGCGATCCTCGCCGGCTCGCTTCGATTCGAGCCGAGGGCTCGACAAGCCGCTGTCCGCCTCCTCGCTGCCGGATACCGCCGCCGCCGCGCCGCGCCGCCAAACCGGCCTAGCCACGTGGCAGCACGCGCGTGCCACGTCAGCCCTAGGCCACGTGGCACGACACGTGGCATGCCACGCCGCCACGCCGCCCTAGCCGTTCCCCGAGCCACGTGGCAGCCACGCCACCGCCACGCCAAGACGCGCCACGTGGCAAGATATGCCGCCGCCACGCCGGCCCCCGCCCCGCGCGCCGACCGCCGCCGCGTGCATCGTTACGTGGACCGGGTCCACGGTGAACTCGGAATTTGGTGCACCGGTTCACAAAGACAAGAACCTTTTCCGATTTTCCTGAATTAATTTTGAATTAATTTTCCGGAGCCCGTTCTCCTCCGTCCTAGCTCCGATTGACCCGTTCTTTTTCTAAATTCATCTAAAATCGAGCTCTAGCTGTTGGTTCTGTTTTTGGGAATTTTGGAGTTCATTTGCTTGTCATTTTATGTGTTTCTTTGTTTCCGGTCGCTTTCTCTCGTTAGATTCGGATTCCGAGGAGCGTGTTTCGCGCTGTAAGACCAGAGTACCTCACGAGCATAACGAAGGCAAGTCGTGTCCCTTGATCATGTTGAACCCAATTTCACAAACTATTATTTAATTATTTTGTTTCAAACTACATTGCATTGCTATTTTTATTCAAACCGCTGTACGTAGTTATTGTCCCAATTGCAATTACACCTCTTTGACACTTTGAAATACCATGATGCCTTTGTCACCATAGGTTGGGAAATTTATTAGTGATGCTAGTTTATTTATCACATGGGTTGGTACGATTAGATTGCTTAGCCGCTATTATTTACGCTTGATCTCATCACATCCGTTAAATTATTAATTTGACTTAATGATTTATGGAACCGTGGTTGGTGCCACGTGTATTAAAATTTGTGCCACGGCATTGGTGTGACGCTGGCTTTGTTATACAAATTGGTTTTGCACTCAAGCGAGTGATCGTGGCAAGAAAGGGGGAAGTACTGATTGTACTTTGGGGATGTGGTAGTCTCGCCGGGTAATGCTAAGGACTTAACTTTGTGCGCCATTGATCCGAGCTTAATCATGCAAACCACATGTCTATTATGGGATGGACTCGCTGATTAATTTGTAATATTTCAATTCAATTCGCCATTGTGATGGACATGGTTGCCGATTTCCATGTGGCGCAAGGGGGTGTGATGCGAAACCTAGCGGCGTAATGGGTTGAGGTAGAGCATTGTAAAGGCCTTGTTGTGATTTCCTTAGGCCTAGGCTAATCACATCGTGTGGGTACAGTTGTGCAACCTCTGCAGAGTGTAAAACTATTCGAATAGCCGCCCCTGGCCATGGGCGGTGCTCGGGATTTCACACGAGGGTTAGTGTTTCATTTATAACTTGGTGGTTTATGTTGGGAGTGGACAGCAGTTCATCGTTGGTTTAACTTGTGAATTGGTGTTCACAAGTGGTTCATGTTTATCCCTTTGATTATCTATTATTACCTGCTTTCGATTAACTTTCGCTTTCAAATTATTTATCATATTTCATCAATAAATGCCTTTATGCAAATTAACCTTTCACCTTCCTTGGTAAGCCTTGCATATTATATTGCATTAAATTGTTACAACGATTTGTCGAGTACCAATGTACTCACGGCTTTGCGCCTATGTTGCTCAATTGAGGAGAGGAGTACTATCGCAGGAGGTGCCGTAAGGGAGTACTACGACGACTTCACGGATTAGGCTTCGTTCTCCACTCGACAGCCTGTGGTTTGTCGATTGGTCGCTACGCTTTATTTTGGATTTCGCTGCTATTTTGTTAAGCCCTTCCGCTAGAGATATTGTAAGCTTGGCCATAAGGTCGCATTTGATATTTTATCGATATTCTAGTTTTCCTTATTATTGTCGTGTGTATGACTCGTGATGACATCTATGTTTGATGTGTGCACTAGCGTGATCCTGGACTAGTGCAGTTTACAGAGAGACCGAATTTGCATATTCGGTCTCGGCAGAGATGGTATCGAGCCATATCGATCAGAGGACTAAGCCCTAGTTAAATTGGTCGTAGCCCAAAATATATATTTTCTAAATCAAACCAACTAAATTTGATAATTAGTAATATCTCTATCTTCTTACCTCATTCTTAAGGATTCTTGTCTCTCGCCCTAACTCTTGAAAAATTTGTTTTCTTAAAGTTATAAACCGATCTTCCTTTATAAATGCATTAGATGTCCCAAGCTTCTTACACCCGACAGAGGATGGAGGTCACTTCTACGCGCTTTGTTGCGGTGCCTCGGATTTAAGAGATCGCCCGCCTACCTCACTAAGGATGAGAAGCAAAAGGTCAACGATCGGAGCATCTCCAGCTATACTTCACCACCCGAGTCGGCAAGGTGTGCTACATCACGCTTTCAAGAACACGGTGCGGTGGGGAGATGTCAAGACAGGAGTTGCGCACAAAGCCATCCGTCGACTTTGCAAGCTATACAAGATCAACATGGCCGACTCGTCCGAAGTTCAAGGAGCAAGACGGAGCCACCCCGAGACTACGAGCGATGCGGGAGGAGCCCCGCGCAGCCGCCAAGATTTCACCGCCGCCTACACCGCCGAGCCCAGAGGAGAGACGTCAGATCACGGAGATCGTCGCGCCTACCTCGGCCGGTTCACCCCACCCGGGCCGAGAGCGCGCGCGATCCGCAACTCGTGGGTTGTCTATAGCGATTCCGAGGACGATAGCAGTGTACCCTATTTGTCAGGACCCGAGTGGGAACCTTCAGAGTAGATAGTGCGAGTAGACACGTTGGATTTTATTTGCAGTTGAGTGTGATGTGAGCTGCAAATATTGCCTTAAAAGCATTATATTGCGATCATGTCAATCTTTTATTGGAGTTTATTTTTGTTCAGTTTCTCAGTTAGCCTTCTGGCTAAGTGTTTGTTTAGTTAGGTCTCCATTAAGCAAAACCCCCTTAGACGCATTTACCTCTTATCTATGCTTTTCCCTCTCGTCTTTCACCTTTGGTCAGTCAGCAGTTGTTTTCTTTTCAGAGCAAGATGGTTGATACCAGGAACTCCTCCAGCCGCAACCAGGGGAACCAGGACCCAGAAAACAGTGCCGCGCAGCCAGTGCCACCTGTCTTGGACCCCGCCTCGCCGATTCTTGATGGCCTGCATACGATGATGCACCATGATGCGGTGGTATGCAGACTATGATGCAATGACAAGACCAGAGCCGCACTCACCGCCAACACATCGTCGCGCACCAGCTATGCAGAGTTTATGAGGACGAGACCGCTGTTTTCTCCAGTTCATCGAGAGTTTTGGAGGCCGACGACTGGTCCGTTCGGCTGAGAAGAAACGAACTTGGCTCTGCACCGACAGGAGAAGGTGTCAGTATGCAAAGACATCACTTGAGGGACCAGCAGCAGAGTGGTGGGAGAACCATTGTGCCGCCCATGAGGACCAAAGATAACATCACCGGAAGGAATTCGCTAAGGCTTTCCACACCGCTCATGTCATGGAGGGAGTGGTTGAGATGAAGAAGGATGAGTTTCGGGAGTTCCAGCAGAGGAACTCGTCGGTGAGTGAATATCTCAACAAATTCACTCACTTGGCTCGCTCTGCGCGCGGAGGATGTAGCGGCAGATGCAGCTTCGCGTAAGAGGTTCAAGAAAGGCTTGAACCCAGCTTTGAAGGTGCAAGTCGAGGCAACGACTATGCGATTTTCAGCTTGGTGGATAAGGCCATACTTATCGAGGAGAGTCGCCATGAGCTCGAGGAGTCTCGCAAGAGGAGGTTGATCCAGCGAGGATCACAGCCTCACCAATCTCGAGGCCTCGTTTTGGTACCTATCACCGCACGAGCGCCACAAAGAAAAGAAGAGCAGCAGCAGCTAGCCTTCGTGATTTGGACCCCACTGCACTCCACGCCCGGGCCATCGGGATGGCGTCTAGTGGTTCCAAAGGACAGCAGCAGCAGCAGAAGAGTAATAATCCAAAGGCGTCCATCACTTGCTTCAAGTGTCATGAAGTGGGACACTATGCTAGCAAGTGCCCTCGAGGCGTGCCCCGACACGATTCGCTTGGACTTGGGAGCCACACCCGGCCGTACCCCTACCGGGAGAGCAGACGAGAGCACCCGGCCTCGGGACAGCCGCAGGACGCCGTGGTGAGAGGTCGTGAACCACGCCACCGCAGAGGATGCCTGTGCAGCGCCGACGCGTTGTGATCGGACGTTTCGCACATTCGGTTCCTCGCCACCGCTTTATTTGATTACGAGCTTCGCATTCGCTTGTTTCTGAGTTTTGCTTTAAAGCAACAATTGAAAATCGTTGCTCTTGGATCTGCTTCTTTTAATCCAATCCCGGATCCGAAGTTGAGGTCCAACCTAGGTTGTCCAGAGTTAGGATAACCATTCAGTGGAGTTGAGTTCGTGGCCGACTGATTTTGTTGGATATGCGATCCTAGATGTAATCTTGGGAATGGATTGGCTTGCAAGCAAGCAGACGAGTGTTAGACTGTAGGAGCAGAGCGATGACCTTAACCAATTCAGATGGAGTTAAGGTGCGATTCAGCGCAGATGAGTGCCAACAGAGCTACCATGATTTGCCGAGTAAGGTAATCCAGTTGGAGGGCGTACGGTTGTGGAGAGTACCCGACGTGTTTCGCATGATCTTCCGTATGCCACCAGAGAGGAGGTTGAGTTTCGATTGAGCTTGTGCCAGGTACCGCTCCGATTTCCAAGAGACCCTACCGGATGCCAGCCAATGATTTAGCAGAGTTGAAGAAGCAAATTCAGGAGCTTTTGGATAAGGGTTATATCAGACCGAGTTCGTCCCCGTGGGGAGCGCCAGTGTTATTTGTCAAGAAGAAGGATGGTAGTCAGCGCATGTGTGTGGACTACAGAGCACTTAATGAAGTCACCATCAAAAATAAGTACCCTCTACCCAGGATTGATGACCTGTTTGACCAGCTTAAGGGAGCAGGAGTATTCTCCAAGATTGATTTGAGATCGAGGATATCATCGATGAGGATACGTAAGGAGGACATACCCAAGACTGACCTTCTCGACTCGTTATGGTCTATACGAGTTCACAGTGATGTCATTTGGTTTGACTAATGCTCCAAAGATATTTCATGTATTTGATGAATAAGGTGTTTATGGAATATTTGGACAAGTTTGTCGTTGTGTTCATTGACGACATTTTGATATATTCCAAGGATGAGGAGGAACATCAGAGCACTTGAGGTTAGCATTGCGAAATTGAGAGATAATCGCTTGTATGCAAAGTTCAGAAATGTGAGTTTTGGATGAAGAAAGTCGCTTTCTAGGGCATGTGTTGACAGCAGAATGAGTCGCATTGACCAGTGAAAGTAAGTGATGTTTTGGATTGGCAATCACCCACTTCAGATTACCCAGTCGAGTTTTCGGTATGGCAGATACTACCGCCGCTTTATTGAGGGATTTTCCGGTGTGGCTGACCCTTCACGCAGCTTGCTCAAAAGGAAAAGAAATTCACTTGGACGCCAGAGTGCGAGAAGAGTTTTCGAAACTTAAGGAGAGTTTGACCACAGCCCAGTGCTTGTGTTGCCTCGATATTAACAAGGATTTTGAGATATTTTGCGATGCTTCGCGCAAAGGTTTGGGTTGTGTCTTGATGCAAGACAAGAGAGTGGTAGCCTATGCCTCACGCCGATTGAGACCGCATGAGGAGAACTACCCTACCCATGATTTGGAGTTGGCGGCCGAGTGCATGCTTTAAAGATTTGGCGTCATTATCCGATGGGTAATGGATGTGAGGTTTACACGGATCATAAGAGTCTCAAGTACATCTTTACCCATCCGAGCTTAACCTCGTGCAGAGGAGGTGGTTAGAGCCGATAAAGGATTATAATGTGGGCATACATTATCATCCCGGGAAAGCTAATGTGGTTGCAGATGCCTTGAGCGAAAGGTATACCGCAATTTGGTGATGGTTCGAGAGAGTCACCACTTTGCATGAGGAATTTGTGCTTAACCTTGAATTGGTTGAGCTGGATTTTTGGCACTATGGAGATGCAGCCTACTTTGATGGTCGATTCGCGAGCTCGGTCGGATGATGAGGCATTTCAATGGATCGTAAAGAATTTGAGTGAAGGCAAAGAGTCGGGATTTTGTTGGACGATCAGTGGAACCTTGTGGTTCAAGCGGCGTTTGTGTGTGCCCAACAAGCAAGAACTAAAGGATGTGTTATTAAAAGAGGCTCATGAGTCACTATTTTCGATTCATCCAGGCAGTACCAAGATGTACCAAGACATTAAGGATAAGTATTGGTGGCCAAACATGAAGCGTGAGATTGCTGAGTATGTAGCCCTTTGTGATGTTTGTCAGAGAGTAAAGGCAGAGCACGTGAGACTGCGGGTTTGCTACAACCATTAAAAGTCCCCGAGTGGAAGTGGGAAGAAATTGGTATGGACTTTATAGTCGGTTTGCCTAAAACCAAAGAGGGACATGATTCGATTTGGGTCATTGTGGACCGTTTGACCAAGGTTGCTCATTTCATTCCAGTTAAGACGACTTACAGTGGTGACAGATTGGCAGAGCTATATATGTCCAGGATAGTCAGTTTGCATGGTGTGCCCAAGAAGATAGTGTCAGATCGTGGATCGCAGTTCACCTCGCGGTTTTGGGGTAGTTTCCATAAGGCTATGGAACTCACCAATTTCAAGTCTGACATATCACCCCGCATGCATGGTCGACAGAGCGAGTTAATCGATTCTCGAGGACATGTTGAGAGCCTGTGTGCTTGATCATGGGTCTAAGTGGGACGATTGTTTACCTTTGCGAGTTCTCATACAACAACGATTATCGTGCCGGTTTGCGAGATGTCACCGCTTGAGGCATTGTATGGCAGAAATGCAGACCCTCTCAATTGGAAAGAGACGGGGAAGGTCAGTTTTGGCCCGATTGTTTGAAAGAAGCCGAGGATAAGGTCCGCTTGATTCAGAAAGGTTGAAAACCGCCTGTGCCGCATGTAAAAGCTATGCGAGATACGCACGCCGAGCCGAGTTTTGAGCCGATGATTTTGTGTATCGAGGATCACACCATTCAAAGGTGTGAAGAGATTTCAGCTAAAAGGGAAGCTTGCACCAAGATATGTGGGTCCGCTCAGATTCTCAAACGCAGGGAGAGGTTGCTTATCGCTTGAGCTACTGCGTCCTTGATGGGGTACATGACGCCTTTCATGTGTCCCAATCAAGAAGTGCTGCGCGCACTGCAGAGGAGGTTGTGCGATTGAGGCCGTTGACTGCAGGAGGACTGTCGTACAAAGAGCATCCAATCAAAATCTTGGAAGTGTCGAGCGAGTCACCCGAATAAAGCGGTCCGTTTTGCAAAGTTCGATGGAGCAACCATTCGAGGAGGAAGCCACCGGGAGCGCGAGGAGGATCTCGAGCGGAGTTCCGAACCTATTCTCTTAGTTGGCCAGATCTCGGGTCGAGATCTCGCTTAAGGGGTAAGGTTTGTAACATCCTGTTTTTAGAGATTTTTAAAGCCTGGTTTTCAAAAATGAATTTTCTGGAATTTTCTGAAATTAATTGAAGCTTCAAATGAATTTTCAAAGTTTTAAACGATTTAATGTGATTAAAATAAACATTAACATAAGTGGAAAATATTTTATTTGAGTTCCTTGTGTCACAAGGAATTTTCAGTATTTTTGGTGAATTTTCCGGATTTATTTGCTATTTTCTAGAGCTTTTAGAAGTTTATTTGAATTTCTGGAAAAAGAAAAGAAAAGGAAATAACCTCCGCCGCCCGATCTTTCTCTCCCCTCCACGCGTCACCCATCCCGCCGCGCCGCCTGCAGTACCTTTTTCTCGCACCGCTCGCTTCACGCTCGATCCCGCTCAAGGCCACGCTGTCGCAAGATTCCTACTGACGGCATGGCGGCACACCGCCGCGCCCGCCCTCGCCTCGCCTCCGCCGCCGATCGCGCCACGCGCGTCCCGGCCGCTCACCCGCGCCGCGTAAACCCTAACCCTAACCATCCCGGCCGCCCGATCCGCCGCGTGGCTCAATCCTAGCCGTCTAACCTAATCCGCCCGCTGCCGCCAGAATCGATCCGAGCTCCTCGGTTCGCGCGGATAAACACGAGCGCCGCCTCGGTTCGGCGTGCACGCACCGACGGAGCTCGCCGCCGCCTCGCCGCCCTCGCACCCGCCGCTGCCGCCGAGCTGTTCGCCGCCGCCGGACGCGTGCACCGCCGCCGCTCGAGGTCGCCGGAGCGCAGCCGCCGCCGCGCCGCGCGGTGAGCTCCTCGCGATTCGCCGCGTCGCCGCGTCGCTCGCCGTCGCCGCCGCCGCCTCGCCGCCGCCTCGGCGCGCTGCGCCGCGGCGCCCGCGACCGTCGCCGCCCGCAGCGCGCCGCCACGCTGCCGCCAATCCACCCTCGCGCCCCCACGCGCCGCCCGCCGCTGCGATCCGCGCTCGCCGCGCAGCGCGCGCCGCTGCGCCCGCGCGACGCCGCGGCGAGCCGCTGCGCCGCCGATCCGCCGCCGCCGCGCGCCGCGATCCGCCGATCCGCCGCCGATTCGATCGGCGAGGCTCGATCGCCGCCGCGTGTCCGCCTCCCGCCGCTTGATACCGCCGCCGCCGCGCGCCGCGCCGCCCGCTCAGCCTAGCCGCGTGGCAGCACCAGCGCGTGCCACGTCAGCCCCAGGCCACGTGGCACGACACGTGGCATGCCACGCCGCCACGCCGTCCCTAGCCGTTCCCGAGCCACGTGGCAGCCACGTCACCGCCACGCCAAGACGTGCCACGTGGCAAGATATGCCGCCGCGTCGGTAGCGTCCCGCCGCGTCGCACCGCGCCCCGTGCCTGCATTACGTGGACCGGGTCCACGGTGAACTCGAATTTGGTGCACCGGGTTCACAAAGACAAGAACCTTTTCCGATTTTCCCGAATTAATTTTGAATTAATTTTCCGAGCCCGTTCTCCTCCGTCCTAGCTCCGATTGACCCGCTTCTTTTTCTAAATTCATCTAAAATCGAGCTCTAGCTGTTGGTTCTGTTTTTGGGAATTTTGGAGTTCATTTGCTTGTCATTTTATGTGTTTCTTTGTTTCGGTCGTTTTCTCTCGTTAGATTCGGATTCCGAGGAGCAGTTTCGCGCTGTAAGACCAGAGTACCTCACTGAGCATAACGAAGGCAAGTCGTGTCCCTTGATCATGTTGAACCCAATTTCACAAACTATTATTTAATTATTTTGTTTCAAACTACATTGCATTGCTATTTTTATTCAAACCGCTGTACGTAGTTATTGTCCCAATTGCAATTACACCTCTTTGACACTTTGAAATACCATGATGCCTTTGTCACCATAGGTTGGGAAATTTATTAGTGATGCTAGTTTATTTATCACATGGGTTGGTACGATTAGATTGCTTAGCCGATTATTATTTACGTTTGATCTCATCACATCCGTTAAATTATTAATTTGACTTAATGATTTATGGAACCGTGGTTGGTGCCACGTGTATTAAAATTTGTGCCACGGCATTGGTGTGACGTTGGCTTTGTTATACAAATTGGTTTTGCACTCAAGCGAGTGATCGTGCAAGAAAGGGGGAAGTACGATTGTACTTTGGGGATGTGGTAGTCTCGCCGGGTAATGCTAAGGACTTAACTTTGTGCGCCATTGATCCGAGCTTAATCGTGCAAACCACATGTCTATTATGGGATGGACTCGCTGATTAATTTGTAATATTTCAATTCAATTCGCCATTGTGATGGACATGGTTCTTGATTTCCATGTGGCGCAAGGGGGTGTGATGAAACCTAGCGGCGAGGCGGGTTGAGGTAGAGCATTGTAAAGGCCTTGTTGTGATTTCCTTAGGCCTAGGCTAATCACATCGTGTGGGTACAGCTTGTGCAACCTCTGCAGAGTGTAAAACTATTCGAATAGCGCGCCCTCGGTCATGGGCGGTGCTCGGGGATTTCACACGAGGGTTAGTGTTTCATTTATAACTTGGTGGTTTATGTTGGGAGTGGACAGGTAGTTCACTGTTGGTTTAACTTGTGAATTGGTGTTCACAAGTGGTTCATGTTTATCCCTTTGATTATCTATTATTACTGTTTTCAGTTAACTTTCGCTTTCAAATTATTTACTGTATTTCATCAATAAATGCCTTTATGCAAATTAACCTTTCAGCCTTCCTTGGTAAGCCTTGCATATTATATTGCATTAAATTGTTACAAACGATTTGCTGAGTACCAATGTACTCACGGCTTTGCGCCTATGTTGCTCGCTTGAGGAGAGGAGTACTATCGGCAGGAGGTGCCGAAGGGAGTACTACGACGACTTCACGGATTAGGCTTCGTTCTCCACTCGATAGCCCGTGGCTTGTCGATTGGTCGCTCACGCTTTATTTTGGATTTCGGCGCTATTTTGTTAAGCCCTTCCGCTAGAGATATTGTAAGCTTGGCCATAAGGTCGCATTTGATATTTTATCGATATTCTAGTTTTCCCTTATTATTGTCGTGTGTATGATCGTGATGACATCTATGTTTGATCGTGCACTAGCGTGATCTCGACTAGTGCAGTTTACAGAGAGACCGAATTTGCATATTCGGTCTCGGCGATTGGAGCTCACTTACCCGGAGCGTGAAAGAGCTATCATTAGTGCATTTGAGGTGGGATGCTTAATTCATGGAGTCGATCCAATTAGTTTGGGTTTACCTCAACGTGAGCTAGAGGAGATCGGCAAGTCTCTGAACACCACGATAAAAAGGAACAATGTCAATTATGGTTTGTTTTCTTGTGTTCACTTTACATTCATAAAATTAAATTGATTGCTTGTCATTCTAAGATTGCAAATTTTTGTTATAGATCTAGGTTGTTGGTGCACTTATGTGAATATAATTGATTTAGACTTTATTCATGCTAAACCAAATCGAGTTAAGTTTCTGTATTATATACTTAGTTTTAGCCAAATAAAAATAATAATAATTGAAAGAGAATTTTTAAAACCGCCTATTCACCCACCTCTAGTCGGTCTTCTCAATCTTACAACAACCAATGTGGGACTATTCTCAACAAAGCCTACCTGTCAGCTTTCTTGTAGTCCTTGCTCGTCGCGTGTCACCACTGCTCAACGCCATCACTGTCAGAATGAGGTCGCCATCGCCGCTCATGGTCTCCCGCTGCCGTCCTCCTCCGCTTGCTCGGCAACACTGCACACCATGACCTCGATGCCATGTTTCCTTCTAGATTCTACACGCTCGGCCTCGCACCCACAGCCTCGATGCTGGTGGTCCTAGATGTCGTCCTTTCCTCTAGATCCACCACAGGCGGTGGTGAATCGGCCACCTACCTTCAAATCCACCTGTTGCGACCATCAAACACATCGCCTCCCGCCTCAATCTTGAATCAAAGCTGCGGGAGGGTGGGAGCTAGCGGCGGCCGGGGGGGAGGGGGCAAAGGCAAGCAGAGATGGGCGAAAACGAGGGGAAGGAGGGTGTCATGGATAACAAGGGGATAGTGTCCATGAAAGCCCGGTGGGGAGCTTAGTGGGGGAGAAGCCCTTGTAAGTCTTATATATTATTGATCCAACTTGTTCAACGTGTTATTCTATATGATAAAATCGCTCACTCATCGTGTCATACGGGCAATACTATTACGTGAAATTAGATCAGAGTATTATTTGAATCGGATTGTAATGTTTAAAAGTCAAATCATAAATGTCTAATTTTATAGTTTAGTGTGCTCAACAGGCTTTCAAGCAGAGTTTTGGATATTATAAGGACTCGTTCCATTAATCTTGCATTAAACGAGACGATAAAGTGAACTCCGCGCTAAGTAACCTGCGAGGGAATCGGCAAGAAGCACAACTCTGCGTGCGGCTCCCATGCCACGCACGCACACGCACGACGCCACGACGCCGACAGAGCAGCCAAGAAGCTGCGAAGCAATTCCAAAGAACCCCGAGTAATCAGAGCGCCCTCTGCCTGCCGTGCCGAGGCCCGCGTCGGGCGCTGAGCAGACAATGCAGAGGAGGTGCTCGAGTATACCTACAAAAGTTTAGTATTGTGTGGCAGGCTTTTGTAGATGTTTTGTCTCCGTAAATCACATTTAATCTTTTTGTGTGGTCTCTTGGCACGTGAGAATAGCATTAAATAAAATTATGGTCACGACATACTCATAGCGAGCATTAGTCTTGTCAATTCTAAAGATCATTACCGAATCGTGATATTTTTTGCATTTACCACATGATTATATAGCATGCCGTTTATTGAATAAAAACACTCATAAGATGATATGTGCAAACTTTAATCTTAACTGTTACTAGCAAAGTGCAGCATCCTTTTTTTTTGAAGTACGTAGGTCATTAATATTATCAACTTATGCTAGAGTCCTACAACAATCTGAATTCATAGCAGAGCGACATAATTTGCATCCTTTTGTAGGGGTGGTTTTTCATCGGATACAACCACACACCTCCCTCAAAAGTGTGAATGCTCGCAAGGCTTGCATATGTGCTTGCAGCACTTGCAAAATGCACTCTTTCGAGGGCCCTCAAGAAGATATTATCAATTAAAGCAGGGAATGGAAAAGAAAAAGGAGAGGAAAGCACACAACTTAGGTTGCATTAGACTGTTCTCTGCATAATAAGCCTTTGTACAAACCAATGCCTAGCTACTGGACTTTTTTGGTGCATTGCCAATCGGTCCATGAAATGAGGGATATGGCTCCTAATATATGCCCCCATCCAAGCCTGTTTCCCGGAATTAAATCGTTTCGACTCTTTGGAAACAAAATTTGGTAGGGGCTATATATATAGGGATATATATAAGAGCATCAAACGGCCCATACGATAGTATATTCTGTGTGTGTGCATGCATGACGTGGTTATGACTGAAGAATGAAGATTCAGAAGATGCGTGAATGTTTGTGGTGGGGTGCCATGGGGGCATGAATTGGAGCAAGCATGAGTCCATGCTCAAGTCAATTGCTCCATCCCGGTGCCAACTATGGCTCGGCAGAGAGACCCCGGGCATGGGCTTTCGGTGCTGGGGATTGCTTGCTTTGATGGATCGGATTCAGTTCATGTGTCAATAAAAAAGATTGCAAGCATGCAAGGATTAGTATTTTCTTTGTCTACTAGGGTTTTATGTAGGGTCTATCTATTTGCGCAGTTGTTTGATTTTTTCTTAAACTCTGTCACCTTTTCCTACTGTTAGATCAACATTTTATGGTCTATATTCTCTCCATCTCATATATACAAAACCCACTCAACCCCAATCCTAACCCACCCCAACCCCCACCCCCACGCTGCCTCCCATTGCCTCACCTGATCCGCCCTTGGAGCTGGTGTGGCCCACCAATGTTTCCCTCCCGTCACCTCTACTGCTGCCCAACATGGCTGCCAGCTCCAAGGGTGATGTCGGCGTCGCTCGCTACCTCCTCAACCTCCTCATCCGTTGTTGTCACGTTCTTCCTCTTCTCCAACAATGATGTCGACATGCTTCCTATTGTTGACCTCGTCACCGACCCACCCGCTGCCATTGCCCACTACCTTTCTTTGTCCCACATCTGAGGTGTCATCATCGCTACCTCACCGCACCACTGCCTCAGCCACCGCCCACTCCTTCTAAATTCTAGTGCCGGTGAACCCCAACTGTCGGTGAACCCTAATTCTAGGTGAACCTTAACCCTAAATCCCTTTTGTCGGCGAAGAGGACACCGCCACCAGCCGGAGAAGAAGAGATGACCCTCCCGAGCACGAATCTCTCTGATCAAAGGTTAGAAAAGAGTTATTTTTAAGAAAATGTCAGACACCTGATATTTAGCAAATCCGTTTTATATGTAGCCTCTCATGCACACAAGACTACTACAGGAAGAACTTCCAGATACGAGTGTAGGAAAGTCTTGAGAGCTGTCCAATCCAAGACAAAATGATTGGTATAACCACAAGCACTTATATCTTCCCACATTATCACTCAAATCGATCCAAGTTTTTTTTTTTTTTTGCGCATGAAATGCTTCTGTTATCTTCATACGATTCCAAGATTATACATCACATACATTATTGAACAAAATTCAGCTCTTTTTAAAGAACATGTAAAAGAGTTGCGCGTCATTTCACTGAAGGATGTTATATCGGATAAAAATCTCTGTGCGCATCAGGCAACCCCACGAGTGTGCAGCAAATTCTTTCCCATTTCTTCTCGGATTTCGACTCCACGAGGCTTTGCTGCCACTTGTCTTAATTCTACACTTCTCTTGCACGCATCTGATTGACAAGATCTTTCTTAATCCTAGTATATTTTACACTGAACGTACCTATTTTCCAGGGAGAATACACTACACACACTCGACACGTACTGCCTAGATGTTTGCAACAAAGTAGCAAAAAACGCAAGGCCCACATGGAACGTTCCCAAGGCACAAATACAGCAGCATTGCAGCAACCAAAGCGACGAGGCCCAGCTCGAAGAATCTTGGCCCAGAGGAACGCACGGCAAAGGCGCACAGCTGCGATTAGCCCATCAGCGCGTCGGGCGCACCGAAGAGACGTGGCCCTCGGGTCCATGTGGGCGCGTAAGTCGGGGATAGAGCTGATAGTTGAGCCGTGTCGTGCCGGTACGGTTCAGGTCTATCGTGTTTCGGGTCGGTTCATGTCGCGCTCGGCCGGCGATCATCCCATCGTGTCGTCGTCGGCCGCCGCTCGCCTCGCCCAGCCCAAGCACGGCCCAAAGCCCGCCGTCTGGCGTTCGTCTGCCGCGCCACCAAGCCCGGCCCAAAGTTACTATGCACGACAAAGGCTGCACGACAATTGTGGTGACGTCCGTCATCTTACTTTCTCTCGCACCCGTCTCGTTGAAAATTAATTCAAGGTCTTAATGCGTGTAATTTTTCTTTGGTTGCTTGGTTGGGGACGCGGCGACGCCGTGGAGGAGGTCGTCAACTTCTTGGCGAGCTCGTCGACGTGGAGGTGTAATGCAGCAGAAGTCGAAGAGGGCGCCGACGCCGAGGACGCGGCGATGGGGTTTCGGCGGCGGCTCGACCTCTGCACGCCTTTCTTCCTCTACCCTCTCGCTGTGTGTGTGATATCGTGATTGTGATACCGGGATGGCGACGGGAGGGTGGGGCGGGGACGCGGGGGAGGCAGGGGGCGGGGGCGTGGGAGGCGGGGGCGGGGCGGGGCAGCGGGAGGGCGGGGGGCGGGCGGGGCCGGGGAGGCCCCGCGGGGGGGCCGGGAGGCCGGGAGGAGGAGCCTGTGGTGCCCGAGCCGAGCCGAGCCCGCCCGAGCCCGCCCGAGCCCGAGCCCAGCTTGATCTCAAACTCATAAGCTTCATCCAGCTGAGTTTGAATAGTTCGTGAGTCTCGATTCGATCTTAAATAGTGATACATATTAACTTTTACCAAGCTTAACCGAGCCAAACTCAAACTTGAGCTTTTTTATTGTTGAAAATTAGTGCATATTTGAATTATTTTGACTGTTATTGAGTTTACTCGAGCCGAGCTCAAGTTTGAACTTTTCTTATTATTAAAAATTAGTGTATAATAAATTATTTTAATTATTATTGAGTTTCAACGAGCTGAACTCGAGCCTACTTAAGCTTCGGCCGAGCCGAGCTCGAGCCCAGGTTCAAGCTCGGATCTCAACTTGAGATTGGCTCAAACTTCTATCGAGTTCGAGCTTGAAAGGTTAGGCTCACTCGAGCTCGGCTCGTTTACAGCCCTACACCGGAAGTGGAAGTGGAGGCAAAGATGTAACAGCTAGATCCAAAGGTAGCGACCTCGGAGACGGTGCATCCGATGGCGGTGACCTCAAGGATGATGGATTCAGTGACAACAGCTTGGTGACACATGGAGTGGAGTACTCGTGCTATTTATGGAAGTAGTACGAAAATGAATGAATTGATTGACCGCTAAAATTAACAGTTACTATAATATAATTTAGTTAAAAGTTAAATGATAAAAATAGAAAGAAATCGCTAAAAAAATCCAGAATGATCCGTCCTCAATCCAATGAGGAGAAAACAATGCTCGCACGAGTCGACCACGGCCGGGCCGGTCTGTGCCTTTTCTCCGTGGCGCACGGTCAGACTGGGAGGCAAACCACCCGTTTCCCCGTGTCGTCGCCGCGCATCCAGCGTGCCTGCTTTCCCGAAGCCACCGCCTCCCTCCCACCGTCCAGCCACGCACCCCACCCCCACCACCGCGACGTGCCCACGCGTCTCCCCCAGATCGCATCCATCCACACGCCCCCGACGCGCTAATCACAACAAAAGCACACGCCTTCCTCGAGACTCCGAAGTCACACCGGCCTTTCCCCTCTCCGTCCCAATCTCCACTCTCCGCAACACCCCACACGGCCGCACCCATCCACCTCGCGAGCGCCATGGCGACCGCGTACGGGGGGAGCTACAGGTCCCGCGACGAGGCCGACGACTTCGACGAGTTCGACCCCACGCCCTACGGCGGCGGCTACGACCTCTTCGTCACCTTCGGCCGCCCGCTCCCGCCCTCCGACGAGACCTGCTACCCCTGCTCCGCCCCCTCAACCTCCTACGACGCGCCCCACTACTCCGCTGAGGAGCCCTCCCCCTACGTCCACCACTCCAAGCCCAAGCCAGCCTACGGCTTCCGCCCTCAGCAGGAGCAGCAGTCCTACGGAGGTGACTCCGGCTACGGATCCAAGCCCCAGCCCGCCTACGGCTTCCGCCCCCAGCAGGAGCAGCAGCCGCAGCAGTCCTATGGAGATGACTCCGGCTACGGATCCAAGCCCAGCAGCCGCAGCAGTCCTACGGAGGTGACTCCGGCTACGGATCCAAGCCCCAGCCCGCCTACGGCTTCCGCCCCCAGCAGGAGCAGCAGCAGTCCTACGCCTCCGGCTACGGGTCCAAGCCCCAGCCCACAGAGGAAGACACCTATGGATCTGGGTACGGCAGGAAGCCGCAGCAGGAGGAGAGCTACGGCTCTGGCTATGGATCCGGGTACGGAAGGAAGCAGCAGCAGCAGGAGAGCTACGGGTCCGGGTATAGTAGTAAGCCGCAGACCGTGGAGAGCTATGGGTCTGGGTACGGCAGCAAGCAGCAGGCGGAGGAGGGCTATGGATCTGGATACGGGACCAAGCCGCAGCAGGAGAGCTACGGATCGGAGTATGGGTCTGGCTACGGGAGGAAGCCGCACGTGGAGCAGAGCTACGGATCGGAGTATGGGTCTGGGTACGGAAGGAAGCCGCAGGTGGAGGAGAGCTATGGATCGGGGTATGGGAGCAGGCCGCAAGGGGGAGAGGAGTATGGTAGTGGTGGGTATGGGAGGAAGACTCAGGAGGAGAGCTATGGTTCCTCGGGGTATGGCTATGGAAGGAAGACTGAGGAGGAGAGCTATGGTGGTTCTGGGTATGGATATGGGAAGAAGGCGCAGGACGACGAAGGCACGTATAGCTCTGGTGGGTACCCTAAGCCAAAGCCGTATGGGGATGAGACTCAGGGTTCATATGGTTACGGGTATGGAGAGGAGAAGCCCAAATATCAGAGTGGTGGGTATGAGAAGCCGAGCTATGGCGGGGGAGAGGAATACCAGGGAAGCCATGGCCGCAAGAAGCATGTAAGTTCCCGTCCCTTGTGATTGTGCTATGTATTTGTTCACTGTGTGCACGCAGTAATGGTTAACTGATGTAGTGAACGGGTCGACGAAACGTAGGATATTTATTCTGTATTGTATTGGATTTTACAATAAGAGGGATGTGGTGGATCTAACCATTTTTAGCCATTCAACCAGAATCTGGTATGCGTAAAGAATTAGCATGTCAATCCAAAATTCAAAACTCATGTTCTATATCACTGTATGGTAGTAAAGAAATGGCTTGTAAGAAAATTTTTCTGATATCGTATAGGATTTCGATGTCGAAAAAAAAGTTTATCTACAGATTATAACGTTGCTTGCAGGACCAAGCTATATTTGGCTGATTTATCGTTAAGCGCTAGTTAGTGCTCAGTGGACTTGAGATCTGAAGTATGTAGTTCCCAGAAGCACGTTTATAATTTCTGTATATTTGATAATACTGATTGATTTTTTATAATACTTTTGTGTTGTGCAAATTCATTGATTTCTTAAATATTGATATGTTTGTACAACAATTGGACATATGCCATAGTCATCTTATCCACAGTAATATGTCAGAACAGCGTAGCTAAATCAAATATCACTAATGGTCATTCATTTAGATTAAACACCCAATTATAACCTATAAGAAATTAAGAATGCAATTTTATGCTCGAGTCATCTATGAGTGCTATATGTACATTTGATAATCTGTGTCTTTGAGTATATGTAAGTTCTGTAAATTTAGATTGAACTAAGTACATTTCAGTACAGCTTGATGAATCGGCTATTCAAGCCATGCAGGAATGGAATTAATGAAAACTAGGAACAGGAGTATTTTCCTCAGTTCACTTGTACTGTTAGTAAATTTTCTTGTACCACTGGTTTGCTGCATATTGTTTTTTTGTTGTTTTGGCCTGGCCGGCCAAGGATGGTTGACCAGATTGTGTTAAGATTAGGAGAAAAAGGAAATACAAGAGAACGACAGCAAGGCTGTCATCAACAAACACAACAGTTTTGCAATGGAACTACACAACATAACACCATAAAGAAAAGATCAAATCCTTGCAGGGCTCAGCACGCTGGATAAGGTCATGTTAACCAGACAACCCCCATTAGTTCTCAATGTGTGCTGGCCCATCCTTGCTTCACTGTGTCCTCTTGAAGAGACCGGCATTCTGCCAAGTCCACAGCTCCTCTTTGATCAACCACAGAAGTTCCCCTGGTGTCTTTTGCTCAGAACTAAAAATCCTTGCATTCCTTTCTTTCCAATAAGGAGAGAGTTGAAAGCCTTATGGAATTTCTTAGCGAAGCTCTTCCTGACCAAGTACCACCAAGACACCCAAGTCAGGTTCATTTGCCAAGGGTAACCGGAATGTGACATTGATCCAATCCTGGATGAGAGTCCAAACATGTCGGGTATAAGCGCAGCGGAGGAAAAGGTGGGGGCATGTTTCTTTGGCCACCGAGCACATGATGTATGACGGCTGGTGAGGCCACCCACATTTTTGCAGATTATCAGCCGTCAAGCATCAACCATGTACTGCCAACCACATACAGAATTTGCAGTGACCATTTTTGAGATGGTCCTTGCACAGGTTGATCTCGTTTGGCCTTGAAGAAAAGGTTGTAGGCCGAGGAAGCCGAGTATCGACCCGATCAGGAGGCCAACCAACAGACAGTATCTTCAATACCCGGATCAAGAGCAACCTGCGAGAGCATGTCCCACAGATTCAAGTACTCCACCAAAGCTTGGAGAGACAAACTCCCCTTGATATCTCTGATCTAGTGTCTGATTTAAGGTGGCTGCCACGGTGATGCTAGAATTTCTCACATGGATGTATAGCGCTGGTGAAAAGGAGCTGATTGGACCCACTAGCAACCAATTAGAACGCTAAAAATCTGCCCTCTTCCCATCCCCCAACTGAAATTTTGCTACAGCCTGAAAGATAAGGCCCACCTCCTTGTCACGAGGTGCCTTTGAGAGTGTCCAGGGCTTGTTGCTCTGTTTCCAGCGGAGCCACGGCCACCAGAGTCAACAGCCACACCTAGCGAATGCAAGTCTCTTGACACCTAGGCCACCATTAGTTACCGGCATGCAGACATTATCCCATGCCACAAGGCAATGACCACCACTAATATCCTCCTGCCCTTTCCACAAGAAACCTCTGCATTTTCTTTCGATTAACTTGATGGCCCACTGCGGCAACTCCGTCACCGTCAAGAAAAACACTGGGAGCGCCATAAGAACTGAGTTCAAATAAAACCAGCCTCCCACCTGGAGAAAGAAGATTCGGTTTCCAATCACCTAGCTTTTCGGAATACCTAGGAGGGGCTGCAGCTCTGGGCAGGAGTACTTTTAGTGCATTTCTTGAACAGGCCAAACTTTCTGTTTTGAACGCTTTTTACACAAATGCCACAAAAATGCAATCTCCTAGTGTTAAAAATAGGTCTTCCTCATTAGCCCTAAATATTTCTTGCTGCTGTTTTGCAGGATGATGATGACTCTGATGATGAAAAGAAGAAACGTTACCAGAAGCACCACCATCGTCGCCACGAGTACGATGACTAAGCATGCATTTTGATCTTGGTCTGCTGCTTTCACCTCTATATCTAGTTACTGCATGAATAAAAATGGGGCCTTGCTTGCCTTCTGGACACTGGATCGTTATTCGCTTCTGTGAATTTGTATGACTTCGCCTGAGTGGTGCTATGTGCGTGGTTTATATGTTTGGAGTACTATCTATCTTATTTGTATGCTTGAGCGATCTGTTTATGTACACGGTATGCCTGCTGTGTCTGAAACTGGATTCTGCTCTATTTTCTTGATCTTGCTGCTGTTTTCTTCCAACTCTCTGAACTTGTTGGGCATGATTCCCCCTGGCAGAATCTTGAATCTTGTCCTGGGTATTTCCTTGGCGCTGTTACTTTCGACTACACGGCGGCGTTCTTTTCGGCTTATGTTTAATGCTCCAGTAATAACTTTCAAATAAAGTGTCTTCTGAAGATGTAGATTATAAATCGATTGTAATAAATATTGTATCGATTTTAGCTATATCAGTTAAAATCATATGCAAGTATGTCTCTTTCTGTACTATCTCTAAATAAATATTTTACAACGCATTGTTCATTTGAGCGCTGTTTCGGCTCATTGTGAACGATCGAACGGAGCCGACAGGGCGTGATGCATAACGGCTCACCGTTTGCTTAATTTCTTCCTTTACCTACAGGGGACTCCGCTGCTGAGGTAGTGCAGTGTTGAAACTGGAAAGGTGCGGAACATCCCAGCGAAATATCCTAATAGCATGCCTGTCTGCCAGTTCTTGTATGATATTTTCCCGGTGAACTGATCGATTGATCGATCAGCTGCTGTGTTTCGGTGACGACGATCGCTCCAGCTGGACCATTGGAATGCAAGCGGGTGCCGTTGATGTGACACTGGTAATTGGATACGAACTCTATGCACAAATGGCAGTGTAGCATTTTTTTTTGTTAATTTAGCCATCGTTTTTACAACTCCAACTCTCTTTGAGCCCGGGACGCCGGTCGGCCGTACATGTAATTAGTGTGTATGTTTAATTAGTGATAATTGTATTTAATTGATGATAATTATATTTAATTAGTGTTAAACTTAAAATTAATGGCCTGTCAATTTTGGCAGTGTTCTGTTGCTGAGCTCGGTGGCTTGATAGTACCTGTCAAGCTGTTGTAGCATGGCAGATGATAGTATTGTCTGTCGTAGCTGTCGAGTTCAAGAAAAAGCTAGATCTATAAGGATGAATGTTTGTCTGGCGTAGCTGTCGTGACTTTTTTCAATTCTAGGGTTAGAGCTCAAGAAAAAGTTAGATTTACAAGGATGAATGTTTGAGAATTAAATTTTAAAAAATAGCTATAATGTCGTCTATGTAAACAGTTCGATTGATAGTGTCATCCAATCGAGCAAATGATTGGAGGAGCCTACTGGTTAGTTCCTGGCAGACTGATCGGCTTCTTGTTGAGTTGTTTTCCGCGTGAGCCAAACCTGCGCCTATATGGCTATCTCTATGCTCCCGTCGAGAGGCAAGTTTCCATAATTCTAGTAAAGTACTGGATTTTTTTTGCATGTCGCTGCAAATTGCACAAATTTCAGATATATTATCACTTGTCTCACTAGCATGTGGCCCGGTTTGTGTAATTTGCAATGGTAAATAAGGAATTGCCTTCGGAAAAGCTAAGGGACCGTTCGTATTAACTTTTACTAATAGCTTTTGACTTTAGTTGAAGAATAACAGTGGTTGATAAATAGTAATAGCTGATAGAAGCGGTTTATAGAAGTTGAGACGTTCGTATTGGCTTATGACTTTTGGCATTTTGCTAAGTACATTATGTAATAAAGAGAGCAAATGACGATACAACGAAATACACTACAATATTCGGACTGCCATACGACTTATGGAATTGTGATATAATAAAATACAAAGTGTGTTACAACGTGCAATAGCACAAAGTAGTGGCTAATAAAATAGTAATGATTGATAAAAGTGACTTATAAAAATTAGGACGTTCGTATTGACTTGGCTTTTTTAAATAGAAGCCAAAGCCAAAGCTAATATGAATAGACCTTAAGTCATGTCCTACTGGGTTATGTGACAAATCTAAATACCTTCAATATGTTACTAGTGGAAGTTTTGATATTTTTACTACTTGCATTCTAAAATGACATATTTTCTTAGATAGATATGATGGCCTCGTTCTTTTCGACTTATGACTTATGATACAATAACTAGCTTTCAAACAGAGTGTCTTTTAAAAACAGGGTCTATAAGTCGATTGTAGTAGACATTGTACTGACTTCAGGTATACCGACCAAAATTGCACATGACTATCCTCTCGCGAATAGTCAGAATTCAAAAGTCATAAGCCAAAAATCATAAACTGTAGCAAAAAAAAGAACACACCCCATACTTTGTTGAAAATGTAGGCAATATTTTAATTCCAAGTTTTAGTAGGAGATAAAAACAATATACTAGTGATGCACAACTAACTAATAATGATGAGGCTACTCATCATACTTGAATAAACACAAGAAAAATATAGTATCAAAGTCAAATGCGATCACACGAGCGACTTCTTTGTTGGGCTTGATGAAGAGCAGAAGCGGTAGCAGCGTGATGCGATGAAGACTCGACGCAGTGATGCGGGATGTAGTAGGAGCGGTCGCGCCAAATGCGCTGCTCGTAAACCTTATTGCCGCCATGCGTGTTTTCTCTGCGACAATGGTTCGAGATCCCCTCTCCTCTCTTCCGGTGCACGCGAGAAGAAAGGTCGACAAGGTTCGATAGCTCAACACCGTGCAAGAGTGGAAGAAGACAATGGGAGAAAGGAATGAAGGAGATCTGTTCAAACCTAGACGTCTCCAGGCCTTTTATAGACGTCTCAATTACTCTCTAGTAACTGGCGCTATTATTCACCGATGGCGACTCCATTATTAACCGGTGGCGACTCTATTATTCATCGTAATCGACTCCATTATTCACCGTAATCGCTGTATTCAAACCAAAATAAATGCAGTCTCATGACGGTCAAAAAGAGAGACGGTACAAGGTTTAGCAAAACAAGGTGGACATGGTCTGCCAAGTGGCGCACCACGTCACGGCGCGGTCGTGCGTCGCAAGTCACAAGTCACGCGATTTTCACGCGAAAATACGCGAATACGCGCGCGCGTGCGTGTTTAACCAAAGCCACTATTCACTTCCATAATTCAAGGAGTGGCATGGACTCCACCTTATAAATTGGTCTCTCCCACTTTGTCTAAGCAATATGGTACTAAACCTTGTGTACTTTGGAATTATAGAAAATGGGCCTTGGGCCTAATTTCAACAATCCCCCACCAATTCCAAAGCAAAAAGCACAAAGATGTCGAAAAAATTATACTGAAGTGTTGTTTAATATACCAGTCTTATAATGTAAATCCCGTATGGGTTGAACTTACACCTAGATTAGCAAGATTCATCTTCTCACAGCTAATGAATGGACTATACCTTGAATTCACAGCTTTTCGTAATCAGACTTCACTTGAAACCTCAACTGATACTAGGCTATCAATGAACCACGTCTAAACGGAGCGTTATATGATCATGCTCCCTTATCTGCTCATGAGCTTTCTAGAGAATACCCTGTTCTCGTGAACTGTGACCAAACAGTTAAGCTCAAGTAGGTGTATTCTTTCTAGGTATTCTGCAGGCTAATACCTTTCCCTCATGAATACATTAAGGTTTTATACCAACCTTCCATACAGTTGAGAGTACTTTATTTATTAGGATATGGGTACAATTAATATGTACTCTCTTGTTACAATATCAACTTGTTTTTTCCCATTACCTAAGTCACGGGATCTCCGATCAAAAAGGCATGGGTTACCATTGTGATGTAACTTAAATGGGCCTCATTCCCATATCTATAGAAGCAACGGAAATCGCTTTCCATGCTAATCTCTTGGTAAAAGGGACTGCCAGATTTTTGTCAGTGTTAATATAATTCACAGTTATCACTCCAGAGTTTCTCAATTTTCTGACAGATTTAAGTTTACGCTTCACATGTCTAGAGGACTTCATATTATCCTTTGTACTTGTGACTTTGGGCAACACAGTTTGATTATCACAGTATATCAGAATTACCGGTATTGGTTTCTCAACCAACGGCAAGTCCATCAGAAGCTCTCTTAGCCATTCAGCCTCAATAGTGGCTGTGTCAAGTGCTACAAGTTCCGCTTCCATGGTTGACCTCGTCAATATAGTCTGTTTACAAGACCTCCATGAAACTGCAACACCAGCTAAAGTAAACACATAACCACTTGTAGCTTTGATCTCATCAGCATCAGAGATCCAATTGGAGTCACTGTACCCTTCTAATACAGAAGGATATCCAGTATAATGAATTCCAAAAGATATTGCGCCTCTCAAGCAGCGCAACACTCTTTCAAGTGCCTCTCAGTGATCATCTCCTGGGTTAGAAGTAAACCGACTTAATTTGCTCACAGCAAATGAGATGTCAGGTCTTGTGGCACCAGCTAAATACATGAGTGACCCAATAATTTGTGAATATTTCAATTGATCTTTTTCTAACCCTTGATTCTCTCGAAGCTTAATATTCGCATCATAGGGTGTTGGAGAAACTTTACAATTTTCAAAGCCGAAACGGCTCAATATTTTCTCAGCATAAAGAGATTGGCTCAAAGTAATCCTATTTTCATTCTTGATCAATTTAATATTCAAAATAACATCTGCCTCTCCTAAATCTTTCATATCAAAACATCGGGATAGGAAGGATTTGACTTCGTCAATTACGGCAATGTTTGTTCCAAATATAAGTATGTCATCTACATACAAACACAAAATCACTCCTTGACCCCCACCATAGCGATAATATACACATTTATCAGCTTCATTCACAATAAAGTCAGCGGTTGTCAAAGTCTTATCAAACTTTTCGTGCCATTGTTTAGGTGCTTGCTTTAAACCATACAAGGATTTTAATAGTGCGCATACCTTATTTTCTGTCAGAAATCACAAAACCATCGGGTTGATCCATATAAATTTCTTCCTCCAACTCTCCATTAAGGAAAGCTGTCTTCACGTCCATTTGATGAACATGCAGACCATAGGAAGATGCTAACGCAAGGAGCACTCTGATGGTGGTTAATATGGCGATAGGAGAATAGGTATCGAAGAAATCTTCTCTCTCTTTCTAGGTGTAACTCTTAGCTACAAGTCTTGCTTTGTACTTCTCAATGGTACCATCGGGTCTCAATTTCTTTTTAAAAATCCACTTACATCCTACAGGTTTGCACCCAATAGGAAGATCAGTGATCTCCCAAGTCTCATTAGCCATGATAGAGTCCATCTCGCTACGGACTGCCTCTTTCCAATACTCAGCATCAAGAGATGCATAAGCTTCCGAAAGAGTCTTTGGCACATCATTCATGAGGTATACAATAAAGTCATCACCAAAGGTTTTCTCAACCCTTTGTCTTTTGCTCCTTCGAGGAGCTTCTTCGACTAAATTGTTGTCTTCTTCAGGGATATCATAAATTGGTTCAGCAATGGTGGAAAGTTCAGAAGTTTGATTATTCTCATTTTCGATATTATCGTTTTGAACATTTTCAGTTCGTGTTGAAGTATTGCCTACTGTTCTCATAGAAAAGATATTCTCAAAAAATGAAGCATCTCTAGACTCCATTATTGTGTTAGCAATAATCTCAGGAGTTTCTGATTTAACTACTAAAAATCTATAGGCCGTGCTATTTTGAGCATACCGTAGAAAAATACAATCGACTGTTTTTGGTCCAAGTTTTCTCTTTTTCTGCAATGGTATATTGACATTTGCCAAACACCCCCAAGTTCGCAGAAAATTAATATTAGGTTTTCTCCCCTTCCATCCCTCATATGGAGTAATTTCACTTCTTTTAGTGATAACTCTGTTTAGGACAAAGGTTGTTGTCAATATAGCTTCCCCCCACCATACCTTAGGCATACAAGAACTCTCTAACATGGCATTGATCAAGTCCATTAGTGTCCGATTTTTCCTCTCAGCTATCCCATTTGATTGGGGTGAATATGGTGGTGTGAACTTGTAGATTATTCCATACTCAGCACAGAATTTGGAGAACTCATGAGAGACATATTCTCCTCCACGATTAGATCTCAATCTTTTTATTTTCTTTTCTAGTTGGTTCTCAACATCGGCCTTATAAGTTTTAAAGTAGTTTAAAACTTCATCCTTAGTTTTTAGGAAATACACATAGCAGTAGCGTGTTGCATCATCAATAAAAGTTAGAAAATATCTATTACCTCCTTTTGTCAATAGTCCATTCATTTCACACAAATCTGAATGAATAAGATCTAATGGTGCCAGATTCTTTTCATCCTCTAATCCTTTAAAAGGTTTTGAGTTTGTTTTGCTTGCACACATGGTAGCATTTTGATCCTTTCACAATTTCATATTTTGAATTAAATCTAATTTGGACATTCTCACAATACTATCAAAACCAATATGTGAAACGGAATGCCAAACATTTGCCTCACATTTATTTAAATTTGTTGCAACATTGATTATAACAATACTCTAAAGTATTTAGGCGGAACAAGCCTCCGCTCTCATAGCCTTTACCAACAAAATTTCCGAACTTAGACAATATAATTTTATTTGACTCAAAAACTAGCTTATAACCATCTCTACATAGAAGAGAACCACTAATGAGGTTCTTGCTTATTGTAGAAGCATCTTTGCACGTTCTTTAAGTGGACAATCTTCCTGAAGTCGACTTCGGATCCACCGTGCCAATACCAAGAATGAAGTATGCGAGCCGTTTCCCATTAGGATGGAGGAAGCCCCTGCTGCTTGGTAAGAAGAAAACAAGGAAATATCAGAACATACGTGAACATTAGCACCAGTATCCACCCACCAATCAGTGGATTGATATGCTGAAAAAATAACAGGTGGATTACCATACCCTCCTGAAGTTGAGGTCTCGCCTATGATCACGTTGACAGCCTTCTTCTTTGGCTGTTCACCATCTCGATTTTGCGGAATCGATGATCCTTCGCCATATGACCATCTTTTCGCACACAAAGCGGTGATGTCCTTGAAATCCTTTTTCTCGATTTTCTTATTCTTAAAGCTAATTGTCTTGTTCGGTTTGTTGGGTTTGTACTTCTTTGCTATAGTCTTTTTCTCAATGAAGTTTGCATTGTTCTGGCCAGATATGCTTGGTGCATCCTTTGCTCTAACTTTTTCTTCCACATCGAGGCAGCAATGAGATCCTCAACAGAAATCTCTTCCCTCTTGTGTTTCAGCTAGTGGCAAAATCCCACCAAGAAGGTGGGAGTTTAGCAACAATACCGCACCACAAACTTAGGAGGTAACACACGGCCAGTGCGCAATCTCACCGACTAGTAGCTGGAGATCATGAACTTGTCTAACTATAGACTTAGCCTCATCCATGCTAAAGTCGAAAAATTGCTCACACATGTAGAGCCAGCGACCAGCCTCTGCCTCTGTATATTTGTGCTCTAGTGCATTCCACAACTCGTGGCGGACTTATAGTCCATGTATACATCGAGAGCCGATCCGCGTAGCAGTCAAGATGCAACCAAGAGCAGTATTGTTTGCACTATCAAATTGCATGTACTGCTCAATCGTAAATGGGTACTGCGGATGGACAACCCACCACAGCCCCAAAGACATGAGCCAAAACTTAACTCTAGTCTGTCATCTATGAAAGTTCTGACCACAAAACCTCTCAGGTTTCATCGCATCAGAAGCGCTAACCATTTCTGTATTGCAACAAATTTCACAATAAGATTTCTAGAATGTTGAAAATGTAGGCAATATTTTAATTCCAAGTTTTAGTAGGAGATAAAAACAATATACTAGTGATGCACAACTAAGTACTAACAGTAGGCTACTCATCATACTTTGGAATAAACACAAGAAAAATATAGTATCAAAGTCGTACGATCATACGAACGACTTACTGTTGGGCTTGATGAAGAACAGGAAGCAGCACAGATGTGATGCAGTGACGACTCGACGCAGTGCAGGATGTAGTAGGAGCGGTCGCGCAGATACGCTGCCCAGAAACCTTATTGCCGCCCGTGCGTGTTTCTCTGCGACAATGGTTCGGAGATCCGCTCTTCTCTCTTCGGTGCGCCGAGAAGAAAGGTCGACGAGTTCGATAGCTCAACACTTCGTATAAGAGTGGAAGAAGACAATGGAAGAAAGGAATGAAGGAGATCGGTTCAAACACGGACTTCTCGGGCCTTTTATAGACGTCTCAATTACTCTCTAATGCGGCGCTATTATTTACCGATGAATGGCGCTATTATTCACGATGGCGACTTTATTATTCACTAATAGCGACTTCATTATTCATCGTAGCGCCGTATTCAAACCGAAAAATAAGCATCTCATGACCGGTCAAAAAGAGAGAGACGGTACAAGGTTTAGCAAAAACAAGGTGGATATGGTCTGCCAAGTGGCGCACCACGTCACGGCGCGGTCGCGCGTCGCAAGTCACAAGTCACGCGATTTTCACGCGAAAATACGCAAATACGCGCGCGCGCATGCATGCACGCGTGTGTGTTTAGCCAAAGCCACCATCCACTTCCATAATTCAAGGAGTGGCATGGACTCCATCTTATAAATTGGTCTCCCCACTTTGCCTAAGCAATATGGTACTAAACCTTGTGTACTTTAGAATTATAGAAAATGGGCCTTGGGCCTAATTTCAACATACTTTTCTCTTTTTTTTCCCTAAGGCAATCAATCATGAATATGTTTTACTCACCTCAATTGAGGTTGCACTTCTAAAGAACTTATCGCAGCAAAAGTTACTCCCATGGTTTGGTTTTAAAGGCATATCATCGTCTTAAGGAAAGATTTTTAAAGGCATATCACTCAATTGATTTTAAGTCAATTGAATTCTTCAAGGTTGGATGAATATTTTATTGATCTCCACGTTCCACCCAAAACCTAACCGCTGCTTCGATCCCCCACTGCACACCTCTCCCTTGCTACCTCGTCGGCCAACCATCACTACCGTCTCCGATGTAGTTGCTACTTGCCAAAGCCGAAGACGATTATGGGGTGTTTGAAACAGTTGGAGTTTCTGGCTTTTGGTCTTGAAGCTTTTGGATTTTGATTGAGATGGAATAGTAGTGGTTGAAAGTAGAAGCGACCGAAAGTACTGGTATTTGATTTGGCTAGAGCTTTTAGCTAAGATGATTTAGAAAAAAAAGAAAAAATATATCTTTACAGGTGGTAAGTGAAAAGAAAAATAAGAAAATATATCTACATGGATGAAAATGAAAAGAAAAATGAAAGAAAAAAATTATCCCCATGAGCAGAGGTGGCACCGAAGGGGCCAAGGGAGAAGGGGTGGGATGGGTTACCAGTGGGACCAAGAGGGAAGGGGATGGAGGCGGAGGCAGCGCCGGCGGGGCCAAGGGAGAATGGGCGGCAATGGGTGGAGGTGGAGGCTATGGGAGATGGGTGGGTGGAGGCAGGACAAGATGGAGGAGGTGGAGGCGGCGCCGGTGGGACCAAGGGAGAAAGGGTGGCGGCGGGATGAGGCGAAGGCAACGAGTGGAGGTGCAGGCGAAAGCGGTGAAGGTGGCGGGAGGAGGCGACAGCGGAGATAGAGGTGGCAGGAGGCTAGAGTCGAGCGTGAGGGAGGAGCAGAGGCATCCCAAAGCCATGAGTAGAAGCGGCTTCTGGAAGCCGCTTTTTGAAGCCAGACGTTTGATTTGACTTTTGAAAACCAGAAGCCGAAAGCCAAAACCAAATCAAACTCCACCTAGCTACCCCCACCCTTGTTGTTGACTGCCTCTCTCATCGACTAGCGATATCGGTACTTGTAGTTTAATACCTCCCATTACCCCCAAAACCTAATTCGATCTCCTTGTCTTTGTCGCATACGAGCCTTTGCCTCTCACCGTCCTCCTTCAAGCTCACGATTGGTGGTACCCTTTGCACCTCACTACATAATTACTGATTATCAGATCACCCACAAAATAGGGTTAGGGGGTTGAATGCTAAATCCTGATCACCAGATCCGTTATATATCTTTTTTTTTCTTTCAAAAAAGTGTAGTTGGTTGTTGTAGCATTCACATTACCGACGATCAATCACACAAAAAAGTAGAAGACATTAGAAATATTTCCTTGGTGGGATGGATGTGTGTACAATAAACAACCCCCTAATATAGGGAAAGGAGATCTACCCATTTACTATAATAAAACAATATGGGATTAAACTAGGCTAACAAGTCTCATGGCTTTTAGGGGGCGTTCGGAATAGCGATGACTTCTGGCTTCTAATTGAAATTTCACTATAATTGGCTGATTTTTTTACTATAGCTGAGTTGGCTTATTGGGTATAATTAAATTTAAAAAAATATAAAAATAAAAACGACATGTCAACGTATCACAGATAATGCAAAAGAATATGAAAAAAAAACAAAACACAAAAAACAAAAAAAAGAAAATGATAAAATAGTGAACAGTAACTTCCATTGCCGAACGCAATCACCGGTATCCAAGTTGAGCGGGGTGTTAGACCTAATGGATCTGGTTTAGGTAACGTGACTATTCAATTAATTATTTCACAACCGTAGTCATCATCAAGCTCCAAACAACCGAGAAGTTACGTGATCAAATATTAAAAAAATTCTGCAAACAACCTAAGCTAACTTGTAGCTAGAGAGACTCGAATTAATATTAGCCACAAAACACAGGTACCATACTGGTTGGACCCGCCATAAAAGAGTTTATATTTGTAATTCAACTAATTTTACATGGGGATTACCGTGGCCCATACAACTTTTAGGGCATATTTGGTTGATGTCTTTGCCACAATTAACCTTAGCTAAATGTGGTTTGTCATACTTTTTGTGGCACCAAAATTCAGTAAAAATGAAGTGTTTGCCACAATTAACTCTAGCAAGTGTGGCTTGGTATACATTTTTGTGGCACCAAAATTTAGTTCCACAAGTATAGCAAGCTTTGGCAAAAAACTGAGTCTATAACATATGGGTTAGAGGCCAAGAAAGTGTGACAAACTCTAATTTGCGGTAACAAATCAACCGTCCATCTAAAAAGCTATGACATGTCTAAGGTTCGACGTGACAGGATTAGGCTTGAAACCATACAATAATCTTTTTAACGGCTGTTTTCACGTATGCTTTTGAACCACTGAACTGTCACTTGACGCCAATACTCGCACAAAGATAAACGAAAAAGGCTAAAATCAACACGTCTATATATCATCGGAGGCGCAAGCGCCAGAGTTACGCTGAAGTCCTACTCCGCCGTGCAAGTTTGAAACTGGGAACCGGTCGATGACGTCGGCCTCGTAAAAATCCAGATCGATTGATTTACCGGTCAATGCTTGTCGCCGCCGCAACCGGAGATCTTTTATATTAATGCTTGGCGCCGCAAAAGGCGATTTATTTTATTATGGCCGGCCTGGAACCCAAGGAGAAGGCGGCGGCGGACCAGGATTTTCGTTACGAGTGTTCCAAGTTAATAAAATATTATTCAAAACAAAAGGAAAGATACTCGGTGGAAAAAAAATTAAAATATAAATTGTTTTAACAAAAAAATCTTAAAATAATATAAAAGAGTTACAAAATAAATAAAAAATATAATTTTAACTCTACAACCGTTTATGTAATTTTAGGGCAGCTATTTCATTGTACCTTAGAACCACCTTGTTAATTTATTCAAATTTTTATACTAACTAATTTAAAAGTTCAAGAAAATTGCCTTTATTATGTTAATTTAATCAAAACTTTCTACAGAGATTTCAAATATGCAAACATCTTTATTTTTAAAGGTTTTACAATCTACATTTCACAAAGGCATAATTATTCAATGAACTATTTAGGATTTGCTAATTTCAAAATTAAGAGGGAAAGTGGAAGAACGAATGCAATTCACCTGGAAATGAGACCTCGCCACAACGTTGTGTGTTTCATACATCCTTGCTCACCAACACCGCTTCGCACTCTCACTTTGCTCCTAGAGGGCACTTATGGCTCTGATTTGGAAATTGGTTTGCCTTTTCACTGGTTCATGGTGCCAGTCACCACTGCACGTAGCGCTCTTCCTCTCCCTTTCCTTGATCGCCATTGTGGGCTTGCGCCACTAGGACGCTACCTCGTGCCTCCCATCTAGAGGGCTTCCTCACCCTTCACATGTGCGCCACCGCTGCGTTGAGAAAGAGATAGAGAGAGAGATGAGCTAGTTAGGGTTAGTACTTGGGTGGCTGGTTGGAGTCATAGGGAATTTGGGTTGTGGTGAGTTTGGTGACCGTAGAGGGAGCTTTAGTAAGTTAACAGAGAAAGGTATGGGTTGGATTGGGCTGATTTATATTTTTTGAGTATAAATATGTAGCATTTTGGTTCAATTAAAAGTATAAATATGTAATATACTTAGTATATACTGTATTTTTTGCAAAAAAATATAGGTGTTCTGCTAAACACTCATGAACTCTAGAGGGTCCACCCCTGGGAGAAGGGCGGTCATCCGCCATAAGCATGGACTCTTTGGATTTTGATGGACTCATCCTTGTCCTCCCTTGAAATGGACTCAATTGTTTGGTCTTTGTTAGAACTATATTGAGAATATATGTGGTTTATTTGTGTCAAATAATTGACAATCGCTTGGAGTTTAAATTTGCATTTACAAAAGTTTGCAAGTTTTAGTTTTACTGTCAATGGGCAGTGGTTTGAATGGCCTACAGAGATGGTCTAACCACTATGCTAGAGTAGTCTAACAAGCTGTAGAGGCGGTCCGACCAGCGTTCGGTGTGACCAAATTTTGGGGGCGATCGGACCACCGATGCAGTGCAACCAATTTTAGTTGGTGGCTAGTATTTTCAAAGAGGTGCTTGCTTGTGTGTGTGTGTGAAAGAAATGTGAGTGGTCCGATTGGGCAATGGGTGGCGGTTCGCTCGGGGTTGGCCAAGCAGTCAAATCGGTATGGGTACCATGGTCTGACTGGCTCCTCTATTACTAGGATTTGACCGGTTTGACCATAGCAGTTTGACCGACTAGTCAATAGCGGTCAGATCGGTTATCTCTTATTTAGCCAAGAGGGTTTTGAGAATTTATGAGAATTGGTCATGGGTTGACTTTTAGAGTCTTAGGTCATTGTATTCATAGTACATGAAGTATGTTTCAACTAACATGGATCAAATTGTGAATACTTTGTATTTGAAAACAATTTTTTGGCATTTGATGTGTAGGAAACTTGGTAACAACTATGGTCAATGGTGTAGACCAGAACCAAGCCTGAGGATGAGCTTAGGTATGGTCAAGAAAGTCGAGCGGGATAGTTGGGCCCAAACAAGACATAGGGAAGACAAAAGATGTTGAAAGAAAGATTCGAGCAACTGTTCATCGAATACTACGGTCGATACAAGTAAGACGTGGTCAGGGGGAACCGACATGGAGAGACTTACCGATACGTGAGCCATTGGTGAATCTATATGTTGCAGGCATGAAGATTGCTTACAAAGGAGGAAATGACCATGAGCAAGGCTCGGGAAGAGATGAGATCCATGGTCAAAACAAGAGTTTTTAGTGGGGAAGCAAAAGTACCAAAAACAATGTCGGGCTAAAACCGCAAAGCTTAGAGGGTGTTGGGAGAGTGGTTTAAATCAAGTAGATGCTAACTCCTTAACGGGTATGGGTTTATGTGCATTGAGAAACGTGCATAAGTCATGTGTAAGTATAAAACCCGATGTATATGGATGGGTTAACGGGTTTTTGATTATACTAATGGATAGTATTCATTAGGTTTATATGTGAACTATTTGCGTCATTTATATGAGTGCAAGGCGGTTGGAGGTGTGTAACTAACGAACCAACCCATCCATTCTTTTAGAATTTGAGAGAGAGGTTTCATTTGAGGGAAAATTTTGGATGAGTGCTCTGTCGGGACCCGGAACAACAACTCCGAGCCCCTTTGTGTAAATCGCACTATCCCAGGAAAAGCTAGTGCACACAGGTTTAACAGCAATGTATATCATGCAAAAATAACCACGAGATATTATTAAACGAGAATATAGCCTTAAGGCCAAGTCTTACAATAAGGGCACAAGGCTAACAAAATAAACAAAAACAGCGGAAAGATAGTAAAGGTGGCAGCACAGCCCATCCAGCCTCCCACAGCGAATGATCGAAGACGCGCCCTACTACCAAGTAGTCCTCACCGTCGTAGTCGCCTCGAAGTCCGGCAACAGATTTAGCAAGGTGAGTACTGAATTACTCCCAAGGTAAGCAAGTAAATGCTTACGCAAGTTACACCGTGAATTATAATGAGTTGATGCATGCATAAGGGATTTCAAAGGAAAGCTTAGTAGGGCAATATGCGGAAAGCAATACTTGAATTTAAATACAATAACGTAAATACGAAAAGCTGAATTTTAATACAGTATATGAAACATTATTTTTAACAAGTATTATCGTTAGTGTAGGCTCCAACCTGCACTAACCTATCCACGGGAATCCACCCGGACCAGAACCAAGACTACTATTTGTTTGCTCAAAAACCAAGTTTATAAAATCCAAGTCTAATCTGTGACAACTTTACTCAGCATGTCCATGACCGTGGACACGGCTACCCGGATAGATTTAAACTCTGCAGAGGTGTACAACTTTACCCACAAGACATTCCCTCTCACTTGAGCCACGCGATCAGCACACTGCCTTAGGTGTGCAGCGGAGAGTTCATGACAAAGCTGTTCCGATGATCCATAGCCAAAATAATCACGCCGCCACTAAGGTTTCACCACAACTCGAATCCACGAGTTGGAGCCCCCTTTGGTGCCATGTGAGACTTCCCACAGCCTACGTCGCGCTCACATTCAGCCTATAGCGAGACTATGTTTGGAACTTCACAAATTACTTAGCCAGGTCCGTCCCATACCGGACTTATGGTAGTACGAAGTGACTTCGTAAAATGAATCACAGAAACACTCCTTATGTTGGTTTAGGCCCAACCACATTCCCCCGTACACGACAATCAACCAGGTGTCACCAAACACGAGGCATGCCGGTACCCACCACCTAACCATTAGCCTAAGTCCAAAACATAAGTTTCTATTTTTATTTTTAAACAATTTTCATAATCCATCCTTGACTCACCGAAGTCAAGAACTCAATTTTAAATCGTCATTTCCTGTGAAAGACATTGATCCCACCTAAAATTATACTAAGCCAGGCTAAGCATTCTATAAAATTTCTAGTCAATACTATGGTACTAACTAGTTTACAGCTAGGGTGACAAGGTATAGGAATCCGAGATTCAAATTGGGCTATAATGAAAGGATTATGGGTATAACTAAATTTAAAACAAATTTGAATTATATTTGAGTAAAGATACGCATGCATATACAGTAAAACAACATAAATGTATTTAAAATACTGGGTCCAATATGGTCAAAGGTGCAACTTGCCTTGATCGAAGTCCTGCTGCGATTCATCGAATTCAAACTCTCCGGAATCGTCAATATCTAACGAAAGAATCAATTCAAAGCAAATTCAAAACAAAATTTTAAATGAAATCCAAATAACTTCCAAAAATTATAAAATAAACTGGGAGACAGAATTTTGAATTTTGGATGTGGGTCAACAATTTTTTTAAAAAAGGAATTGAGGTTTTTAAAAGAAATTAGAAGTTTTAAATTTAAATTTAAACCTGGGACTTACAAAATATATTCTAATAAAATTTAAATAAATTTCAAAATTTCAAAATTATTCTAGAAATAGATAGATCATGATTTTAGAAAAATTTAGAAATTTGAATGGGTCAATTTGGAGTTAAAATGCAAAAGTTATAGCCTTCCAAAGTTTGAATTCAAAATAAAAGAAAAAGGGTATTTTCTGGATTTATTTTTAAACCAAAAAGGATTTATGACGTCAGCACGAATTAATTTTCTAAAGTAAAACATAGATTATGACGTCAGCCCTAGGATTAATATAATCGGGCAGAGGCTGACAGGTGGGGCCCGGGTGTTATAGACCGAGTCCACGGACACGAGGGAGGGGTGAGGTGGCAGGCGGGCGCGCGGGGAGCGGGGTGGCGCTGACGTGGCGCCACGGGGCTGCCGCGTGGTCGCGCGTGGTCGCCACGCCACGGCTTTATGCCGACGCGTGGCACGCGCGCGAGGTGGCGAGGGGGCGGGTGGCGGCGGCGTGGCGCCGATCCGCCGCCACCGGCTGCCATGTCATCGCCAACTCGGCCCGACGGCGGCGACGCACCGCCGGCGGCGGCGGTGCTCGAGGCCCGATGGTCGCCGGAGTTCGTGGCGGCGTCGCCGACCGAGGGTATCAAAATGACGAGGAGAACGCGGGGAGTGCATCGGTACCTTGCGCGGAGGCCGAGGATGACCGGAGAGGGAAATCGCGGAGAGGCGGCGGTCGGAGAAGGGTTCACGGCGGTGGAGAGGTTCCGTGACGCAGTTAGCCCGGGAGTGGTCGCCGAGGATCGCTGGGCACCAGCAAGGTCGGGAGGTGTCGGAGGGGCGAGGGGGCTTGAGCCGGCCGGAATCGCTCGCCGGAGTAGCTGGAGCCGGCGGAGGGAAATCGGGCGCAGGGGGGGCTCCGGGGCTCAATGTTGTGAATTGGAGGCACAGGGAGCGGCGGTGTGGGTAGAAGGTGCTCGGGGAGGTCCTTTTATAGGCGGGGAGAGGCGGTAACCGTCGCGCGCAACTCGCCGGATTTAGGGAATTAACGCGACGGTGAAGGAGGACGTAATTGGGAGAATTAATGCCTGCAACGGACGCGGTGGAGGATCAATTGCGATCGGCAGTTGGCGCGGGGCATCAATTCGGAAGGAAACCGAAGCTTTAAAAGCTTCGGTTTGCGGCAGCAATGGCGGCAGCGGGCGGAGATCACGCAAGGAAGAAAGGAAAGGGGGCGGGGAAGACGGAGCTGACACGGAGGGCCCACCGGTCAGCGAGAGAGAAAAACGGGAAAGAAATCGGGCGGTGGTCCGATTAGCGACGCGTGGCAGGAGGGGGGAATCAAGGTCGTCGGGTGATGCGCGAAGGGGTAAGTGAGGAGGTGCGGCTGAGATCCCATCCGGCAAGGGAGACTTGATCTGAGCCGTTGGGGTTTCGGGCGGAGGGTTAAGTGAACACGGATGGCCGAGATAGAATCCGACAACGACGAACGGTCCCGACCGAACCACGTGGCGGCAGGAGCGGAGAGGGGAGCGGTTAAGCGGTAAGTTGGTGCGGGCGGCGAGGATTAAATCCGGCGCGGGAGTGGACGGTCCGATGCGCGACACGCGTCGCACGCGGAGGGAGGGAAGGCGGGGAGAGGGTTTAAATGTGATCGAACGGCTGAGGGGGAATCCGGCGGGCGGAGGGGCTCCGATGCTTGACACCTGGCGGCCGGGAGGGGTTTTAGGATTTTCTTTCTTTTGATTTTCCGAAATGCTATTAAGCTTTAGAAAGCTCGAAAAATATCAAATAAATTTTGAAAAATCCAGAAAAATTCATAGAACTATCTGGAGCTATTCTAGACTTAATAAAAATATTTCCCACTCATTTTAACAAGTATAATTTGCAAGGGTACAATTTGATTTTAAAAGGGAAGGTTTTAATTCTTTCTAAAATCTGGAAAAATTAATATAATCTCATGTTTGACTTTAGGAAGCTGAAATACATTTGTTTTAACTTTCAGTAATGCAATAAATTCATTTTTGACTTTTATATATTAAAGTTTATAATTTTTCTCAATTCAGGACTTTAACATAACTCCAGAAAATCCAATAAATTTCAGATTTGATTTTCAATAAAGGAACAAAATTTTGGGATGTTACATGCTCTTAAGAGAGAGAGAGAGCACTCTGTCCTTTATGGTGGAGTGGCTGTATAATTTACATCTACAAGTTGTAATAGATCAATCTTATTCATACTACATGGAGTGGTTGTATAATCTCTTTTGAAGTCCGTCTGTCCTCACAACTCAAACGAAATTATCTTTCTGTCCAAGCGCACTCCTAGTCAAGAATCGAAAGAACAATGCTTCCGATTATCTATGACTCCACTTGCTCAAGTAAGTTATTTTTATCTGTAGTCGTAAGTTCTGCTATGACTAACTAGCCGTAAGATCTACGATGACTATCGAGTCGTAAGTTATGCTATGACTTTCTAATTATTCTTCTAAGTTCGACTAATTTACCCTCACAGCGGGTCTGTCTGATAAGACAATTAGAACATGTGTTTATACTTAATAACCACACACGATCTTTTCTCTTCTCTCTCGACAACAATCGTCATACGACAAATAGCTACCCACGTCTTTCTAACAATAACCACCATCTAGCGGTTAATTCCCGAAATGTCGAGGCGTCTTTTAGCAAGAAACAACCACCGCCACTTCATCACCGATATAAGGGTTGATGTTGGAGAAGGATGGGAGGGGAATTAGTTCTGAAAGGAGTGCTAGACTTTTCGCACTATTCACACTTATAAACTTTTCCTCAGTAATAGCAACACAGGACATAAGGTTGTTATTATCTTAAGAGAAGACCCGAACCTGTATAAAAATTCCCGTGTCTTTACTCTATATGATCATACAAGGGTTTTGAGTGCTTTCCCTCGAATCCAAGAAATCATACGTAAGATTGATATTAAAACATCGACACTAACCTATGAGCAAGTTATATATTAATTTTTGAGTTTTGCCCGATTTTGATGCAACCTTACTTATCTCAAGTAAAGGTTAGAAATTTGGCCAAGATCTATGCAATCTTTTGATGGATTCGGTTCCTGAAATTCTCAGCAAGGTGTGTGTAAAATTTTAAATCATTTGAAGATTACATCATTCTTTTGTTTAAGCAAACACTGATTTTCAATTCTTGGATCAAGAGCATAGTCAGACCGCCCCAAACCTACGGTCCGATCAAAGACCGATCAGATCGGCTCCAAGCCGACGATCAGCCTGTGGCCGATCCAACCACTTCCACACAGCGGTCAGGCCGGCTATAAGGAGTTGAACTCCATTTACTTCCGTGTTTTATGAGTTCTTTATTGGCGGATAAATGTCATTTTCATAGGTTATAATAGTTAGTGAAGTGAAATGTTTATAATACTATATATTTAAAGAGATTAAATTTAAAAACATCATTTACCTCCCTAATAGCTATAACGGGTTCAACAATCTTAACTCTATGTTTCACCTACCGACCCTTTTCATTTCCGGCTGTCGATCCGTCCGTGCAGGCTCCAGGCGCAAGCGGGCGCCCGCAATTCTTGACTTCATGCTCTTCTTACTACTGCTCCGCGATATTTGACATGTTCCGAGGGGAAATTCCATACACGACTTTTGGTTGCGTATAGAAAATCGATCGTTGCCTCTTAAAAAACAGCTGTCGCTCTAGCCCTATGCATATGCGGATCGTATACTGTTCCTTCTCTAAAGCCTACTAACCGACATTTAATAAAAAAATCAATTATAGAGAAAATAACGACTCTTAAAATGCGAGCTGTGGAATTTAAACTTTGATCAGCAACATATGGAGCAACCCAGACATCTTAGCATTTGCTGTGTCAATAGTTTGGGGTTTGGTCTGGCACTCAAGCAACTAGTTCACACCACTAATTTAGGTTTTGCTCTAAATAGTTTATATTTTTTTGGTATTTAGAAATCAGCTTTTGAACGGAGAAATTTTTCAGAATGATCCGTTCATTTCAGTTTTTTTAGCTTCAACTTCTAGTTCTGCTTTTTTACTATTTAATAATTGCATCTTTTTCTAATTTTTTAAAGATTTTTTTGGGTTTTTTGTATTTTTATTTTTTTCCGTATTCCTTTGCATTGTTCGTAATGAGCTAACATGTTTTTTCTATTTTAAATTTTTTTAAAATTTAATTATACCAAATAAGTCAACATAGCTACATTAAAAAATAAACCAGTTATAGTAAAATTTTAGCTAAAAACCAAAAACCATTGTTATTTCGAACGCCTTCAATCTCTCTCGTAATCAGCTAAAAACTAAAAACAAAAAAATTGTAACACTCTTAAAGAAGCAAGGACCCATGTCGATACCATATATATAGATCCGCACCAATGTGTAATGTGTTCCCAAATCCCCCAGCATAACAATCCAACTGAAGCCCCAATCAACTAGTCCTAAATCCCTTAGCAATGGCTAGCCGTCTTGCTCAAGCCGCTACCATTCTCACCCTCACCTTCTGCGCCGCTCTCTGGGCCGTCGAACTCGTCGCCCCTATCATTTCCTCGTTCCCGAGCAACTTCCCAGCCGCCATTGCTCTCCTCCTCCCCATCGCCTTCTTTCTTGCCGTCATCCTTCTCTACGCCGAGGTCACTGCCGCGCGCGCGCTCCGCGGTTGCGGGTGCTGCCACCGTGACAACGTCGCTCGGAGGACGCTCGCCGTCGTTGTCATCTAGGATACCGCCGGCATTTACGTCGCCGCACTGTCCATGGCCGTTCACGTCCTCTTTGCCCAGGTCCATGTTTAGTTCGATCGTATACCAAATTAAACAGTGAAAGCTCATGATGTCATGAATAATGTGTGTATACGTGTGCCGTGTCACGGTGTCAGTAGTTCTATTCCTGGCATGTACTGTAAGTTCTGCTAGCTTCAGCAACCGTTGCTGCGTGTCATATTTATCATGAGAAATTGTTATACAATATTTACATATTTTTAGACAAAATTAGTTAGATTTTAAAACATTAAATCTCTATTTAACAGTTTTTACTATAACCCTTATAAAAATAAGTGCTTTGAATTTAGAACATATATGCATGATACATCTACCATGTACTGTAGTACGAAGATTGCTCCCGATAATGTAAAAAAAAATAGGTATCTGAAAACCAGCAGCATCGTAATTCTTTCTTTACATGTTATCTTTTTACTCTTCAACCTCTTTCTGCTTTGGCTGTTCGTTCAATCGTTCTAGTTTCATTTCATTCTTTAATATATAAATTAATTAAGCAGACAGCTTTATTGCGATGGCTTTTGTTTCCCTCCGAACATCAAACAGCTTCATGAACCAAAACACAGACAAAGACACAGAGATGCCTGTTCTTCTCCATGAACCGAAGACACAGAGATGCCTGTTCTTCTCCATGAACCGAAGACACAGAGATGCCTGTTCTTCTCCATGAACCAAAGACACAGCTTATACTTTTTGGCTCTAGTATAAATGCTTATACGAAAGAACCAAAAACCGATAAAGCGCTTTGAAACAGCGGTAGAGAAGTCGTTCCGTTTGTTTATTCGAGAGAAATTATAAATTATAAGCTATAAACTGAAAAGAACAACTCCGATGTCATTTTGGATGCTCTTTTTTTTGCCACGGCTTATGATATTTAGTTCATGACTTTTGAATTTTGACTGTTCGTAAGAGAGTACGAAGAGAAAAATAATCACGTACGATTTTAGATGGTATATTTAAAGTCAGTATAATGTGTACTATAATTAACTAGTAGATTTTATCTTAAAAATATTTTATTTAAAAATTAATTACTATAATGCGCCTCGCGCACTACCCGGACCCGCACCCGGCGCTCCTCAACCCGCCCTTCGCCTCACTCCCGCGCCACGCCGCGGCGCTCCTCGACCTCATGCTGTCCCTGCCCCTGTCCCCCGGCCACTAAACCTTCCCGCGCAGCTCCACGCGCTCCTCCTCAAGCTCAACTTCCACTCCCACTCCCTCAACGCGCTCCTCGCCGCCTACCTCGCCAACGCCCGCCCCGCCCTCGCTTCCCGCCTCTTCCGCAGCGGCATCTCTTCGCGGGCCCTCTACGTCGTGTCGTGGACCACCATGGTGGGCGGGCTGTGCAGGCTGGGCCTCGTGGACGACGCGCGGGAGGTGTTGGACGAAATGCCCGAGTGGAACCTGGTCTCCTTGAACGCCATGGTCTTGGGGTTACGTCAAGGGCGGGCGGTTCTTGGACGCGCTGGAGGTGTTCGACGAAATGCGGGCGATCGGGGTGGAAGGGAACGGGTTCGTCGCGGCGAGCGCGGTGGTGGCGTGCACGGGAGCAGGGGCATTGGCCTGTGGGAGGGAGGTGCACCGGTGGGTGGAGCAGAGCGGGATAGAGATGGACGAGAAGCTGGCGACGGCTGTGGTCGATATGTACGGCATGTGCGGGTGCGTCGAGGAGGCGCTGCCGGCGAAAGGGCTCACGTCGTGGAACTGCATGATCGGCGGATTTGTAGTGCACGGGAGGTGCGAGGACGCTGTCAAGCTGTTCCGTCGGATGGAGAGGAAGGGCGTGGCGCCAGACGATGTCACGCTGGTAAATGTGCTCACCGCCTGCGCACACGCCGGGATGGTCAGCGAGGTCGCCACTATTTCGACTACATTGTTCAGAGATACGGCATTGAACCCAAGATGGAGCATTACGGCTGCATGGCCGACCTGTTCGCGCCGGGGGCAGGGCTGCTGGACGAATCCAAGAAGGTGATCGACGACATGCCAATGGAGCCCGCGATAGAGCTGGATCCCCATAACAGTGGACTCTGCGTGCTGCTGGCCAACCCCCTCGCCAGCGCCGGCCGGTGGGAGGACGTGGGCAGGGTCCGGCGGCTGATGGACGAACGGAACGTTAGCAAGGAGGCAGGGCGGTTCGTGATCGAAATTGACGGCGAGGTCTGCGAGTTCCAGTGCGGGACCCTGTGCCATCCTCAGGAAAAGGAGATATTCGCCATGGCAAGGACATGATGAAGAAGATCAGGCTCGAGGGCTATGTGCCTGATACGAGGGACGTCCTGCACGACATCGGGCGGGCGCTTGACAGTGTAAACTCACCTATGTACTCCGGCGTGGTTTGGCCTATGAGAGGTGGTAGATGAAGGAAATATATATATGCAGCACAAGATAATCGTCGTACTACTAAGCATGCATGAGTTAGCAACTAACGAAATGAATCAAGGACCAAGGATATGTCCTAGAGCAAGAATAGGTTCTACCGTTTGTTCAAGCTGAACACATGCTCAGGCTGGATCCAAAGTCAACAGAGGAAGGCGACGAAGGAGTATGCATCGGCTTCTGTGGCGAAGGGTGCAAGCGGTGCAGAATATGTATCGGGCTATCGGCATTAGTGAAACAACTTGAAAATTTTCAAAATCCAAAATTTTGATTTTCTTTCCATATCTTTGGTTGCTTTAATCCCTCTCCTAATCCTTCCCTAATCCCTCTCATGTGCATTCCCTCTTTCCCCCTTGCTCTGACGCCCAGCCATTTCCCGCCTCCCTCCTCCTCGCCCTGTCCCCTCGCGCGGTCGCCTCACCCGTGCGATCCACTCGCGCCGTGCCCACTTGCCCTTCCCACGTCAGTCCCCTCCTGCGTCAACGCCTGCCAGTGGCCACGCCCGCACTTCCGCGTCCGCGCCCAACCGTCCTGCCCTTTCCTCCACCCCGCGGTTGCAGCGTCGCCCCGGCCTGTGCCCCCTTCGGACCGCGCGTGCGTCACCGCCAAACCCCGAGCCGTCACCCTCCCCCGCCAACTCCTGCAGCTCCATAGCACTACCATCATGGCCGACTTGCCCTCGGGAAGGAGCCCCTTCCCCCTTCCTCCGCCGATCACCTCCACTTCCGTGCGCCAGAACCGCCTCACCGCCTCACCGCCTCCGCAGCTCCCACCGCCTCACCCCTCTATAAAACCCCAATTGCGGCCACTGGAAGCTTCGCACCGCCCACCTCTTTCTCCCCCTACAGCCATTTGAGCTCCCACTGCCTCTAGCCCCGTCGCCGTTGCCCCTTGAGCTCGGTGAGCTCCACCGCCGATCTCTTTCTCCCACCGATCAAACTTCAATTAATCTCGGCCACAACACCACTAGACCATCACAATCCCAAGCCACAACTCGATTTGAATGTAGCACCTGTCCTTCGGCCCCTCCCCGTGCGCCCTTCCTCACCGCCGCCACCTCTTCGTGGGTAGCCCATTTGGAGCTTCCCCGAGCTAATCCAGTACTTGCCCCTTGATCCCCTTCCACCACAGATGCTTAAACCATGGCCATTTCAATTAAAGCGTGTCCCCAACCTCCCCGCCGCCACCTTCTCACCTCCTTCTCCTCCGCCGGCAACGGCCCCTACTAATGTCCTTGCGGTTCTAAGCCCAAAAACCAGTCCCCCTCACTCCCTTGAGCTCGTGGATGGCGGTCATGGTCGCAAAGACCCTCTCCCGAGGCCGCATTGCGGTGGCTTGCGCCACCCTGCTCTGTTGCCGCGCGCGCCCGGCGAGAGGAAGGAGACGACGGACGTGGCCCCATCCCCTCCGTCCATCCCCATCCCTCGCCATTTAAACCCAACCGTCGGATAGCGCCTCCCCGCAGCCGTCCGATGCCACTTAAACCATTACTCCGCAACCGTCCGATCGAGCCAGCTCCGTCCGCTCCCGCTCCACCCCTCTGCCGGTCGCTCTGGCCACCCGCCGCCGGTTTTTCAAACGCGCCTTCCCGCGCGCCGTCGTGGGCTGGGCCGACACTGTAGCAAAGGCCGGCCCAGCGCTGTTCCTCCCATTTTCCCAGAGAATTATCAATTTTCAAAATTTTAGAAAAATTCAAATAAATTCTAGAAAATCACAGAAAATTCCAAAAATACACCAAAATACACCATTTTGCTCCTTTTGATGTCCTGAACCCATTTTTGACCTCCATTTCCCCAAATTCATTCCAGAAAAATTTCTGAAAATTCCCATTTGAATATTTGTTGCACTTTATTTCCTTTCTTTTTTTTATAGATTTTTATTTTATTTCTTTCCTAGCTTGTTTAGATACAAGCACGGGCTGAGTTTTGTGTTTCTTGTGTGTTTACGCTAGTTTCGGAAGCCCCAGAAGCGTCGGTGCAGAGCCAGGAGCCAGGAGTTGCTTCGTTCGAGTTCGCCGAGATCATCCAGATTCATAGCAAGTCGCAAAACCTTGATCATATTGTATCCCATGTTAATTAAATTATATTATTATGCTATTTGCATTATTGTTAGTTGTAAAATGCTAGTTTACGTAAAATAAATTGTTTAGAATGATATGCTAATTTTAGATATGTCCTACCACCAATAAATGCCATAATCATTTGTAGCCCCGCCATTGTTAACCCTAGATTTACTCTAAATGTATTACAAGTACATATAGATTGTTTACATTTCATGCCATTTCTTTACACTGCTAAGGTTGTGGCCGTGGGCCGGTAGATTTGGAAAACCCAAGCTAGGGTAGGGTGGTATGAGACACTGTACCCTAGAATGGTGGTACTGGTAGGTGGAGTTTAGGGTAAGATGTGTGGGACACCGCGAGTCGGTCCGCGCGCCACCGCTTTACCTGAAGTTGAGGTTGTGGACCTCGTGAAAATATAAGGACTAGACCCTTATGCCGAGCAAAAAATGACATAGTAACCGCTCGACCACAGGTATTGGCTTGTCAACCCTGGTTTAGTACCTGCTCAACTCAAGCAGTGTGCTACTTCGATAATCGATACGGGTTATGGACCCGGACCATGAGTTGAGCAGCGAAAGGACCCGGTTCCTTAACTCAGTCATGAGGGTTAAGGATATGTGTGGGTAAAGTTGGGCAACTCTGTAGAGTCAAACAAATGGCATTCGAATACGCTGTGCTCCCAGTTAATGGAGCTGTGTCACTTGGGTGATTCCAGTTACAAAGTTTAAGTAGTTTTTGCAAGTGTTTTAACTGGACTAATGGAATAATTAACTTTTCGTGAAACCCCCCTAATCTTAAGGAGTAGTTGTCATTTCGTGAGTTTCTAAAACTGTTTATGAAATAAAACTGCATCCACATAAAATAATAAAACCAGTATACTCCCTTCCTTTGTTAATCTGTGCAAATAGTTAAGCTAGGGTTTCCTTTGTGACTTGCTGAGCTGGTTAGCTCACGGCTTGCTAAACCATTCAGAAGATCAAGACGCTGACGAAAGCCTCCTCGTTGAGGAAGCCCCGGAGGAGCCCTTCTTCGACGAGGACCCTTGGCTTTAGGTCTCCGCCACGCTCGAGTTTTCCTCGGAGTTGTTCTTTTGTAATGTAATATACTTTGGGCTTGCACGTCTCGCTGCAGTTAAAACTGGGTTGATAACCCCTATCTTGTAATATATGTTGGACTTTTGTTATAAACATGTGATGGTACGCTCTTGCGCGATATTCCATAACTACTCAGGTGTGAACAGTACTGGATGCCGTGTCCCAAGCACCCCTGGAAACGGGGGCGTTACAATTAGTGGCAAAGCGAGTAAGCAGCGCAGAACAGGTAGTGGAAGGTAAGGTTGAAGGAGGACGCTTGGGCTTGAGCGGAAGTCGGCGTTAAGATCGCGCGGCGGTGGCATGGAAGAGTTCGTGTAAGGAAGATTGTGCCAGCTCGGAGTTAAAGGAAGGTGCCGGCGTCATCTAGAGATGACGAAGCGCTAACGACTGGTCAAGATTGTGTCAGGAGGCAGTAGACCTTCACGAAGTGCAAGAGGCCGGTGGCAACGGAGGTCACCGGCAAGGCTTGTCAGTGTAGGGCAGGTCGTGTAGTACAAGTCGCTAGGGGAGAGCTGATAGATGAGGAAGGTGAGGTTGTAGTAGAAGTCGCTAGAGGAGAATCTGTAAGGGAAGATGTCGACGGTGGCGTCAGGGAAGAAGGCGAAAGAGAAGGTGTTGGGTGTCTGTTCGAGGCAACGAAGGGGTTGGAGGACACTTGGGCGGCAGCAGCATGGAAGAGCTCACTAATAATAAAAAAGATAGCAACAGCCAACATGTACAAACTGTGACAGCCACTGGCAAGCAAAAGGTTACGATCGAGTCTTGCAAATTTAATAGAATTCAGGCATTGGTCTGTTCAGGAAACAAAACAGAGTTCACAATTATGTTTGTCCCACCCACCCAGAAACTGGGTTGCAGTCCGTCCGTCCCAACCAGGAGCTAACATCGACAGACACAAAAATGCGGCACACCAAAATGCAGTACTGCGGTAGAAGCGATTTTTTCTCCTTTCAACGCCTTCCAGTCGATTGCCTTCCATCCAACAATCTTAAGCCATTTTCGCCCTTGAGAAGTCCATCTCCGGGTGCTGTGATGAAAAGCTCAATCAGATACCCAAAGTATAATGGGTGGTTTAACCAATAACATTAGGATGATCTGCTGCAGCTTACCTCAGCCATGAATTTCTTGAGGATTTCTTGCTTTTGAATTTCATCACTAGTTGGAAGACCCATCTGCTTCTGACGTTGGTCAAACTGCAAAATGCGGAGAAAAATTAGCTCACTTGACTCAAAATTTTGTATGACTCATTTCTTTTTCATTCACATTGTTCATGCATCAGGTTTTGCATATCTTACCATCATCTTCTCCACAGTTTGTCTAGTCTCAGGATCCAAATCAGAGAGTTTGCTGTTCTCTGGCTCCACCTTTTGGGTATCAACTTCAGGATCACCTTTTATCACAGACTTCCACCATTCCATTTGATTATGTTTTGTCAGCAATATAGACAACGATTTTCCATCCTCTGAAGATAAGGAAATGATTTTTTTTTGGTCAGAATGGGACTATGGATGGAATGGATATTACAAGTGGGCACTATAACATAGAGCAAAGGAATTGTAACATATACCTATACTCCAGAAGCAGTCATCAACTTTAACTGGTTTGTAAAGCTCACCCTGGTAAGAAGTTCCAATTAGAAGACCATACTAAAAAAGAATTACTAAATCATGGACACAGAGCTACTCTAGATAATTTCTACAAGAAAATGCTTTCATGCAGGAGGAGATAATGGGTGGGTTCTTTTTTGCTGCAACTAATGGCTTATGGCTGCGGCTGATAGTTTTTGATCCTAACGCAAGCGCTTGTGTCAACGAACCGAATACCGATAAGCCACTTTGAAAAGATTATCCCGATAAGCCGCTTCGAAAAGGTAGCGGAGAAGCCATTCCGTTTGTTTGTTAGGAGAAAGCCATAAGTTGAAAAGAAAGCAGCAATCACTTTATAGTAGTTGCTACTTACATCAATGATGGGAGGCTGCCCCTTCAATCCAACCTTCAGACGGTCCTTCTTAATATCGCAGACAACAAACCTTGATTTTGTTCCTTCAGGAACAGGAACAGTGATGGTAACCTCTGGCAACTGCTGAGTCCAGGAATACTTCTCCAAATCAAGACCGTTACCAGCATTTGGTTCTGTTTAATAAATAAGAATCTCATCACTTAGTTGATCTTCAGCAAGTACAACAAAATTGAAATATAAATGACAATCGGAGCTATGTCTTTTTAGAGAGGCAAATGAAAGACAATTTTACAAATAAGACCACAAGATTAGCAAATTAAGTACAACAGATTCACTGTATATAGCATGGTATAAACCCAGGTGTTAGCATAATCAGAATAAAGTGTTTCCAGAAAGCAATTGACTTTGGAAATCTAAATGTAAACAAATCCTGAACAAACTGGCTTGGTTTTTGTCCAATTTGACATATGACAATTAAAATGTAATTTACTGCCCGTCCATCTGGAAGCAAATAAGTGATGAATCAATGTGATTTTATCCTAAATAAGATGACTTTGAGAAAGGTATGTACTTCATTGTTCTAGATAGACTATTGCCACTTTGAATCATCTAACAAACCCATCTTCCAAGGATCCAAGTATATAAGTGAGGAGGATCCAAATACCCAAGATGGAACTAACTAACTCCGAAGCCTAGTAAGTTAATCGCATATTTGAATTGGGCATGTAGACACTAAAAAACTACTTAAGTTAATCTTCACAGAAGGAAGAGATTTTGAAAAATGAAAACTGTTCTAGCCTAATTAAGATTCTATCATGCGACTCATCAATTGAAACAGAGCGCTTCTCCTCATTGGGGATCCCAGCTCCACTGCAACGAACTCCTCATTGGGGATCCCAGCTCCATTGCAACGAACAGATCCAATAAGTAGCATATTGCTCAGAGAATTAATCCAAATATATCCTAGCCTAAACAAGCGCTCCTTATCTGATGTGATCCATGGAAACCAACCAAGCTACCACAGAAGCAGTCATCAATTGAGGCTTTAAATTACCCGACTGAATATCTAAAATTTCTCTTCTAGATCGAGTTAGCATCACGGAAACATCAAACAAGATCCTAAACCTCTGAACAAGCAAGGTCGGCCTTACTAATAAGAACTACATTTAGCATCAAAACCCTCAAGCCTAGCAGCAATAAGTATTAAAGGACTATGGCAACAGAGTACTCACTTCTCACTTTGCTATCCTCCTGCTCCACTTTCATGCTATCCCTCCCCATCGAGCTCTCCGGCCCCCGCTCCTCCGTCACCACTGAGCTCTCCGGCCTCTCCTCCGGCGCCTTCTCCGCCCTCTCCGCCTTCCTCTCCGCCTCCTCCGATTTCCTCCTGGCCTCCCTCTCCATCCTCTCCTCCGCCTCCACCTGCGCCCTGGCCGCCGCCGCCATCGCGGTGACCTTGCTCACCGCGGAGGGGTCGCGGAAGAGGTCGGAGCGACGCCGCGCGACGTCGATGGCCGCGTTGAGGAACGGAACCGCGCCGCCCTTCCGCTCCAGCACCGCCGCGAGGGCCTCCTCGTCGCCGTCGACGGCCGCCGGCGGCAGCTGCTGCCTCTGCGGCGCCTCGTCCTCCTGTAAGTCGGAGATGATCGCCATCGGCCGCGGCTCCTGCTCTCACTTAGGGTTTCGGCTTCGGGAAGCTTGGACGAGGCGGCGGCTTTGGGTTTCGTTTATTGACGAGCAGAGCAAAGAGTAGCAGTTTTGAGACTTTGGCTGCCGCCCGGTTTGCCCAGCCACGGAGCCACTGGCACGGAGAGGAGTCTGATCATGCTTAGCTAAATGGATCGTAGATAGTCTTGTAAGTATTTTTACCGTTAATTACAGATAATTTTATTACTAATCGTAAATAATTTTATTGATAAGTTATCCATCCATACTCAAAAAAGTATAGTAACCATAATACAAGTAATTTTACTGTCAAACACAACTAATTTTACTGTACTACCATAATATGTGTGCCATACCGGACCTGTTGCCGTACCGAGGTGTCGACCCAAGTACGACACGTCCGATCGAGCCGTACTGACACGGTCCATTTACTATCTTGTACAATACGGTGCTTAGGCCGAGCTAATAGTATCATGCTTCGAACTGACACGGTTAGTCTGACCCATTTGACCAAGTCTAGTTGCGGGGTGAGGCTTCTGTGTGGACGACAGTTAGGGTATATGTTTTCTCAGGAACCTTTTTTGCGATGAAAAAATTGGATTTTGTATTTAATTCGAGCTATACTCAAATTTGTATTTTGAGTTTCCAACTAAGTGAGTTTGGGTGTTTGGAACTGTAACTCTAATGTACACTGACTATTAATATATACTAGCTTAATATTGTACGAATAAAAAATTATATGAGCCAGCACATCAAGCTGATGTTGCTGGGTCTAGTATGTGCTACACTCTTGGCTCCTCTACAGTGTCTAGTCGAGCTTCGCTACTGAGTTTGGCTTACATCACTATCGGATCTGCACACCCAGTTCACATTGATTGTCATGTTGCCCGCAGTCAAATTGGACTATATTGAGGCTGGTCGAGATGGCCTCACTTGAATGATGAACATGATAACCTAGTGACAATAACATCTATTATGGCCTTATTTGTTAGTAACGATTGGGAAGCTTTTTTGTTAGAGATTTTTTTTAGGGGTGAAAGTGCTCCACATCGATGAACAAGATTAGTGATAGTGGTACCTATTGTAGCCTTATTCGTTGATGGTGACTGAAAAGCTAAGAGAATAAGGAGGAGATGATGGAGACTATGGAAAGGAATTTGTGATAGAGAAAGGATAAAGTTGTTGGGATCAGTATTAATATTTTTTAGTAGTTAATTTGTTTGTTAGAGATTTTTTAGAGGTAGAAGAGGATGTGAGAGGGGAGATGAGACGGGGTGAAGAACGCAAGACTTAGGACTTACCAAATCATCCTCTTAAATAGTACAGATAGAGATAGTTCTCGCAAGGGCGTGCATAAAAAGTTTTTGTCGATTGATATCAATCATTAGGAAAATCAAACAATACCGAGTACATTCCGGTTTAACTCGTCTCAATATTATTTGCACTTAACGTAATTGTGCTTCATCTAAACGATAAAACCGAGTTTAGAAGTTGACAAAGTGACAAGAATTGACGGCCACGTCCTAGTTAGAAATCTCTTGTTGGTATTTACTTGTTGAACCATCTCCTCACCGGAAGAGAAACATTTACTGGTTGAACCATGGGCCTATTCTTTTTAGCTGCGGCTTATGGCTTTTGGCTTTACGATAGAGATTACGAAGAGAGAGATACTCGCTTACGATTTTAGATGGTACAGATGTTGGGCTTTTAACGTGTACTATAATTAACTTGTAGATTCCATCTTAAAAAATACCCCGTTTGAAAATTAGGTACTGTAGCAAAAGCCGTTTTGAAAAACTAAAAAGAACAGGTCCCATCTCCTCACCGGAGGAGGAACGTAACGTACATGCTTTCTCTATAGAGAAGGCGTATTCTCCAAGCGTGTATTCCCAGTTCATTGCTCGCCGTGCTGCTTGCTCCAGCCACCTCCGGATGCCAAGTCCGCTGTCTTTTCACCACCGCCCCCGATCACCTCCTTACCTCCGTTAGCACAGTTACCACACAGAGACTCTCAGAAACACCACGTTGTCCTGTTTGTATTGGCTTCTAAAAACTATATTTTTATAGTAAATAGCTTTTCTATAATATATAGTTTTCAGACAAAGTGTTTTTTTAAGGTGAAGTCTATTAATCGATTGTAGTATACACTGTAGTGACTTTATTTATATCGGCTAAAATCACATGTGAGTGTCTCTCCCTACAAGCTGTTACTATTTATAAACCAAAACTAAAAGTCAGTATAAATGGGCCCTTTAGACTTCCCACTAACGCATGATTCGGAAGGGCTCCACCCGTGCTCCTTGAAGTAAACCCATGGAAACCTAGCCCTCAAGGGTATTGTTAGTGTCATGCCCTAAAGGCAATTATAAAGATAATTGTATCACTTTTTATTTTTATGATCTTTTAAATAAAAATTATTATATTCTTTGAATGATTTATCATTTATAAATATTAGCAAGTATGTTACTTGTTAGTGACGCTCTTTATTTGTTATATAATATCATTTTAAAAGAATCCTTGTCAGATATCACTGGTCGAAACAACAGTGACTTATAGAGCAACACATGTATTGATTGATAGTCACATTTTACCGATCATAAATATAGAGATATCAAATCAATAATGTGAACATATATTAGAGAACATGATGTTGGATTGACCCATCTTTAGACACTGCTGAGATTGTTATGTTTTATGTGTTATTAGTCGGTCTCAAATAATGATGGTTAATGGGCTGTGTTTCACTGTGTAACAAGGCCGGGTTTACACATTTCATTTCAATCTGTTTCCGGTTAACTAGTTTTTCAGATTTTGTTTTGAACTTCAAAAAAAAAAAACATTTCAAGTTGGAAAGGAAGAAAATTTCGTGTGATAACATTGAGGAACGTATGTTTACTCCATATTTGCGTCTTCAGAAACAAGGTAAAAGCAAAAAAACATCTACACACCAGTAAGTTGCAACAGAAACAAGGTAACCAAAGCAACAAACATCTACACACCAGTAAGTTGCAACAGAAACAAGGTAACCAAAGCAACAAACATCTACACACCAGTAAGTTGGAATTGGAGATTTTCATACGAGTTTCCAAGGAATTATTCTGTTTCCTGTAAAATTCGGCGGTCCAAATGAACCTTATGTATCTGTGATGGTAAAACAGGTGGTGTAAAATTCTCAAAGAAAAGATAAGATGAAACAAAGCGCCAACAAAAAAACCACAGTATGCTGACCGTTTGGCTCGTCGTGGACTGGACCATTTCGAAAAATACCCACTTTGTGACCAAGAGGAGGAAAATATTCAGCACCTGCTCACTACCTGTGTGTTCTCAAGAACAGTGTGGTTCACAATTTTATCTAATGTTGGCATGCAGCACCATACTCCTGGGCCTACTGATTTCAATCTAATTGCTTGGTGGCGTCAAATCCTGCGGCATCTTGATAAACAACACTAAAAGGGTTTTAATTCTTTAGTTATATTGGTGGTTTGACGGATTTGGAAACATAGGAATAGATGCATTTTTAAGGGGCTTTTCCTAATTCTAGAGCTTTAGTGCAAGAGACTAGAGATGAGGAAAAAATGTGGTGTATGGTTGAGGCTAAAGGCCTCATGCGCATTTGATCTTAGTTTGGTGTTGTGGGAGGGTTGTGGTTTTCTTTTGGTGTGTCCGGCCCTTCGGTTTTGTATAAGTCTATTTTGACTCCTATTTTTTCTTAATATAATGATACACAGTTCTCCTGTGTGTTCGAGAAAAAAGGAAACCAATCTGAAGAGGGATGACTGTCACTGGATAAACGGATGAGCTCTCATATTCATACAGCAAATAATCGTTAACTGCAGTTTAATGTGGTACTGATATACACAGGATTAGTCCAAAAGTAGGTAGCCACCGAACGCATGACTGGAAGAGGAAGGGAAACATCATGTTACAGTGCTCTTGCAAACGCACCTCAAAAGTGCTCTAAAACTAAGCAATAACCTAAGGAATGAATGAATCTCCACTGGTTCTGCTAAAACTTTCTAAACTAGTTTGATTTGAGCTAGTGTCTGGCCACTCTGAACTTAAGTAGAATAAATAAAAAACAGATGTAGGAAACAAAAAACCAAAGCATAGCAGCAACGCACATCGGATTCTATCAGGAAAGCCACCAAAGTTCAAACAAGGAAGCCGTGAATCTGATTTCATCGGGCATTGGTAATAAGAAGAACCTCACTCTGCATAGATCGCCCAATTATCTGTCTTAGTCAAGTCTTGGAGTGTTCACGGCACGCATTTATTCAGGGGGCGGCAACAAGAATACAAAGCCTGAGTTCTCCCGAATGAGCGGAGGTGGCTCAATGTCAGAGATGTCAATCTGCTCCATTGATTTGGATATGTCATCGACGGAGAACGGTATGCTGCATTTCAAAGTGCAGATGAGTAAGTAGAAGGCAATTTAGATTGGCCAGCATGGTGGAATAGGATAAGCAATTGATAGGAGCGTAGGGATAGTAACCTTGAGTCATCATCCAGCAGAAATGAATTGCTTACAGGATTGTTGGAGTCTTCTGTCATTAGTACTCTCATGTTTGATATAACCTAAGATGATAAATCATATGTGATCACTTCTTATCAGGTGAAATGAAATGCAATTATGCAATACCATGTGAAGCTTACCTCTGGGGATACACTATGTGTTCCGTACTTGTCATCCCAATACATAGTACTGATCCTGTATAGTTGTTGTATGCTAAGTACCTGAACAGGGAATTATGAGGTTGTTAACAAATTCCAAGGAAATCCAACTTTTCGAACGAGAGGAAAAAATGAACGACTAGGATATTTCTCACTCACTGGACAAAGGTCATGACTTATTTCATCCAACGTTTTCTTTGGCTTCTGATGAATAACCTGGAAAAAAAGATAAATGTGAGAGGCTTATACTATACATTGATTTGGCAATGTGCAATACTGCAATATACACTTCATATCAATTCTTGTATCCCACATGTTGAGATCAAACAGTACGTCCAAAGTCGAAATCCTGACTTGCAGCTTATTTGAGTGGACTAACTTCTAAAGGGAAAAAATACAGAAGGGAAACAAAAAGATGTTCCAGAGTCATATTTTTTTAGGAGACTTCCAGAGTCATGTCGCAATCATTGTCTAATATTTGACCATACAATTTCTCTTAGCAGTGATAACCGAAATATTGGTTCTGCTAACAAAACATTATGTGCAAGTGTTCTAGGAGCAAATGGAAAAATAAATTACCAGGAAACCAATAGCCTGTCTTATATGTTTAAGCTCATCCCAGGCTGAACCTGCATACTGCAAGTAGGAAAGCAATAGATGAGAAATCAATATTGACGCTCACAACCATTCTGAAGCTTTGTTACAATCGCTAAATCAATTCAGAACGTGCTTGGGGCAATGAACATGAAAACTAAAACTATCTTAGCTTTATTTCCTTTTGCTGTTGATCACTGTAAAAACCTGGATAAGCACATTCTAGAGCTCAACATCAAATTAGGATGCTACTAAACCTCCTTCAAAAAACTAGGATACTACTAAAGCACTACTGCCCCTTCACAAACATGTTTATATTATCTAGCAGCATTTTGAGATGTGTCACAATAATAGCTATGTTTACCTCATCAGTAGCTCGATAGCACCAATGTTCAAGTTCAGCTAATCCTGCTTTTACGTACTCTCCGTTACTGAATGAACAACACTCCCTTCTCAGTAGCAGGCTGAAGACAGATAATAACCAAATGAAGCTCGGTCAAGCATTTATGGCGTTTTGCAAACCAACAGTCAAGTAAATATCTTTTTTTAATATTTACGACATACATTTACCTGTTAAAAAGCTGTACGTTGATGAATGAGAATATCTGAGTGAATACCTTTCGCACCAAGAATGGAGGAACCTGAAGCAGTGACATACACAAGCAGGATTAGTTGATATACAGCTTTAATCACGTTGAATAATCATACATCTGATTATGTGAATGATGCTCTTACAACTGCTGAAAAAATTATCCTAATTATATGAAATAAAAGAAATGTATGTTTTAACATCAACATTTTACCGACATTGTTCACTTTGAGTATGTTCAAGAAATTTCCAAGGCTCTTCACAATCCCTCGCCAGTGAGCAATCAAAGCTTGTTGTGCAGCTGTATTTGTGTTTGAACGTGAAGATCCTTTCATTAAGCTTGCTCTTGATGTTCTTGGGGCCTACAGTATTTGTATTGGTGGGGAGAAATGCAAACATGCCACCAATTAGACAATATATAATGTATGTCATTCCACAAATAAACCTCAAATTAACAAAAATTACTATCATTCTCTGGACTCAGAAACCATTGGTACCTGAATACACAAACCGAGCAAAGGAGAGATCTCTTTCTTCAAATTATCCCGGATCATTCCATAAATCTTCTCCACATATGCCGTTAGTTGCTGCTTAAACAGTAAAGCAGGATACTTGGCTTCGACTTGTCTCAGTGTTTCTACTCCACTAACCATGCTTCCATTTATTAGAGAAAGATTTACACCTTGCGGAGTTCCTCTGAAGCTCTGGAAATAGAAAATGCAAAACAGAATCACTCAGTAACTAGTATGAAGCTTCAGTTAAATAAGACAAAAAACTGTGTACCTGGGTCATCCTTCCAAAAAGAGTAGCAGAAGATGATCGTCGACGCTGTGGAGCCATTCCCGTTGATCCACTCGCCTTGAGTGTCCGTTGAAGCAACAGCAACAGTGTTGAAGCATTTGAGAGCCAATATGCTAAGACTTCATTGTTGTCCTGTGTCTATAAAACACAGAAAATGAAATTCAGCATCACCGTAGAGCGTAGATAATGATAATAAAGTTGCATCATATTATTATAACCTCAATTGCATGTCCAATGGTCTGAATAATGCGATCAAAAACACTTGTCCGCTCTACTTCAAATGATCTCCAGTGAAGAAGGCATTTGTATATAATACAAGCAGCGACAGGCCGATTCCCAGCAAAGCCCAAATGTTGTGCGATGCACCTGATTAATAGATCTTGATTTTCCTGCAAAGATACTAACATATCAATCGCAGAGAGTGACATAAATATAATGGGTATATACATGATCTTAAAAAACATGAGTAAGATAGCAGACTATACCTGCTGCTTTTCATTAAGAGATTTCTGTGGCTTATCGTCTATGTCATATTCCTTTTTAGGAGAGGACACGTTATTGGACTCCTGAAGCACCAAGAGAAAAAAATGGGTTTATTTCGATATACTGTCCAGTAACTATATAGCTGCTAACCAAATATATAGAGCATGTCCACTCACTGGAGTTGCTTTTGAATCGCCACCTGATACATGACCACTTTCCGTATTCCTCTGTAAAACAAACAAGTGGTGTATATTATCGATAAAATCTTCAAAAAGGAACAAAAGATAACAATATATCTACATTCATTGACTCACCTGTAAAATGGACTTGGAACGGCCTGACAAAATTTTACTTGGAGCCATTGAGACAGCTTGCTGACGAAGGACTTTATTTTCAGATTCTACATTAGAGAGCTTCTCCTCTAGCCTATATGAGAACATGCAGATCACCAGTGCTATAAGATGAAGATTTAATGTTCGATAACATGGTGAAAATGCATTTAGATATCAATATTGATTAGAATGTCTTCTTCTACATAAGTGTAGTATGAAAACTGAACTCATAAGGAGAATCTGGACATGTTTCATGCACAACAGGAAAAAAACATGGTAAGATCAGTGATAACAACGTAAAAAAGCAACATGTAAAAAGCTTAACCTTCTCAGATATTCCTGAAATTGACGCATTTTTACTTCAGCCTCTTCCAGTTTCTTTTGCTTTTCTTCATTTGCTTGTCCTTCTTCAGAGCGTTTCTTTTCTAAATCATCCGCTCTTTGTTTTTCTGATTGTAGTGAGGTCTACAAGGAAATGAAGTAGTACATCACAAAATGTGTGCACGTGCTAAATTATATATATATATATATATATATATATATATATATATATATATATATATATATATATAAAGCCTCTTTTCTACACCAGTGTAATTATTTAGTATATGAGTATACCTAAAGTGATAAAGGAGTATTTCAAATTTATTTAGGTGGTATATTAGAGGTGAGTGTAATTACAGGTGTAGAAAGTATTTTTCATATATATATATATATATATATATATATAGGAAAAATACTTTCTACACCCGGGTGTAATTACACCCACCTCTAATATACCACCTAAACGAACTTGAAATACTCCTTTATCACTTTAGATATACTTATATAGTAATTATAAGATACTTCAATGTGAACCACATGAAAAAATTGTAAGGGAGTCCATAGTTTTAGCGTATTTTGTAAATACCTTCATATACATACATAAAAGGAGTATATCTAAAAAATATACATACTCCTCTAAAAAATTGTTCATACCACCTAGATGATCTTAAATACTCGTATACTATACGTACATACTCACCGTTACGCGAGATACTCCCTACGTTGTGAGAAACGATATAGGGTGTAATTACACCCGGGTGTAGAAAAGAGGTTTCCTATATATATATATATATATATATATATATATATATATATATATATATATATATATATATATATATATGCTTAAGTTTATCTGATAGTATCTCATTGTGCAAAATTACTGGATAAGCAAAACATTAGGAAATTCTGGCCAACAACAAAGATAGTATATTACATACCTTAAGTTCTTCCACCTCTGCTGTCAAGGAATCAACCTTTTCAGTGTCCTGGACTAGAACCTCAGTTTCCTTCACTACAGGAGGTGCTTCCTCAATAGCCTTCTTAGCAGCTTCTCTTTCCTTGACAAGCATTGCACTTGTGTCATCCAATTTAGCTTGCAGAGCTTCCATAGAGCTCTGCAGTTTTGATAACTCCTGGGCTTTTGCTTCTTCCAAATCTGTCTGTATGCACGTGAATTGATTTATGTCAAATGATTGAGATAATAGGTAGTGTGACAAATATCTAAATGCGCATATTACAATTATAGAAGATAAACCACGATGTAATACATTTTACTCCTTAGAAGTGTTTCTGGAGTGGAAGAATGTAAAATAGCAAAAGAAGTCCAACATTGTACCCTCATTCGCTTCTCTAACTGTACACGCCATGTAAGTTCTTCCACTTTCTTTTCAAGTTTATCCTTTGCTTCCTTGAGTGCACCGGTCTCTCTTGCTTCCTGAAGAGATTATAACAGCAATGCATTAGATATGACAATTGTGTTCTCTGATGGTGATACATTATTGCTGACTTTATGATTTGATAGTAGATTTCTCATGAGACCATTTACTCTCCTCAGCCGTGCAGTTAAAATTTAAGAGCATGCAATGTTGAGGACAAGAAAATTTTTTTATCCTTTATATAAGAATGATACATAATCTAAAAGTCATAGGAGAAATAGGACTAGGGCATTCATGTTGTATTCACAACCAGAATATGATATGTAACAGTAGTGCATTGATTGGGATAATTCACATACCATTTTAAGTTTTCTGAGTTCTTTCCTTGCAATCCTTCCCCTCCATCTGCATTGTGCAACAATGGCTGCACACTTTAACTTCTTATGGTAAACCTGAGCTCTATGGCACCTATAACGAGCCTGTATCAGAGAATACATCAGGAACATATGGTGTGTTCAGAAGCACTATACATATTTGAGTTGTTTTATAATTTACTAGGAACTGAAAACCACCTGAATTGTAACTGCTGCCTTAAATTGCTTCTTATATCTGAACTCATTTCTTGCTGCCATCGCACGCAATGCAGTTTGCACTATGAGAACCGAAGCATTTAGGAGTTTGTAGGACCTCCTTGCCTGATGCCTACGTTGATTTTTCTGAACTTTGATGGCAGCTGCTTCCCTTCGCATGCGATCATACAGTTTACAAGCTAATCTTCCTAAAATACAAAGCATGATAATGACAATAATTAGTAAAATGAAATATAGCCAGGTCTACAGTTAAGTACAAGCAAAACGGACCTCTCCATATTGCCTGAATGCATACAGATGCCTTCCTCAAAGAAATAAACTTCTTTCGCATGATATGTGTCCGTATTTTCCCTTGAATTGTTTTTGCCGCAGCGCTGAGTACTTCGGTTCTCCTAGCATCTAATTCAGCCATCTGGCCGGCTCTCAGAAAAACTTTTGTCTTACCTATCTGAGAAATACGGAGCACAGTTAGTGTAACAGAAATAAGTATCAAAGACCTAATGTAGAATGGTTATAATGTAGGGCACCCTGCATGCCATAATCTAATAACGCAAACCTAAAAGCTTAAATATTAAGCAAGTGCATCTTTTAAGTACAATTTTTCCCTTTACCAGATCATCAATAGATCTCCAATGTATGTTAGGCATTCAAACAACACTAAGCTTTGAATAAAACAGTGTGACAAGGTAAATGGACTAGAGTTCATGTTAGCTACCTGAAAGCCCAAAAGACCCTTCTTTTCCATAATCCTCTTGCATGCAACCTTTTCATCGCAACTATTAAGATATGAAAAAGAAAAACTTAGAGACGTATCACTTTTAGAAGCACAAAAGAACTTGATTGAGTCTCAGATAGTAAACTACAGATCTGCAGAACTGCAAAGAAGTACTTACTTTCCTTCAAGGGCCTCTGGGGCAAGTATTCCAAAGCGATGCAAAAACTCATAAAATGTGCGGCGTGTAGGATACCCAGCACAACTGATCCTGATTGCCTCAAGTACACCCTGATGACACATGGCATGCAATTTAGTGGAACATCTTTGTCGTATAGACCAACTCCACCATAGCCACCATTAGGCTGCAGTAGAGGATGGCACAATAATTATAGTTCAGAAGCACTTACACCACAACGCAACTGTTGCATGACATTGACATTCTCAAAAATTGCGGGTTTCAGCACATTATTTGGCTTCACACATCTTATATAATGAGGTTCCGTAGAGTTTAATGTTTCCATAAGAGCTTGGAGTTGTTGCTGCCACATAAAAAGCAGAGGTTGGTAAAGTTGGCCATTCATAATAGTATAATGGACAAAAAAATGGAAATGGGATAGGTGGATATAGGAGTGGCAGTGGCCGCAAATTCTGAAGCATAATCAAGCAATATCAAAAGAGGGGGGAGGGGACCTTGAAGCGTGCTCCAATCGAAGAGAACTTCGAGGATTTGGATGTCTCCTCTGGCAGAGGAGGAAATAATCCTGAGATAAATGAGCATTTAGAAGCACTCAGTAACTCCTGGTGCTCTGCCACAACATAGTCTTTATTTTTGTCAAGGAATTGGTCAGACTGATACAACACCTGAATGCATAAGTATAAATATCAGTTAAAACCAGAACTGACAATATCCTGAAGCAATTGAATTTGATGAATAAAAGCTAACCTCTCCAGCGTAGTGACAGATTGTAAAATCTGTACGAGATAGCTTTGGTTTGACAAACCGTTTGTGCTTTTGAAAAGTCTGGTACAGCTTCTGGGCAAAGGTCTCATGTGTCGACTTGGGAAACATACTGAATGCAAAACAGTTAACAGAGAATATGTCAGCATAGTTTTGCATCTAATCGATGGTCATTAACTCAAATATTCAACTAAAATTAGACAGGAACATAAATTGATTAGACGGGAAGAACAAAGAAAAGATAAATGGTAAGCATACCATGCCTCATCAAGAAGTGCAATAACACCACCAGGTTTCTGCAAAGGGAAAATTTAAACAAACCAAACTTAATCTCATTTGTCGATAAATTCAGTAATACATGGAAAAGAAGTGTGTGAGAATCCATTGCAAAACTGATTGGTAAAGATAGGACTTAGTTCTAAAACAAGTACAAGAAAAAAATGCAGTATATTTGCCTAGCCCAAAACAAGGGCTTCTCTGGCTATGCTGATCTTTTCAAATAAGACTAAATGTAAGCTGAATATTTGGCCTTGTTTTAAGCTTATACATTACAACATTTGATACATCCAATATCAAGACACTTTAGATGAAATTAGATTAATTAAATTTATAGGTCCTTTCTGTCAAGTGGTTATACATACCTTCTCAATAAGGTCAAGGACATCTTGATTATCGACAAACTCAATATAGCTCCAATCAATTTGTTCTTTGGTGTACTCCTCTTGTTCCATCTTGAAAACGTGCTGAAAAAGAACACACATGCACCTTTCACATAAATATATGCTCTGGTGGCAAATGGTTAGGGGGAATTTGGTGTACAAATTGTACATGAACTATTCCTTGTGAGCAAGTGTTACCTGATTGAAATGTTGTTGCAATTTCTCATTTGTATAATTAATACAAAATTGTTCAAAACTGCAGAAGTTATGATTTGTCAGTTCGTGAAAACAACTTAGTGGATTCTAAATACAAGATTGGACTACAGTAAAGGCTACCTGTTTGACTTGAAACTCTCAAAACCATAGATGTCCAGGACACCAATAAGACATTTAGAGGTAGCGTCTTGCCCAATGGAACTATTAATTTTATCAACCAGCCTGCAAGATAATGATGGGTTGCAATAATGAATGCAATCTTTTCTTCTGCATGCATTAGGCATGCTATGGAACATATTTAATAAATATGACATGTCACTATTATATTACCAGTCAAACAAGCGAGAATATATTGTCTTTGCTAGACCATCCCTGCTGATAGTTGCATTGTAAGGATCAAGGCTCCTTTTTATAACCTCCTCTGGTGTTACCATGACACGCTTACAAAGAGCATCTTCCAAGGCTCCAGGATCACACCTGACATAGAGTACGTGTCAACAATAGTTGGAGCATGCACATAGTAATATCATCAATTATAGAACAGAACCAAATACAGGTAGTTACATAAGAAGTTCAGCAGTTGTGTCGAGATGGAACTTAGATTTGTCATCTTTCAAAACTGAGGAATCAACTTCTTTCCCCTTGGCAAATTCAATGTTGCCAATATGAAGGATAGCTGCAACGACCCTGAAAATAGCATCCTGAAAACAAATTAAATTGCAGAGATGTGAGAAAAAAAAGACATTGATCATGTCAAAGAACACATGGAAATAACTAAGCTACCTGCTCCTGAGTACTGATGCCAACAATATCCATTGCTCTTCTGGTAGCCAAATATTCATGAGCATCACTAACCCCAACCAACTCGTAGCAATTTGATTGATTAAGATAATGAAAACTCTTAGGACTTCCTAATTTGTACTTTTCAACCTCCTGAAAGTTCAATGTCACAGGAGATTGTATTAGTAACCAAACCCAAAATTAGCTTAAAGAACACTAGAGAAGAGTTTGCTGAGGGTAAGAAGTATTCAGAGAGAAAATATATCATTACCTCCTGTGGTGCCGCACATAGGAGATAAAAGCAGTGGTAGTTGCGTTCAGGATCAGAAATTTGGCATACCCGTGACCTCTCCAGCAAGTAAGTTCTGACAGCAGCACCTGAGATCCTCCCTTGCTTATCAAACTGAATCTCAACAAACTTACCAAACCGACTGCACCAAGCAATACGAAAACAGAATTGAGTTTGGAGCATATACACCTCCATAATTTGGAAAAAAAATCATAGTTTTTTAAATTTCCCCTACCTAGAATTGTTATTTCTGACAGTTTTGGCATTGCCAAAAGCCTCGAGGACTGGATTTGACTGCAGACATAAGAATAAGTTCAATTGAAGCATAAATAACTTAATAGTACAACGGTCTTGCAAGGCTAAGCACTGGCTCTCTTACTTCGAGAACTTGTTGCTCTACTGTTCTTCCTTCGGTTGCAGCTCGGCCACCCAAATAGGCAAGATACCTCATAAGCATTTTTGTTGTTTCTGTTTTACCCGCACCACTCTCACCACTCACAAGAATAGAGTTGCTCTTCCCTTCATTAACCATTGCTCTGTTTCAAATAAAGACAACAAAGAGATCAACCCATTTCCTGTCTAAATACTGAACCAGTTCCCATCTATCAGCCTTACC